>VYZM01009168.1:0-132057 GCA_013398915.1 Dromas ardeola
TTCTGTGATTCTGTGACTCTGTCAGGAATGACACTTTTAAAACAGGCTTGTAAAAATTCTTTTAGCCCAGTGGAAGCCATGAGGATATTTTAGCTGGCTGCACCGCAGCATGCAGCTCACTCAGGATGTTCATTCCCCAAAGAACAATGCTACTCATCAGCCAGATGCTGGCAGCACTGCATGGTCCCATGGTGCACAGACTAGGAAAAGGTGAGTTTGTTGCCAATCTGTGGATGTTCCATGATGGACTAAGCATATCACTTCATACTGCACCTATCCTGTTTCACAATCAAATACAGAAAAGCTCCAAAATACAAGATGGGAAGGGCTTAAGTGGGACAGATCATTGAGTCCTGCACAGCTGTAGGCTCTCCCCAGATGTGGCTGGCAGTGGCACTAGGTGCATGCCCTGTGACAGTGCCTCCTGCATGAGTGTGAGAAATAGGGGCAACTTTTCACAGTAACTCCCTTCCTGAGCACTGAGTTCTTCACTATAAACGTTTGCTCTTGCTGGCAAATAGAGGTAACTGTCTGTAAAGGGTCAATATCAGAGTTGTCTGGCCCTTAAACAGATGCTTTATGCTTTCCTGTAGATCCTTGAAACCTGCTCTTCTCTTCCCAGAGGTACTGTATGGGTTCCCTCACAGTTAGAGAGAGGCGTCTTCTGAGCGGGCACCACTTGGCTTGCTTAACGTGTCCTCTAAAAACAAGAAGAGAAGCAGTGTAGCAAAGAAGAGGCCCTATATCTCTAAGAAAATCTTGCTCATCCTGCACATTGCAAATTCACGTAGTTAAGAAAGTGCTCAGAGAGACTGAGGTGCAGGTTTAACCTTTGGTGTAAGGCAACTATATGACACCATCTCCGCTTACGCTGGCAGACTTAATGCTGAGCCCAATCTCCCTATCTTCAGAGGAAGATTTAAAGACTCAGATGTTTCCTGTGTTTGTCTCCAACATCCCGTCTGTGGAAGGCTAACCATTATGGGCTCTTCTCCAAAGCATGCTCCTCTCCAAAGCAAGTGCTGGGGAGGGGGGGGTATCACTGGATAGAATCATAGAATCATAGAATCATAGAATCATAGGGTTGGAAGGGACCTCTGGAGATCATCTAGTCCAACCCCCCTGCCAGAGCAGGGTCACAGGGTCAGCAAATATTCATGGTGGCTCCATATTGTAGGGACCACCAGTGACTCTCAGGGGGTTGGCTGCATGGTCAAAAGGGGCAGACCCATAGGAGCAACCAGGGAAGGACACGAGTTTCAATTTTTCCTCCTGCTGGCCAGTGGGACCCATTGTAGCGCACCCCTACACAGGGGTATGCTTGTGCTTGAAATCCCTCTTTCTGAGAGGGGAATTTAATTTCTTTCTTTGTTGCCAGGATAAAAATGTCTGATGTGAGAGTAGTCATTCTGCTGGTGTTATGATACACAAGCAAAATGACTGTTCAGCTGGTGGCATCGCTGTCTGCCAGGGAAACGGCAAAACGGGGATAACCTGTTGCTCCTGTGCTGCCTAGAGCTTCCTCACCTCTCTTACAAAATCACAACACCTGGTATGAGGCAGATTCCTGCAGTCCCAGTGAACAACAAACTTCACAAGGCATTGTTTGCTATCGAGTGCTAAGACTTTTCTGCCCTCTTTTTTTTTTCTTTAGCACTGGCAGCAAAGCTTTTGGAAATTTTTTAAAAGAAAGGAATTAGCCTCCTGTGAAACGTGGTTTATTTCCTCACTTGTTAATATGCACTGCCCTCTTGTGATAAAATATGTTTTCGGTGTTGTCTAGTTGTTCCCTTCTTGTTTTCCCTTTTTGTAGTTTTCTGAGTTTTTTTTGGTTTGGGTTCCTCTTCCAGACCCCAGGGCTTTCTTTAAGGCTTTTTTTCCCTAAGGCAGGAATAATTCTTCTTAACATTAGAAGGATGAAAGAAAAGCGACAAAAAGCTTGATCAAAATATTCTTATCCAATATTTCACTCTTTCATACAGTTAACATCTTCCCAGATTGTTTTACCGAAAGTACAAGAATTGGATGGATATGTAGGCAGAAATTACTCTTGTGAAAAATGTAGACTTGAAAGGATGAGAAAAATATTTCGCAGTTCATTGAAAAGGCAGTGTTTGAAGAAAGAGGTCCAGTGTGCAGCAATGTGCCTAGTTGCATCATCACCGTCATAACCGCCTGATAAGTAGCCAAAATCTCCCAGGTCACAGCAAGGGAAAGCTACTTAATGATGTAAACCTGATCTCCAAAACGAAACAGAGGCAAAAGTCACTTTCCAAAGCTAAGCAGGCAGGCAAAGCCGCTCACAGCTTGAACGCGATGGATGAAAAGCCATCACTCCCTGGGAAGGGAGGGAGGAGGACAATTCATTTCAGAAGCAGAAGAAAAGGCAGAGTGACACACCACCCCAGCAGGTGAGGTGGTGACACAGAGGAAAGCCCAGAGAGAGACCTTTTTGGGTTAAGTGCTGGTTGGAAAAGAGTTGCCTCTTCCTGTGCTTTGGGCAAAGTGTATCAAAGATTCCCAACTGTAATCCTCTTGTCCTCTGAATGGAAACAATGCACAGGGACTGTGAGTGATTCCTCCCTGCTGACTCTGTTGTCGTAGCCACACAGATATAAATGAATTTGTGGAGTTTACTTCCTGGAATTAGCCACCAGATAGTTGGGAAATTTTCCTACCATTTTCATAGCACGGCTTGCTTTATGCAGCGTCCTCAACTTAGTGAGGAGCTTGGTTTTCTTTGCTCTGGTATTTCCACTTCTTTGTGTTTTTCATCATTAATGTTGTGGCCACCATTGAAGGACCAATCATCTTCTAAACAGGTTACCATGCTTTTGAGCTCTGGGGAGAATTTTCTGAATTAAAGGATCAATGGACAATTAGTAGGTAGATGTCTCAGAAGCTGGATGATTGAAGGGAGATTTCAGGTAAGTTAGCTGTTATTTACGTCCGAAATAGGAATTGAATGTTATTACAATTTAGGATGAATAATTCAATAATTATATCCAGAGATGGGATCTTGAAAGTTTCCTGGTAGTCAGGATGCACCACTGGCAGCACTTTCAAGTTAACTTCTGTGAACTATTCAAACCCTGTTCTAACACCAAATAAGAGAAGCTAAACATTTAAAAAAAATAAAAATCACAGTTACAGGAAGCAACAGAACAACACTGGTGAATGTTTAACAGAAGGAATTTAGCTTCAGGCTCAGAAAAAAAAAAGTATATTGGTGCGAAGTCCAAAGTACGAGCTTTCAGAATCAGTCATCTCTGTCACATGCTTCAATCTATCCATGCTCATGCAGTATAAAATAGCCTTTAGGTATGCGATTATATACTTAGTAACTCCACAGTGAGTGAAAAAAAAATTTAGTATGTGATCCTGTAATTAAAGACAACACTATGTGTAATGGGCTGATGAGAGAAGGAGAGAGAGAAATTTAAAAAGTAAAGCTGATAGAAAACCTAAAACCTGGCCATTTCTAACTTCTGATTGCTGGACTTTACAAACTTTTAAGGATTTTTTGATATTTTGTTAAGGCAATTCCTCCTTATATGTAAGAAACAAACAAAAAAATAATGAACAGAAGACTTCCCGAGGTTGAGATTTTGTGAACTTAAGTCACAAGCCTGATGTTCTGTTCCCATTGCAAATCACAAGACAGCAGAACTCACCAAAAAAGCCCTGATTTTTTATTTTGTAATGGCAAAGCAAGGAATATTTTTCCTGACCTTATTTTTAACATGAACAAATCAGTTAACCAAAACATTGAAGAACATAGATCCCGAGGCAAGCATCCCACCCAGTAAAATTGTAAGAATCTGTAATAGTGGTTCTTTGAGGGGAAGTATCAGGCTATCACAAAAGGAGATCCGTCTGTCTACCATCAAGAATAAACAAAGGATTCTGTGATAATCTACATGTGTCCATGCTTGGAGATGATTCAGTTGAATGCTTAGTCTAACCCAAGTTTTCCAAAGCCAGATGAATATTATTGTCCTTCTTGTTTCCTTAGATGCTGCAGGACTCAAAATAGACTCGTCAGTGCCAAGGAATATGGAAAGGAGCATCGAACCTGAAGCACCTGAGTGCCATCCGTCTCAGATGCGCTCCAGCAATCAGCCGGCTGGGCATGGGGGCATGAACTGTCGGGAAAATGGCTATGCACCACACTGCACTTCTCTTCTGCTCCAGAAGTACCTGGAGGTAGCTGACTGCACCCAGTCAGTATTTTCCTCAACAGGTTTCCTTTTCATTCAGGCATTTCCCCTCCGTCCTTTCTGCCATTTCTGGGAAAAAAGCCTCTCAACAGATATTTGCAAGAATCACTGCTTGGAAACTCCTTATCACAAATGCTGAGAAAAATAAGGAAGAGACCTACACAGCCAGGACTTGAGCATACCGAACACCATAACCTGCGTATTTCCATTCCTCCTGCCAGCTGTTACCTTAGGGATTGTTCAGGACCAGTGCATCCTTGCTGTCCTGAGGAATGCACTTAAGATAAGCCTGGGAGATCTGCTATGTCCTTGGCCCCTTGAGCCTCTGACCTTTTGGGACTAGATAGCCTTGTAAACCGGAGCACGGATACAGCTTGAGATGAGGATATGCTACTGCATAAGATGGGGATAACCGAAGAACCTA
The DNA here is from genome assembly GCA_013398915.1 of Dromas ardeola. Taxonomy (NCBI): domain Eukaryota; kingdom Metazoa; phylum Chordata; class Aves; order Charadriiformes; family Dromadidae; genus Dromas; species Dromas ardeola. Next base: position 4,645 of record VYZM01009168.1, read on the forward strand.
TGACAAAGAGGCAGCCAACACCCCTTGTGCTGTAAAGACCTAGCAGTGTATAAATGGCAAATGCTGTGGAGGTTCACTCCAGAAAAGCGTTCAAGAAATATTTGAACTGTGTGTGAACTTCGTGCTGTTGGATCTACAGAGCTGACCCGGAATGCTCACGAGAAAAATCTCGGTCCAGAAATTTCTGCTACTTCCTGCTTTCAGCAGTGCTGATAGACTTTCTGCGGTATTTCGGCACATCAGCAGCTTAGGGTGAAGTGAATGACCCCAGCTTTTACTCAAAATCTGCAGGAAAACTGAACTGAAGCAAGATGAAAATAGCTGTGTGTGTTTTCCTCCCCAGTTTTCTAGGCTCATTGCAAACCAAAACGCTCAAAATCTCATTTCTGTGAGGTTCTCCGAAGTGGGAGAAAAACAAAACGTAAACAAGAAATTCCCATTCAGAAAGCCACGTGTCTGGGGATCTGGCCATCAGGAACAGCACCGGTGCAGGGAGAGCAAAAGACAACTGCCCCTTTCCTGGTTTGCCCACCTTTTGGACTGCCACAGTGCTGGGGCTGGCAACCCTGGACTTGCTGCCACCTCCCGAACTCATTGCAAGGGGGGCAGAGCTGGCAGGAGTCAAATCTCCCTGTGGGGAGCTGAGCAGTGGGGCCAGCTTTCCCCCTGCCCTGCCTGCATGCAGGGAGCTGCCTACTGTCCCCAAAACCTGGGAATTCCATGCTGTCATGGGGAAGAGAGCTTGGGAGAGGTCGCCCATGCCAGCTCAGAAAGAGCCCCTGGGGTGTGCTGCGGCACAGCTGGTGCTTCCGTTTTTAATTTCTCTGACTGCTTGTAAAACAAAACTGTGTATTTGGAGAGAAACCATTCCAAGAGAAAATTCCCAACCAGCTCCATCAGGGACTGCTCCTGGTGTAAATACAACCTGGGAATGGAGAAGTAGGACTGGGCATTTCCTTCACCACTGCTGGTTTGTAACACTCCCAGCGGCTTTTTTCAGTGCCAACGTTAGCACCCCCTTGGTACCCCTACAGTCAGCAGAGAGTCCATGACCAATAAAATGGGAAAATACCATTTCTTTCTCTACTGTCAGCTAGGAAACACTAATTTCTTCCCCATTAATTCTTGATGGCTTGGTAGGAAAGCATGTCTCTTAACAGCTTGGCTGAGTCCATTATCTGGAGTAGACCCGTGGTGAGGCAGGGCTGCCTGGTGCCAAGCATGGACCTGCCCTAATTACCCTGGCACGTGTCACCTCGCAAGAAGAGCTGGGCAGTGATTATGGCCCTGCAAAGAGCCCACATGCGCTGAAAATGCTGAACTGGCCACTGTCCTCTCTCTCTGTTTTCTCCTTTTGTGGGTCACAGTTCACAATTCACAAAACACAGTTAAATAAATGGGGGGACAGAGTTGAGTAAATTAGAATTTCATGATAAATTCACCCTGTCATTTAGCAGCTCAATGAATAAAAAGAACAAAAAGTCCTCTTCCAAAAGCACTGAAAGCAGAAAAACAACTGCCTGGCTTCAGTCCAAGTTCAGGTTTTGGTTTCCAGGGACCCTCTGGCTAACAAATTTGGAGAGACACATCTGGAAGCTGGTGGAGCTGGTGGCTCTCTGCTGCTACTCAGTGTGACATGGGCCCTATGACCCTGGGCGCCTGCCTGCATGTGCTAGTGCCAGCCTTGGTCCTCAGGAAGGGGAAGTCATGTTTTTTCCAACATCTGCACAACTTGGCCCGTTCTTAAACCCCACTTCCACCCTCACTGGGCCGTGACGCAAGCCTGAGATTGGGCATAGCCATAGTGGTGGGGTGGGCTGGTGGCCTCTGAGGGCTGTTCCCACCCGTGTCCCGGGCTGCCAGGTCTTGCTCCCCCATCAGCGATGCGTGTTGCTACAGAACTGCTCCACTCAACATTTCCCTGCTGCCCTCAGGGTCTGTGCTTTCTGCTGCCTTCAGCACAGGGTGACACATCCACTGTGCATGGGAGCAGCATGTCTGCTCGGCTTTCCAAATGCTCTTTTCCCTCCTCAAACACTGTTTTTCCTCCCTGCTTTCTCTACAGCGAATATCTAGAGTACTGGTGCCTTCAAAGGATAACAGAGATTGCAATTAGGCAGCTGGTGACCTCGTGGCAGCCTGTGTGTGAGCAGCCACCGCTGTGCAGCACAGGCATTAGCCAAATCCCTGCAGGCAGCTTCAGCCAGGAGAGCAGGCAGGGGCTGACCCCGGGCATTTTGTCTTGCTCAGGGAGGGCAGATCGGATGTCCATGGTGTGGCAGGAGGGGCGGTTGTGCCTGCCAGGGATCCCAGTGCCCTGCCAGCCTACGGTGCCATGGGGCAGCAGGTGGTCGCTGGCTGCCTTGTGCCATGGCAGGTGCCACGGAGGCAGCAGTGTGGATCCCCTGCCTGGCACAGAAAATTGTCTGGATGCTCTCCTGGGACTCCTGGCTTCCCCCGCCACCTCAGCCCACTGCTTTCTGCCATGGCTCACACACGTTTCTGGTTTGACCAGCCCAGGCTCCCCGTGCTACCCACTGGCACATGGAAAAGCACCCAAGGGACAAGTGCGTGTGGGGGGGGTGAGTCATGGCATGGAGTTTCTAGAAAAACTTTTTTGTGGTTGTGGGTATGATGAGAGTAACGCAGACCCTGGGGCTTTTCTGATGAACTCCCCTCTCTGGATTTGCGGGCAAAGGGATGCAGACCCAGTACCTTTCTCATGACAGCCCCCGCGCCGGCTCCCTCCGCCTTCCCTCGCCCCAGCCCCCATGGTGTTTCCATCAGCCTTTCCCCGGACTGCCCGGCTCCACCGTCCCCACTGCGCAGAGATGAAAAATATTTCCCGAAACAGCCTTCCCTTTGCACATTGCAGTGAGCCTTTTTGGAGGCATATGATCTTCCCTGAAGCATTTTTCTGCCCCTGTGACGAGCAGAGGTGGAGTGACGTGGGGGGGTTGCTCACGCCTCTCCCGTCACCTCTCCACGTTGCGCGTGTTTCCTGGGCTCGTCGGCATTTTCCTATGAGTAAGCTGTGACCACACATACCCGACACACTCTCGGCTTAATGATTGGGCCTAGGGCGGGAAAGGGGCGCTGAGGCATTCGGTAACAAGTGGGTACAGTGGTGGGAAGGTGTGAAAGATGGTTTCTAAAAGCTGTGGTGGCTGAACTTGTGGGTACTTTGTACTCCCAAAGCAAGAGGGTTAAAGTGAGAAACCTCTGCTGGTCCCGGACCACTCTTACGAGTATTGCACCACATTTCATGCTCTATTTGCGTAAAACTATGTGTCAAATGATGAGCTGAGCTTACCCCATCCCTACATAACTTCCACTCATTAACCAGTTTAAACATGGCATGGGTTTTACACAGTATGTTATTCCAAAAGCCATGAACATTCTTTCTTAAAAACAGCTGCCTACAGTCAATCCAGGAGCACATGTTGAGGACACTCTACACTTTTCAGTACCTGGTTTCACATGGGGGTAGTTTCCACACTGATGACCTCTTTGCTGCTTGCTCTGCTGCTACTACCCAATGAAGTACTCACCAAGGGAGATGGAAAGGTCACACAGTGTAGTACTTGATATAGAAAGTTTTTAAAATTCTTTCTGCTAAGGGGACAGTTCTTGCACTAGCAGGGAGGATGCACTTGGGCCATCGCTGAGAAAGGTGAGGAATCAGAGAGTGACAACAGCATTTTCTGAAGAAGGCCAGTCATCTCCTGACCCAAGTTGCTGTACTTTAGAGGTTTTTCCACCAAAGGAGTAGCTGGCAACGAGCTACACCTCCTTGAGCAACGCCACGCTTCGGACCAGCCTTCTGCTGCCAAAGTCACCTGATGAAAATGAACAGGAGGGTGCCCAGAGTGTGTTTTTATGGTGAAAAAGCTTGCTCTCAGCTGATGTTGTTTTTACGTGCAGGTTGTCCTTCCCTGCAGGCAAAGTCTTCCCCTGTGGGGAAGGAGGGTGCCTGGATGCGGGCTCACAACACATGACAGCCCCTTGCTGAGTCTACACTTGGAAGACAGCGTTGTTTATATTCCCCAACAGCATTTCTTTCTTTGTATATTTTTGTGTTAAAGAGCAACAAGCATCTCGGTCCATATCAATAGGGATAAACTAGCACCATTAATAAAAAATGAAACAAGCAGAAATGTTTTGTTGTCAGCTATATTTATACATTTTATTGAAACCTTCAGCACTAAAAATGCTGGTCTAATGCATTAGGCGAAAAAAAAATAATGATGTACCTTTCAAACAGAAAATAGTGACAGTTTTATGGGCACACATGCCATTATTTCAAATAAGCAAAACAAATTTCAAACAAAAACTAACAGCGACAACAAGCTGGTAAAATAAGTAGACAACAACTTTACCGACCAACAGGCACTCTACCATGCAGTGAAGGTCACCCAAGGGTGGCCCAGTTGCCTTCAAGGGGACACTGTATACGTGATCAGTAAGATTTCCCTATTCAAGACTGGATTTGACCACGCTTATGCACTGCCAGAGGCAGACAGATTGCCCATGGAGTAAAATACTGGCAGGTATCTGCGGGAGATGATGAACCTGGCTCTTGCGTCCTTATGAGTCAGGGCAGATTCTGTCCCACATGCTGAAGTGAAGGATTTCCACAGTCCCTAAGTGTCAGGGTGTCTCATGCTTCTTCAGTTCTGGATAAAGATACCAATGATCATTGAGCAGGGTAGAAATGTGTCCCCATGAACTTTTGAATAAGGGGAATTTAGGGAAAATAGTACAGAGTCTGAGAATACATATGAAAGCCATCAAAGACTGCACTGTTACACCTTCACTCACACATTGCTACAGGCTTGCCGCCCCTCTAGACTGTGAAAGGGAAAAGAAAAAAAGCCAGAACAGAAAGCCTTTGAGGCACAATATAATAATTTATATTCTATTTAAGCTTAAATTTTGGCCAGAAAGAAGACATCAAAGTGAGGCTTCTGTAATGGTTTTGCAAACAGTGACTATATCAACCACTTCTTAGATCATGAATAAATCATGGCCAATATATCACTACACATCTGTTAGGTGTGTGATGAATCCTTGAGGAAACAGGATTAACTTTAGCAGATACATTTAGGTTAAGAGAGCACAAGCAAGATTTGTCTTTAGTTTGCTTAGACCTTATTAGATTACCCCCATAAATCTCAACAACTTTCCCTGTTCAGATATGCTCAACACAAGAGTGTGTAATGGAAAGAAGAGTCAGGGGAGGTCAGCTCAAGGGTCCACCTGGAGAGCACCTCATCTCTGAAAGTGGCCATCAGCAGAAGTCTGCCCTAGAGTACAGAAAGAGGAAAGCACAGAAAAATTTCATTTAGCCTCCAGCAGTCAGGGACATGGGACCCCCTCGAGCCAGAGCTTCATCCTGGCAGTCACACATGGGACCAAACCTCTGTGAATTCGTCTCGCCCCAGAGCGGCATCTTTGCACTCGTGGCTCCCACAGCACCCAATGGCAGGGATAAAAACCCCATCCCTTGCTCTGCACCACTCGTACCCACAGGCCTCTGTCGTGCCTGTTGCTTTTCCAGACTGAGGAGACTCTGAGACTTTAGCTCTCCATCAGTGGAAGCCGCCCTGCATCTCTGTAGGATGCTTCCAGTCTTCATTTTTTTGGTTTGTTTTTTTTTTTTTTTTTGCAAGATGGCATAACCGGAGCTGTACAAAGTATTCAAAGTGCACATACACCATGGATTTATTCGCTACCAAAATGATGAGCCCCATTTTGTGCTCTACACTTTTCTTAAGAAGTCTTAACATTCAGTTTGCCTTTTAACAGCTCCTAAGTGTTAATAGAAATTTTCAGAGAAGTTTCCACAGTGATGTCAAAGCCACTTTCCTGAGTGGTAGCAATTAAGGCCCGTCATCTTGTTCATATTTTTTGTCCTAGGTACGTTGTTCAGTGCTTATCAGCCTTTTTTATTGCTTATCAGCTTATCAGCTTTTTTGCTTATTGCCCTGTGATTCAGCACCATGAAGTAGTTTTGCAGGTCTCCAAAGTCAGCTTCACGTTTAAGTACCCTGAATAATTTGGTGTCGTCTGCAACTTTTGCCACCCCCTCTTCAGCTCACTCCGCATTTCAGAAACAGCATGAGTCCCAGTAAACATCTGTGGGGTCCCACAGGTGGGACCATTTCCTAATGGTCTTTCCATTAAGAAAAATAATCACTCTGTCCCCGCCCCTAATTGCTGAAATTCTGGGAGACCAATTTTTCGCACGGGGTATGGGTTTGAGGGCAGCGTCTGGGTCACCTTAGTGTAGGGTGCAACCCTACTTAGAAAGAATTGCCCTGGTGCCAGTGGGCTCGGTGAAATGGCTGACACTGATTTTTCAGGCAGCTTTGACAAGCCCAGCGGGTATGTTTGAATCGTAACACGGTGAATACCACTGCAGACACACACCTTTAAGAAGTCAGACCGTCTGGTAGGCAGCTGTCCCATGGCCAGGAGAAGCCCACTTCTGCTCCACCACGGAGACTTACACACAGGTGTGCCCGTGTTGGTAAGTGCAAGGTACAGAGTCACTGCTCTGATTTTGAACAGAGAGCTTGAGCATTGGCAAAATATCTTATCTGAAGTGTCGGGCTGCATGTTTAAGCAGCAGATTTGCCTGAGTCAGCACAGCAGGATGGAGCCTTTCATGCACAGCTAAGCAGTTTCTTCTGGTTGCAAATCAATTCAGCTCACCTTCAGCAGGAACTGGTGATTTCTATCACTTGTTCTCAGGGCCATGGAGAAGATTTAGGCTCTTTTTTTTTTTTGTTCCCCTTCTTCTGTTTGATTCAGTGCTTGTCAGTTCCTCAGGAAGATCCCAGTAAAAACAAGGACTTGCAGTTTGAGTTAGTAACACTTCTGTTCGTGTCTCATTCTGTAAAAAACAGACTTTCTCTGCAAAACGTGGGGGGAAACCTGTATAAAAAAACAGGAAATGTCTTCAGACTGCTGCGTCTGCTTGCTCAGCTCTCCCAAGCCTCACCGCGCAGCGAGCCACCGAGGATCAGCCCTATTCTACCCACCCTGAGGCTTTTCCTAATACCGTATGTCCAGTCTGTTTTCTGAAATCAGTTAGATTTTAAGAGTACATTGTACAAAGGTGTTGTTATTTACCTGATGGCAGCAGCCAGAGCAGCCCTAGGACTGCCTCGGGTTCCCCTGTGCTGGGTGCTGTGCAAAGACAGGAGTGGTTGTGGCCAAGGTCCCCTCACTGCTCCAAGAGTGGCCTCGATCTTCAAATTGTCCTTCAAATCTGGCATAAAGCAAAGCTGCCCTCATGGATTGCAGCATGCACAAAGCTGGAGGTCAGCTGTGTATTTAATGCCCTGTTGCATTGCATTCCCCCCTGCCACTGGGACAGAGCAGGGCACGCCCTGGTGGGATGTACCCTGCCCGTGGTCCGTAGGTGTCTGTGAGGTCTCAGTGCAGGCGGGACGGCTGAGGACTCGAGCGTGTGCTGCTCATTTGAGACCATGAGAGCTTTGTGGACACGCTTGATCTGGGCTGGATGGGAAACAGGCCTCCCTAGGCATCTTGGAATAAACACAGGTCGTTCTTTTCCGTGGGTCTGGAAGGCGGTTAATACTGGGTGGCAACTCCTCTCCTCACCACAGTTTGTCTCCCCATGCAGTGCCTGCACAGATGCTTTCTCTGTAATGATGCTCTTTGGGCCTCATTTGCTTAGGTACTCCGTGCCTTCATGTCCTCTGACTTCAGCGCTTGGTACCTCTGGAAAAACAAATCATGCATAACATTTTGGCTGTCTCACAGGTAACGTAAAATTTGCCTTTACTTCATCATGCAGAAGATTTCACTCCTGGTCTTCAACTTTCCACACTGACCCACACGGACCACTGTAGCCCAAGACAAGAGCTCACTCACCCCGAGGGTACGTGGGCGGCTCTTGCTCTGCACAGCTGCACAGGGAACACAGAGCATATCACAGGGCACATGTCTGTTCTCCTGCTGTTGCTTCCTTTAGGGAGAAAAACACTGTCACTGGAGATCTCCATCCAGCCTTTTGTTTCATGCTTACATTTTGAAGAAGGAATTGGAAATACTGTATGCAGCCACTGGCAGATAAGTTCAAGCATGAGCTGAAACATTAACTGAGATTAGGTTCTACCGATAGGCGACTGAAAATAGGCATCTGGACAGATGGTGCCAATTGATTTAACTGCAGCTGCGATGCTTAACAGGGTAGAAAATGCAAGTAAAAAGCTAATAGGAGCTCTGCCCTAGTTAAATAAGCTTATTATTTAACTTAACAGCGGTAATCATTGTTAACAAATTCCATTTAAACCAATGATAGAAAAGAGGAACTGTTTTGTTAGGTTTTTGAAGCAAAGCTAGTAAAGCTGTGAGCATTAAAAAAAATTAAGTGTGTGTATATATATATATATATAAAAATATACACACACACGTATATACATACCTAGAATGAGAGGCTGAGAGAGTTGGGATTGTTCAGCCTGGAGAAGAGAAGGTTCCAGGGAGACCTTATAACCCCTTCCAGTACCTAAAGGGGACCTACAGGAAGGATGGGGAGGGGCTCTTTATCGGGGAGTTTAGTGATAGGTTTTAAACTGAAAGAGGGTAGATTTAGACTAGATATGAGGAAGAAATTCTTTACTGTGAGGGTGGTGAGGCACTGGAACAGGTTGCCCAGGGGAGCTGTGGATGCCCCATCCCTGGAAGTGTTCAAGGCCAGGCTGGATGGGGCTTTGAGCAGCCTGGTCTAGTGGGACGTGTCCCTGCCCAGGGCAGGGGGGTTGGAACTAGATGATCTTTAAGGTCCCTTCCAACCTAAACCATTCTATGATTCCATGATTCTATGAATATATTAAATAAATAACATACTGATATATAGTAATGTATCTATCCCAAGTACCATGCATACCATATAATGTTGCCATTATCCTATTTCAATATGTACTGATGTATAGAGATAGATTTTATTTAGATTGATTTAAATATATAAAAAAATCTATCAAATAAAGCAAGAGAAAGCAACATGGCTGTTTCAAACCACAAGGGCGAAAAGAGAACAGGAAGTGTGGTGGAGGAGAGGAGAAAATGTGCGAAGAAGCAGGAGAGAGTAGAGGCGAAAGAAAGCCCGGGATGGATCCTTGCAGCTTCTCTTCAGCCTCTGCAAATGATGCCACAAAGCTATTTTCCTCTCTGTGCTTCCTCACTCAAGTCCTCTTTCTGCTCAGGCACAGGTTCACATCTTTCTGGTTAGATTTAAGGTCCCTGTTGGAGGTTCCTGCGGTCCCCTGCACTACAGCAGCCACCTCAGTGTCAGACACCAGCTCTCTAAACTGCTCTTCTGTCCCGCTCACAACTGACTGTGCTTTGGTGCGTCCGGGGAGGTCTGAGATGGGTGGGTGTCCTTAGGTGCTGTGAAAGAGAGCTAGCTTTCATGCGGTACCTCAAAGGGACGTTGGTGCAGCAGGACTGGGATTTCCTCCCCTCTCGCCGCAGTGCTGCATTGCCAGTGCCAGGCTACCGCTGCCCTTCTCAGCATGAGCCCAGGGAGCAGCAAGATGTGGTGCTCGATCTTCAGCACCCATCATGTCCCTGTCATGTAGCCCAAGGCAAAAAGACCTCCCCCAGCACAGGACTCGATCACAAGATCACTCTGTTTCGCATCAGGATGTGTTTAAGCCTTGATAAGCCCGCTATAGACAGTTTTGTGGCAGTTGCATGCAGGCTAGCAAGCTCACACTGACAGGCATTTGAAAGCTTAATTCATTTATCCACAATTCATACAAGAGTAGATTTGTCACCCTTGGCTGGAAGGTTATGTGTCTGCAGCCTTCTAAAATTAGCACAGCGTGGCCAGCTGCTAACTAACCTGTGTACTTGTCTAGAGTCTTTCAGCAGAAGTCCCCTCAGAACAGCACTATATTCCCGTAGGGAGTTTTTGGGTTTTGGGACTGTCGAGCACTGGCAGTTGCCGCTGAGTTCAGTAGCTATGAAGCTGTGGATGCCCAGTGTTTCTTGATATCAAACTCTCAAGTTAGAGGAATTAAGAGTATTTTTGCTTTCAAGCAGCTTTGCCCTCTTATGCACACAGATATTTTTTAATTTGAGCCTGTGCTTATGCAAGAAAGATTTCTGAATTCCTGAGAAAAATCACGTGAACAGAGTAAAGTGGGGGAAAACAACACCTGCGTGCCATGTCGTTGGCTTTGGAATTTGGATACTACAGTTGCCAAGTAGCAAGACTCATCAAGGGACTTAGCACAGGGAAGAAAAAGCAAAAATGATTGCTCTGGCCTATGGCATTTCCACCGGAGTGCTGCAAGAGGTCATCTGAAAAGCGAAGTGTGAAAGCAGAGCCTGGCTCACCCATGTTTCATCATGGAGCGCAATCCCGCTGCCGCCGCTTCGGGATCTCAGGGGCAAAGCTCCCCAGCCTCTCATAATGTCAGGAAACCGCAGTGAAAGTCTAGGGGAAAAATAATTGTTATTATTAATAGACAGATTTCTATAGCACCCAAAGGGAATCAAATTGCCGTGTGTCCAGCAGCGCTCATCCCGAACAAGTGTATTTCAAAGGATGATGCATCATCCACAGCATATCCCAGAGTCTGCTTTGATTCATGGCCACCGCTGCTACCACTTAAGAAAGGAACCTATTGAAAAAGAAGAAAAAGCAGAAATTTCTCTCTGCCTCACCGTAAAGTGTGGTGTTGCCCTTAGAAAACTATTACCTGCTGGATAGTCACTTCTTGGGCAAATCTGAAAACATGGAACTGTTTTCCTCTTTCTTCACTTTGAGGAGTTCAAAACCGTTGGGGAGCAGCTGCTTCCCCAGCCCTGCCTCACAGGGAGTCCACAGGCTGAGACCTCACCCGCTCAGTGCACACACAGCACATCCCCTGCAGTGAGGAAACACAGGGTCCCCATGGGGTGTCATGACCTAAGGGCTTAGTGTAGAGATCACGAGCATGGGTTCATAGGATTCCATCATACAGGAGGAGGGCATGGAGGCCCTTTCCTCTAAATCTCTCTACTTTATTACAGATTACCACAAATACCACAAAAATCACCACTAGCAAATATACCTATGATTAATAAAATGGATATGAATGAATATATATATCAAGCTATCACGAATTACTAGCAGCAATTAATTATATAGTATCAATCAATAGTATGGTATCAATCAATAATAGCATCAATTAGTATTGTAGTACAACCAATAGCAGCAACAACCAAGTACTTATGTACTATTACCAATTACCACAACTTGTCATTAGCAAAGCAAACTTATCAACAATATGGCAGCAGATACACTTATGATAGATTACTTATATGAATACACATAACGTCAATATGAAGCAAATTAGATTTCAGAAGGAGCCAAACCACCCCAAAAGAGGGGGGACAAACCAATCCCGGGTGGGGACAGCACACCCAGCCACCCCAAAAGAAGGGACGACAGACTGAACCGACAAGGTAACAGAGAGTCTCACTTCATGGAGTCTAGGGTCAGCCGGGCATCCCCAGCGAGAGTCCAAGATCCCAGAGTAAGTTTGTGTGGGATTCAACCAGGAAACCTTCAGAGAGACTCCATTTTGGATAAAAAGTCCTTTTTATACCATAGGGACATAAAAGCGTGTAGGATCTCCTACTTTGAGCAGCCAATAGATGTTGGTAATATCTGTTTTTTCATCTGGAACAGCCAATATACGATGATGTTTTCTGTTCTTTCCAAGCAATTTTTATTCTCCCAGACTGTTTTCCACTTTCTCAGATGATAAGTTGCTGCTACAGTCCCTTTTTTTCCTGCTTATCGGTGGTATCTCAGGATGTCTCTGGTTTCTAGATACCCCGGCTGCACTTTTCAGGGATGTTTCTGGTTTGCAAGCCCCGTCCCCAGGCTCGCAGTCCCAGGCTGGCTGCCCTTTCTCTGTCCGTATTTTTCAGCAGATGATTTCTTCTCTTCAGTAATTTTCCCCTTCTAACCAGGCCACCTTTATGGCTGCTCACATCATGGGGCTGGGCTGGGAGGAAAGTGAGGTGCCCGCCGGGCAAGCTGGATGCGGCATAAGAAATACCCCAGGCCATTTCACTACTAGTGAAGCCTGGTGGTCAGCATGGCTCTCCCTGGTATCTAACTCCTCTTTGGTGGGGCTAATAGAGTTTCTCTTCTCTTCTCCTCCAAGCCCCTGTGTTTCATAAAGGCTCTGCCCTGCCATCAATTCTGGATAAAATTGGCCGTGAGTACTAAAATTAGTATGAGACCAACAGTGAGAAGCACGCTGATCAATGGAATAGGTATAAGTTTTGTTTCCCTAGGAAGGTGGACTTAGGAGTCAAGCAGGAGCTATGACTGGAATACTTAATGGTGGAAAACAGTCTTTAATTTTAAAAATGACAAAAATACAGCATTCAGTAACTGAGGTTTCCCTGACTGTGAACATGTGGTCCCCATGCTGGTACCGTGCATTTGAGTGCAGAAGTAACAGGCTGGTTTCTGGCCCTGTTGCAGGCTGTTATTTATCTTCTCTGTGTCCTTTCCATGCCTCTCTGACCTTGAGATTGCCACCAGTACACATAAACCACTTTTCTCCATAGGAGACTTGTGCAGGGACCAGGACAGGCTCTATGCACGCTGCCTGATGGGGAGCATGGGAACATGTTGGTCTCCCAGCTCACCAGCAAATACAGACAGGCTTTGTGTGAGAAGGTCATCACTGGCTGTTGGATACAGATTAGGAGGAAATTATCTCCTTGCAAAGCAAGGGATCATCAGGAATGAAGAGTCAGGGAGGGATCTCTTAGGCAAAATGCACCTAAGTGACGCTTGGACAATGTAAGTAACACACGTCTCTAATCAGAGTAGGCTCTGAAAATCTGACAAACAGCTTATAGACATCAATTTATATTTAGTCAATAAATAATGGCAACGATAAATAATTTATTGCTATTAATTCAGTAAGCAAAGTCATCTCTCTCTGCAGACCGACACGCTAGCACATCTTAAATGATGTTAAGATAACGCCACAGCGTTTATCTCAAGCGGTCAGAGGGAGTGAGTTGGGTTTTCTTGTCCTTGTCTTTATCCACAACCGTTTCACACCTTCTCAGACACATCTGAGAGCCAGCAAGTGCCCATGAGCCAGCACTGTGCCCTTGTGGCCAAGAAGGCCAATGGCATCCTGGGGTGCATCAAGAAGAGTGTGGCCAGCAGGTCGAGGGAGGTCATCCTCCCCCTCTACTCTGCCTTGGTGAGGCCACACCTGGAGTACTGTGTCCAGTTCTGGGCTCCCCGGCTCAAGAAGGAAAGGGAACTGCTGGAGAGGGTGCAGCATAGAGCTACCAAGATTATTAGGGGACTGGAACACCTCTCTTATGAAGAAAGATTGAGGGATTTGGGTGTCTTCAGTCTGGAAAAAAGACGGCTGAGGGGGGACCTTATCAACATTTATAAATACTTAAAGGGTGGGTGTCAGGAGGATGGGGCCAGGCTCTTTTCAGTGGTGCCCAGTGACAGGACAAGAGGTAATGGGCACAAACTTGAGCATAGGAAGTTCCACCTAAACATGAGGAGGAACTTCTTTACTTTGAGGGTGGCAGAGCACTGGAACANAGGCTGCCCAGAGAGGTGGTGGAGTCTCCATCTCTGGAGACATTCAAAACTCAGCTGGACACGTTCCTGTGCAACCTGCTCTAGGTGACCCTGCTCTGGCAGGGGGGTTGGACTAGATGATCTCCAGAGGTCCCTTCCGACCCTACCATTCTGTGATTCTGTGATTCTGTGATCTGCCCAGAGCTGCTGAGGGCAAGGGAGAGGCCAGCTCCCACACGGGACAGACTGCTGAAGCACATGCCGGCACAGGTTTGGGTAAAATCTATGGTGATAGCAGATATCAACCTGTCTTTGCAGTCCCACTGCAATTTGTCTGTGGGGTAGGCAGCCCGAAAAAGAGGTACAAAACCACATTTTACATGTGAACAGGATGAGCTGGACGTGGAAGTCCCTGAGCCTGACTGGCCGAGGCACCTGGGTTGCTCTTGTCATGGTCCCCCTGGGCGGGCAGGGTCCCCTGCTGCCACAGTAGCACATGGCAGGGGGCCACGAGGTCAGAGTTTGCAGAATGCACAGCATTTTGTGTGCAATTTCTCTCCTTGCTGGCTGTGTTTAGTGCCCACGGAGGGTACTGTGTCCAGGCAGAAGTTCAAGGATTGCAGGTGTTGGGAACGGCTGGAAAACCAGCGCTTTACAGTAACTGGATATGGTAGCGCTGACAGGAAAACACACCCCTCCGCCTAGAATGTGCTGTCGATTTCTATAAATTAAAAGATAGCACCTGCTTTGCAGATTGCCCCGTCTCCTACTGCCCGCATGGAAGAAAACTGCATCCCACACAGCCCGTCCCCACGGCTTCCCATACAGGCCGCTTTAAGGTACCATTTGATGTTTCTGAGTGTTCAGGCTTGGGCTGTCGGATGTGGGGCTCTTATCAAAACTTTGTGGTGTGCTAGGTAGGGCTTTCAAAAGGATGACACACAGAAAACCTTACAAATGTTTAGAGGCTGACTTGCAGTGATTTTGATGGGGTTTCCGTTTCCTAATAATGCTTTGTAGGGTTTCAATGTAAATGACTTGGGGGAATTTACTCTGTCACCTTCCAGCAAGATTTATTCTCTGCAAAAGGGCAGGCCAGAAGATTTCCATCAGAAACATTATTTTTTGAAGGTAAACTGGAACTCTATTTAAATTAAATCTTTCTAAAAATACATCTTTTCTTTGAACTTTGTTGCTTTTCATTGAAACAGCGGTGCTAGAAAATCCCCAAATTTTCAGCAGTATTTAGTGAGGGAAAATGGTTACCAGCTGCTAAAATACCAAATAGCTTTCAAACATTTTGAATGTACAGAGTTTTTAATGAAAAGGCAATGTTTCCTATGGAAAGTTCTAATTAAAGCGACAGTCATTTTTTGCCAAACCCTTCTGCAGAAACTCTCTCTTTCCGATACGGCGCCATCTCTATATTCCCCATCCGGGAGATCATGTTAGGAAAACCCAGCCAACGCTTTACAGAGGCACAGCCTTTACACGAGGTTATTCAAGGTAAAGTCCTGGCACAGGCCTGACAGTTTGTGGTTTTTCATGTGAGTAGCAGTTTCACAAAACGACACCTGCAACTTCAACAATCCAACTCAGCTCCTTGAAGGCGTTTCTGCAGCTGGCTGAAAAGAGTTATCATCAGGGTTATCCAACCCCTCCGGTCAGCTCCAAGCAAAGGACTTCAGCCCTGGTGCATCCAGTAGTCAGGTCTCTCTACTGGTCTCCTCTCTACTTCAATCTATCACTGAATAAAACTAGGAATAACCAATTAATGTGTATAAACCTGCTACAGAAAGGGACTTTTGCAAATACATATTGCAGCATTTTCTTTTACTTCTTTATTATAGGTTATTGCAATTTGCATGCATTTTGTCTCAAAAATTAATTTGAGATTAATGTCACATGTTGCTAATATCTAATAACAATGCGTTCATTGCCAGCCAGCTGTGTCCGGCTCAGCAGACTTCCAAATTGCTGCCATAAATTAACTGGATGGTAGAATGTATTTTGTGGCTTACAAGGTGAAGATATTTCTCTAGGCTTTTGTTGGCATGAATCGTGGTTCTCATGGAAAAAAGCACAATATGTGGAAAATAATGAAGAAATCAGGATTCAATTAATACTGAATTTTAAAAAATGCCATTGCTAATATTAATTCAAACAGTATCATTAATGTCCAGTAGGATCAAAAGGAGACCTGCCTCCCTAGAAACGCTCCCAGCACTGGGACTGCTAGGGAGTTAATAGTCTATAATACAACCTATTCATGCTCCTAGATTAGTCTGTCAAAGACAATTAATCAAAATACAAAAAGCTTTTTCTTCTCAAAATAGAAATGTATACACAGTTAATGTGATGGCTGTATTGCTGAAATTTTACTGGAGTTTTCTTCACATATTTTGCTGAAGTTACAGGTGGAGGACTGGGAGACACAGCCTGGCCAGGCAAATTTGCAAAGTGAAGGAAAAAGCCAGAAATCCAGTTTTGTTTGCAATAATTTATTTAAAAACATATAGGTCCATTCAGTAAAAATGCTGATATTTGCAGAGGCTGCATTTATTTATGCACTTTTTATCCTTTGGAATACGTTTTGCAAATGCATTTGCAATAAACACGCAGGGTTGTAGTCCGCCATCATTCAAACACGTGTAATCTCATTGACTTTAATGGCACTGTATCAGCATCGCTGAGGGCAAAGTTGTGCACTATTCAGGGATCTCATTTTTGAAGATAATTGAAAACATCTCTGAATAGAAGGAAACGGGATTTTCCATTAGGAACTTTTTTTTAATACAAAATATTACTTCATAGTATGTAGCTGGTTTTGTTATTGCTTCCTTTCTTATGCAAAGCAAATTTACAGGCATTCTTCATAAAGAGGGACCAGAATGGAGTCCATTTTATAAGAAGAAATAATTGAGACCACTATTTCCTCCAATGATAATTTAGGTATGGTATTTCCTCATTGGTAGGTTACTTACACGTATTTGATGGACAGAGTTTTACTTCACCTTCCCTTAAAAGATTGTGTGAACGTTTATGAATCAGTTATTTGATCACATTTATTGCCGATCACACTTGATTCATTCAACTGGAGAAGACCCAAAAAAGGCCGGGGCCAGGCTGTGGGAGGGTGCAGCAGGGCTGTGCAGCCCTGGCACATCCTTCCCTGGCACTGAACCCGCAGTCCCACACGCCTCAGGGTCCCTGGCACGGTGGCAGTGCCCGGTGTGATGCCTGGAGCTGGAGGCAGGCGCTGCTCCATGTCTCACAGTCGGCTCCATCCTCCATTACCAGCACCACTGTGTCTGCCTCATCTTGCCGACAAGCCATACTCGTCTAGGGCAGAGACCTGTAAAGCCTGAAATTTTCTTTTTGGTTTTGCAGTGAAAATGAATGTTGAAATGACAGAAATGCCCTTGGACTAAAAAATCACGGATCCTGGCTCTCTGTGGCAGAGAATTTGGACTATGAATATAGATGGGGTAGGTGCCAGTTTCGACACTGACGCACATTCAAATAAATTATGTGACTGGAGCATGCTTTGCTGATGATTTTACATTCATATAGTCTCAGAAGTTCATGTTCTTTGTCTGAGAGTTTTGGGGGGTAAAGAAAGGACTTTAATACAGGATTTGATCCTGCCAAATTTTAAGCGAGGCTTCTCCTTTTCAAGGTGCTGCGTTCCCACTGGCTTAACATTTTTTGTTGCTGGTTCTTTGGAGACAGACAGTCTAACTGCCTCTGAGTACCTGTTACTGCCATGCAAAGCCATTCAGCATGCAGTTAAACCTCCCCCCTCGCCTTTTTTTACCCAGCAGGGAAGCACAATGGGAGAAACTTGGAGACAATGCAAAATTGTAGTCGAGGCATTTGTTTCTTATTACATTTACCCTTCCCAGAAACGCAAGTGGCAGCTTGCCATGAATTAGGCCTGCTCAATAATTCAGCCCTCTCGTGATCAGAAGACAGCAGCTGGAACCGTGATGGATAACGGCCTCATGTCAGATGTCAGTGTTAGGTCTCCCTAGTCTATCACCAGCTGTTGCGATCATCGATCATGGTATTCCACTTACCTGCCTGCTGCCACTGGCAAGCTGTAATGGGCTTGCATTAAACTGATGGTTAATTTCCTGGACGTAGCGCCTTCATCAGCTGAGTTCTGCAGAGATATGCCATTTTGCTTGTCTTGTGTGAGAGCTGACCAAAGGCAACATAGGTGTCTTGGGTCAAACTTTGACACCTCCACTGCAGAAAACGCAACTCCCTTGCAAATGCAAACAGAGAAATTCAGCTAAAGCTTAACAAAGCTCTGTAGTTTTGATAATGGACAAAGCCACTGAATTTCCTGAAAATGTCACTGTGTGTGTAAAGGTCAGACTTGTTCTCCAGCACTCTTCAAGGTCCGTATTGCCACAGTCACAGTATTTCCTCAGCCAAGATTCCCAGTCTGGGAAAAGAGATTTGTCAGATCATGAAACTACATGTAACTGGCTTAAGTATTATACAAGTCTTTGGTATCTTAAACCTGTTTCCGTTGTGTGTGCTTTTTCATTTTATTTCTTTAGGGAGCACAACCTACAAAGCTAACCAGGGGAGATGCACAGACAAGTACAATCCCAGACACTTTCAGAATGAAGGCAGTGGTGGTGGGATGGCTTTCACTGCTAAGGACCACAGGCTCCAGTGACTGGATACGCAATACCCAGCTCCCATCAGTGCTGCTTTTTCCTGGGCTCAGGAAGATCCCCCTGAGTTTGCTTGCTAACAACTTGCATGCTACAATGGCTACTTTCCGGCTCATAAATCTGGTATATGACATCCTTGACTGCCCCAAAGAGATTAACTTGGATTGCCTGACCAAAACCAGCCATTCAGTAACTACTTGACAGGGGTCAGTTTTGAACATTTACAAAAAGGAAGGACAACAGTGTTTAGCCACTCTTTGAGTCACAGAAACATGTAACAAGAACTTGTATCTGATGTTTCCTGCGGAAATTTCTCTGGTTTATGCTTTTATTCTGAACTTTCTGAACTAAAGCCTTAAAGCTTTCTGGAACTGGGGTTGAACAAACATCCTAAGAAGACTCGTACATTTGGCTATTAGTTGGGATAGCTAGAAATGAGTATTCTAGCTTGCAAAACTTTTTAAAGTTTCAACAGTTATTTTAGTTAAATTGATGATCAAATGGCTGTCGAAATTTGTCACAAAAATAAATGAGGGAAAAGAGAGAAAGCATTTGGTTCATTCACTCACTTGGCAAGGGAAATCAAACCCAGGCGATGCTCCATCTCGTGCATTATCTGTCTGTTTGTCTCTTTCTCCTTTTAATCGGAAATATCATTCTGAACCCCCAAACCTTTCTGACAAAAGTTTCAACTACAGATATAGATTTCCTTGAAAAGTTTTGGTTTCAATGAAACAGCATTTTCTGCCGAAAAACATTTAATTGAAAAGTTCCCATCCAGCTTTTGTTTTGACATCCTTTTCAAGCCCTACAGGTTTGTAGGCAGTGAATCAGAAAGAAACAATGAAGCAAGCATTTTATTTTGTCTTTCATTTTATTCAAGTTACAAAAACAATTACGATGACAGTAATTATATATTTTATATATTTGGCATCATTCTGAATGACAAGACATAGCTTGGTTATTTATTTATTTATTTTAAACTTGCTTCATCTGGACTGTTGCTGAGCAAAAATCTGCTTTGCTTTCCTTTTTCTGCATTTTAAATCAATGAAAACAAATCGAACAGAAAATATTCTGAGAAGCTTTGCGAGGAAATAAAATGGAAGAAGGTGCTGTTAATGCAGGGTATTTGCGTGTGTCAGTGGAGGAGGCATTCCTCCCGGTGTTGCTTCATGCAGAGGGTGCAAGTGCCGGTGTGATGTGACTCACACAGGTGCAACACATGCCTGGACGTTTTGGTGTGCCATCGGGCACTTGGTGGCCTCGGCAGAGTAGAGGGAGGAGTGACACAGCCCCACGGCTACACTCAGAATGGGTAGTGAGCAGTGGTCCTCTCCTGTACCAGCCCCGTGGATTACTTCAGCCCATCATGGGTTGTAGGTGCTGAGACATCCTCACGTCAGCCATTTACAGGGACTAAGCCTGCTGGCATCACTGGTCTCGAGCCACAGTCCACTGATAGCCGGTGAAACTACAGGAGGCGGGTGGCAGGTGGCCCTCGGAAGCTTGTTTAAAGATGACTTTCAATAATGGTTTCAGAAAAAGAAAAAAAGATGTCTTGGTGAAGCTACATGGTGGCTGGCAAAAAAAATGGGGATTTGATGGTTGTCCATCAACCCTCACTTTTATAGACGTATTAAAAAGATGGTAACTTGACTCAAACTCACCAGTCCCATTCATGTTTATAGCTGCTGGAGCTTTATCTAGCATTTAGTTGAAATCTTTCAGGAATGTTATTATTCAACAGCTTCCTTATTCAAAATGGGTGACGCCCTTATGTCCTTGCTCTTTTTTTTTTTATTTATTTTCTTATAAAAATTCAGACTGGGACATCTTTTTCTTGAAATTTCATTGAATGAAAAAGCGTCCAATGGTGTGAATCAGTAGGGTTTAGGAAGAGGCGATCCCAGGAATTATACCTACTGTCTTCTGACCAGGCCTGGGCAGATCCTCCTACTGTGGTTTCCTCTTTGTCTTGGGGAATACCCTTTTTTGGGGGATGCTGTGTGCAGACATTTTCAGAAAATGCTGTCAGCACAACCCCTGCAGAGCTACAGGAGGAAGGGAGGGGGCTGGGAGATTGTGGTAGGGGCCCAGGCCACTTTTGGTAAAAAAGTGACAGAACAGAGTCGCAGTATCAGCAGTGAGACCATTGTCAGCTACGGGAAAAACATTTCCATTTCCTACCAACACTTAATAGCATCACTGACATGAACACCACTAAAGACCACATCAGCCCAATACGCAAGGCTGGTTTGGGACGATCTGCAACAAACCCCACCCAACTAGACCAGCAGCAAGGGCCAGAAATCCATGGACAAGGTTCTTGCACAGAGCAAGAGTGAGAACTTCACTGTCGAGCAGAAGGGATGCAGGGAGCAGGGACAGAAACCCCGAGCTGCAGGCTGAGCGTGGTGCTCTGGGGCTTGGCTGTCCCACCACGCAGAAGCATGGGGAGGTGCAGCAGAGCCTTGCTGTGCAGACTGGCTGTGTTAGCTGCCACACAGCCGCATTAGGAAAGATTCAGCTCAAGACCTGAGTATCTGCGCTGAAGTGTTTGCATAGAGATGTTGACACCTGAGCTCAGAGGGAGATTCAATTCTTCCAGCCCTTGCTCTATCAAGATAAGTGAGAAACCAAGATCTGTGCACATCAAAAGTACTCTGCTACCTTGAGCCAAGCTGCTGCCAGAAGCCTCCTCTACAGCAGCAAGACCAAAAACTTCCTGAAGGTAACCAGAATTGCTATTGACTCCATTGTGCCTCACAGGCAGATTCTTACTAGAGCATTTAAAACTCAAATCAAGGAATAAATCCAGCAAAATTAGCTCCCTGGAGATGATCTGGGATGGTCTTCTTGACCTAGAGCCATCACTATGTGCTGAGCCAGCCTTTTTCTGGTATGCACCAAGCACTGCACCTGGAGTTTGATAAAAGAGACTAATTTTGAGTGGCCACAGTCCTCCTCTGCCAGGGCCTAGTCTCAGTGAGCCATCTCAGTGTGTTGCAAAGGAGCTCTGTATTGCTCCTAATCTGCTTCTTGTGCTGATGTTAAGATAGCACCTGAAAGCTTGCACAACTAGTCTGGGACTGTCTTGGCGCCTTGTTTCCAAAAGCATGTCTTCTTTCAGGTGCGTTTTGTGCACACCACCACAAACAGCGTTGCTAGGATTTCTTCGGGAGCAGCACCTTTTTTCCAAAATGGGCAATTACTGGCAACCACAAAGGTGTTCTGTGAAGGACTACTCCTCCCTCTTGGCCTAGGATCTCTGGGCAGGCTGTATTTCTTCCACCTTAGGAACTAGATTATGTTGCTCTGCTACCCTTGTTTTTGCTCAGCTGCTTCATGTCTTTCTTTTCTCCTCTATCAGCTGCTTGCCCCTGGTAGCGGTGCAGTCTGAACTAGCATAGCACTTTTTAAAACAAGTTTCTGCCTTGGAAGCAGAAGAGGGGATGGAGTCCAAGCAGTTCCAGGAAGCACAGGCTTATTTTGAGTCTGTGATGGCAAAAAGCTAATACCCTGTGAAGTAATAAAAGGGTATTTTAAAGAAGCTCATCTCGGCTGGACTTCAAGCTGATTTATGAAGGCAGGCGCCAAGTGACTGTGTAGCTGTTGCGGCCATGGCAAAGCAAATTTTCAACCTTTATTGTTGGTTTTGTGTTTTGGGTTTTATTTTTTTAAACTAGTCTAAGCAGCAGTACTGTGTTAATAGAGGGTTTAAATGCATTTGAGAGGGAGTTCAGTATTCCGTATAATTCAAAGGCGTGCCAAGCCAGAAAACCTGCCAGTACTCTGAGAGCCAGTGTAAAGTTCAGCAAACAGTGAATATGCTCAGAAAAGGACAAGAAAAATCCATTGTTAAGCAGCTGTTGCACCTGCTGCAGCGACATCTTTGCCTTATAACGTTCTTGCACTGGCTGGGCCCATGAGTTATGCACATGACGAGGGGTCACGGTACCTGTTTCTAAGCATTTGCTGAGGGTGATGAGGGTTTCTGTGAGCCAGGCAGTGAAAAACGGCTGCGCTACATTTCCAAATGATAGCTGAGCTCCCCTTTGCCGAGGTGAAAACAGCTCTGCAAGGAGCAGGACAATGCAGCAACCAGGCTTAATTTCAGCAGTGCCACCTTGTTTATTTATGCTACATGGAGGCTGTTTACTACATGTTGTGTTACTGAAACACAACAGCAACCCCAGGCTTGGACTGTTGCTTTCCTGTAGATGCTCTGCATATGTTGGACAAAAATATGATGCTCGTGCCATAGAGCTTGCAGTCCATGGATGTGCTGGTTATGGACACATCTGGGCCCTTCTCCAGCCGGGCCAGATGTGTGAGCCAGTTGCAGGCAAGAAGCTGTAAAGCTGCTTTAGCACACATCAGGGCTATGTTTCCTGTGGGGCACCATGTCATGCCAATGGCGTGTCCAGTCCTGCGCTGGCTGGCAGAGATGCCCTGTCTGGGTTTGTACCCACCCGTGTAACACAGAATGACAGAATCATAGAATTGTTTTGGTTGGAAAAGGCCTTTAAGATCATTGAGTCCAACTGTTAATCTAACACTGCCAAGTTACCGCTAAACCATGTCCCTAAGTGCCACATCTACACATCTTTTAAATACCTCCAGGGATGGTGACTCAACCACTTCCCCGGGCAGCCTCTTCCAAAGCTTGACAACCCTTTCAGTAAAGAAATTTTTCTTAATATCCAATCTAAACCTCCCCTGGCATAGCTTGAGGCTGTTTCCTCTTGTCCTATTGCTTGTTACTTGGGAGAAGAAACGGACCCCCACCTCACTACAACCTCCTTTCGGGTAGTTATAGAGAGCGATAACGCTGGTGACGCAACCCTGGGCGAAAAGCAATCTGGGCACACGTGCTATCCTTCCTCTACAAACCGCTGCCATTGCTCCAAAGCGTCCCCCAACCAGCACAAGCATGCCAAATCTGAGGCGCCTTTTGGGGACGGAGGCGAGCTGCCTGGGCAGCTGACAGGCACCCTGCCCTTGGGCACGGGGAGTGGAAAGAGAGGTCAGGGAGGACAGGCGGCTCAGCCGAGGGCAGGTCCCCGAGCAGGACCTCACCCCCGGCTCCATCGCTAGGTGTCACCGCGCCGCCCGCCCGCGGCGCGGCTACGGCTCCTGCCGGCTGCTGCCGCGGCTGCCGCGGCTGCCTGGCAGGGGGAAACCGGCGGCCTTGCCAGGGGCGTTTCTTCCAGAGGATACTCAGCAAAACGCATCCTACCGTTCCCACGGGTCTTTCCAGACACCTGAAACACGAGGCTATCAACTCTATAAGCGTCACCCTTTTGATGGTTTCTCTACCCACACCTTTGATATCCCTCCCTTCATCCCTTTTGTTACCCGTTTGCTTCTGATCCCTCATAGTCTTCTTGCTGTCTCTCAACAATGTAACTGCTTCAGGTCACATTTCCCGATTTCCAGCTTCTCATTGCATTCAGGTTACCAGAGAACACAAACCCAGTATTTTTAAACAGGTACAAGTTGTTATCTGAGGTGTTGTCTACACACATTAAAATACAGTACAAATAACTAAGGCAATGGGCACCCACAGAAGTTATGACAAGGAAACTTGCATATGAACATACATTATGTCAGCTGATCCAAGTAACCCTCTTCTGTTAATATTCATAGTCCACAGAGAACGTGGAATAGCTGATAGCTAAGTGGATACCAATGGGCATGTAAAGTGATCAAATCACTCTAAACTCAGCCATCTTCAGTGGTCCTACTGCCTTGTGTTTCACATTGTTCACCCCAACAGGGAAAGCTGGACTACTTGCAAAAAAAAAAAAAAAAAAATTAAAACGCTCTACTCTTTCCTCAGTGCAAGCATAACCTTCCCCTGCAAGCATAATCTTTTCCCTTAGCCTCGCCCTGCCCTGCAAGCCATCAGACAGCTCTTGCCTTTTTTTTCCATCGGGTCTGCAGCCTGCTTTTTAGATCTGCAAGATTAGCATCGCTGGCATAAACATCCAAACGCGAAGCAGGCAGGTGCTCGGTTTATGACAATCTCGGCTGCAAAATTTCTGGCCCTGCGGCAGTGGAACGACCTCAATCCTCACTATGTTCTGATGGCGGCATTAAATGTACTCTTTTTTTTTTTTTTTTTCAATGAGATCTTTTCCAAAGGAATGACTCCATAATAAATAATAAATATATCAATTAAAATATTGCGTGCATGCCTGAAAGCCATTGCACAGAGCACTGAGGGGAAATATTCTGGGTTGGAAAATCTTCTGCCGCACGAGTCAGCTATCCAGATAATGGATCCTTATAAGTATGTAGGACAAATAGCTGTATGAACCATCTGGGACTCACTCAGCAGTGGGGAAAAGTCTGTTAGACTTGCAAGATCAGCACGCAAGAGTGACTGCTGATCAGTCGCTGCTGCTTTGCAGAGAAAACAAAAGCTTTACCATTTAAGCTATTAATAGTTTTCACCTAGTCCAAGTGTTGCAAAGTGTATTCATTGCCCCAGACCATAAATTCAAAATTTGTTAGGTATTTTTCCAGATTGCGGTTTCATAATAGGTTTAAGCTGAGCCATATTCACTTGTTTCCATATCTCTTGTGTGCCAGCACTAGAGTCTGTGAAGTCCCTGAATAAGCCACATCTGGCTGAGAACTAACCAGGTATAAAACCCAGCAAAACTCCTTTTCAGATGTTAATTCCCTGACTCGGCTCATCCCACAGCTGCAGGGACGCTGCTGCTGGAACAAGAGGGCACAAGCAGCTGGAATCGGGTCTTTTGGGGACAGCCTCTGCTTAGGCCAATTTATGCTGATTTTGAGAGCTTAATCTAACTGAGATGGATGCTTTCTTCACCTTAGTATTACAATTGAATGAAAGAATAGTGAAAAGCAGTCAATTACCAAATGTGCTATTTCAGTATAAATCTAATATGTGATTTCTTCTAACTGAAAAAATGCCTGGCTGTTACTTCCTGAAAAAAAAAAAAGATGGCAAAGAACAATAAAATAGTTAATGATTTTATAATCAGGCAGGTGACATTTTGTACATTGTCCCCATAAGGTTGCAATTTTCAATTACGTACTGATATGTTTAACAATGGGTAACCAAATGCCCAGCTATCTAAAGTCACAGCTCCTTGCAGAACCTCGTGTGCCCCATGCTCATTTGGCTCAATCTGAGAACCAGACCAAAGGCATTACTGTTTGGAAACACACAAAATAACTTGCCTCTGGAAAACCAGCACCGAGACTCGACTCCAGATGAAGGAACTTGCATGTGGGTGTCAGTACGTAGGAGCCTGCCTGAGCACCGGGTGCCCAGGCTTTCTTTCTGGCTAGGGGAGATGGACGGTTCGGTTGCCTACAGGAAGGAGTTGCCATATAGGACAGCCAGGGTGCAGTGACTTCCTGATGGGGCCAACGGCTGTGGCACAGGACCTTCAGGGTCTGTGCCCCCCCTCCATGTGGGGACCAGGGCTTATACAGCAGAACTGGAAACCCGTCTTCACGTAGTTGAATCCTTCTACTACCCCACAGCCAGCCTTGTTCTCCTGGATGCCTACCAGGAGCAGGTTCAGCTGCCCACACATGAGTACCTATTGCCATTCAATTGGCTCTCAAGCACCCAGGACACCTGCATGGGGTTGGCAGATGTGACACAGGACTTCTAGGAAACCTCTCTCTACGCCTGGAGCAGCAATGGAAGGGTAGGAGAGATTTCAGGCGGCGCTGGATGCCTGTGTTGAGGCAGCAGAGGGGACTCCTGGAGCTGGGTTTTCCTCTGTTCACAAGCTGCGTTGAGAATACCATCATGCTGGACTGGGGTTTGCCATTGCAGCTCATATTCAGAGACCACTTACATTGCATTTGTGGTGTAATATGCTCCTTGGTGCCAGCCAGGGCATCACAACTTATTTGTTAGGAAATGGCAATCAGTAGGTGATGTTAATCTCATGATCAGTGCATAAATTAGTTGCTTTGCCAGGGTTGAAAATACCAGGCCTTGCTAGGCTCTGATGCTGCTGTCCTGCACTCCAGGGTAATACCCTGACTTGAGCGAGGCTATTAGATTTAATAATGAGGTCCAATTAGGGATGTCACAGAACTCACCTCCTAGCAGACTTTTGGCCAGGAAGGCCGGTCTGTGAGCCAAAACCACCCTCTTCCTGCAAAGGTCAGCACACATCCCTAGCGACCTGTAATATTATCTTGACTGATGGGCCTTCCAAAAATATTTCAACAGCTGGAAAAGCTGAACATCTGGCCATTAAAACTTTCTTGAGAATGTTGCCTTCTGGAAGCAATAAAGATGGACCAAAAGTAATGCAAGTGCTCTGCTCTCTTTAACGAATTGCTCTTTCCAAGTGATTGAGTCTGTTACTTGTTGTCTTCATTTTGGAATGAGGTGGTCCCCACTAAGGCCTGTTTATGTAAGGCACTGACACATTGAGAAAATCTTACCGGTTTCAAATTTACAAATATAAAGGAACAAAAGTAATGCAGTGATGAAAATGATGAGTAGCGTTATCCGCTGTGCTCTGAACTGCTCTCTCCAAGGCAGGCCAGTGTGACACACAAATTCAGGTCACCTTTGACAGGAGATATAATCAGAAGTACATAGAGTTGAAAAAAAGGAGGGGGGGTAGTTAGCAGAAACACACCTTTACCAGGGAAGGCTAATGATTAGCCCACAAATTAATCAAAGCAGGTGTAAGTCAACCATGAACCAATAAACTGAGATGAAAGCACCAAGGAGAGAAATTGGCCAAGCAGAATTGATCGATGTGGGGGATTCAAATGTGCATACAAGCCTAGGAAATCTCTAACAAAGCAAAGCCCAAAGCTATGAAAATTTAGTTACTCTTTTGATGCTTTCTGCCCTTTGCAAAGTGCCTTAAAGGCCAATCACGGGACATTCACTTCACCTTAATATAAAACAGAAATGTTGATCGCATTTCTGCAAGTTTATTGATCACTTTTTTTCAGACCCTCTTTTCATGGAGGTGAAGCAGAGCAGGGGGGAAGGCATCGTATTGGTGAACAAAACACGAGCAGGGAGAGGAACTGGGAGGTCCTGGGGAGTGATATTTGACGTAGGCGTGTGATACCTGAGCATCACTCACCCACTTGGCACGAACACCACAAGGGAGCACTTAAAAAGCCTCATATGGCAGCAGAGGAACTTGAAAATCAGTAGTCACCCCAGCCACAGCTCTAAAGGACCAGAACTACCCGTTTTGAAAGCAGCCCCAATTATGACATACACCTTTAAAGCTCCATTCACAAAGGCCATTTGAGTATATCATTATTTACATGGCAGGGGAAGTTCCAGCCAAGGCCAGGGGACTGGGCTGCCACAGTGTCAACCACAGCATGAGCTATGCCTTGCCTTCCTTCATTCTCAGTCCCTTGGGATGGTAATTGATGGCAATGAATTGTATTCACTCTTAATTACAGGGGTTTTTTTTGGGTAGCAGAATTAACAATAATTCCCATATTGTAATTAAATCCTGAATCATTCATTCCTGCTGTTGTTTATTTCTCATTCAACATACAAATATACCTTTCCTCCAAACTTAGGGACTTTGAAATTCAGGGCATTTTTTTCCCCTGTGAACATTTTTTTAGACCTTTCTTTGGCCTTTTTTGGCTATACTTGCCCGAGTCTATACCAGACACACATGCACAGTTTGCTCAACAGAATCCAGACAGATTATTTTATGCTGGGGAAAAAAAGGTAGGCTCAATGTATCAGATAAACAAAATGTCCTTCGTAGCAAACATTCTAGGATCTGGAGGTCAGCAGCAGGAAAAATTATGAGCAGGCACTGCTTCAGCGTTATTAATAACGGGATCCCCACTAGATGAAAGAGGGCATCACTAGGACTGAAAATGAAGACTAAAAAATAAGGAGAAAATCTGTTAGGACAAGGAGTTGAACTGTTATGAAAGCTGCAGAGCAAATCATAACTGGTCTGACAATTTTCTGTAAAAATTGATTGCCTTATGCTGATTGCACTTATGCTTATGAGTTTAGCTGAGCGTATTTGTGTTATAAACACATTTTTCCCAACTGCTCCAGTTTGATGGCTGCAGACTGACCTCTACTTTGCACTTGTTCTTGTAGTGGTGAAGTTGGTCAGTAGTGTAATACATTACGCTAATGCTGTGAATCCAGATCTCTGAATCCTCTCATGATAGAGGGACACTGTCAGTATCAGATTTGCTGAATTGAAAAGCCTGGGCAGATAGGTGTCACCCAAGTACTCGTTGATGGAAAATAGTGCTGGAGTGCTGCTGGGGACCACAAAGACCTGATTGCGGTGCTCTGTTTTAGTCTGTCCTAGCACACACTCAGTCTTGATCATGCCCACCTGGATCCTTGTTAAAGGGCCTGAGTTGGTTTTCATATCTGATTTTGAAACTCCTGCTGTTCGTTTGGTGTTGGGTGGCAGATGCAAGCCAACACCAATGGCACCTGACGAACCAAGGGAAGAACAGGCATGGGGAAATGCAGGCAGGAGAGCCTGAAATCCACCTTCCACTCCCTGCTCCCACGCAGCATGGCAGGGGAGAGGCTGCGTGATGTTTAATCCTGCCACCAGCTCCAATGAGCTCAGCGGTGGAGCTGAGATGTTGTCCGGGAAGAACTGAGCTGTGCTGAGTTGGGGATGACATTGTTTCTCTGGTGGAGCACGAAAGGAATGAAGAGGGCTCTATGTCTAATGTTACCTTGGACTGATTTAGTTCATCTCCAAAACTGGCTGAATGCTTCTTGCTACTAGTCACTATTTGTGCTGCGTGGGGAGCTGTGTAGTCACTCTGTGCTTTCCCTCTTGTGACCGGGTAACAAACATTTATGAGAAGAGAATAACAAATGGCGAAGCATTTCATTTCAGGCATGAATTCTTAGATGAATGATCATTCACGCTAAAATTAGCAATGCTCACAAGGACAAAACAAATGGGCAAGGATTGTCCAAACAGCTTCCAATAAGAAATATCAGGAACTGGAATAAGCCAAACTTTGCACTTTTATTTATTAAAAATTTATATTAAATATTTTTTTTCTGACACACAACCTTACCACCCTAAAATGATTTATGTACTAAGTGATCAATATTTATCTCTTTCTTATGAAAACGGTTTATGGTTTGTATAGCAACAGCAGTACTATTCCCGGTATTAAAATGTGGGGGTCAGCCTACATGTGCTTTTGATTTGGAATTCATAAATAGCATTTATCGCATCTAGGATAGCAGAATTACATTGTTTTGGAAACATTAGAGCATTATATCAGGCAGAGGACTGTCTGGTAGTTCCCGGGGGCAGTCTTGCCCTCCAGGCTGGCTCTGTTATGCACGCTCCCATTATTTTCGGTGGAGTGGCAGCTAAAGGAAACCGTGCAGCATGTCTCAAGGCCACGTGAGGGTCACCGCTTCACAGCACTAAAGCAGTTAAGTATTCATTTATAGCCCACTTAAACCGTAAGTATTCCCAGATCAGACATATAACATTTTTCGCAGGATACTGTATTCCTCTCCATAGATTTAGCTCCTTGCTTTTAAATACCTTAGGCTGCATTTTCAGACAGCATCAAATTGTCCTGTAAGGATGAGTACACTTACATACACGTCTTTGCACACCCACAGAAACACACATGCACATTTTTCCTTGTGCAAATGGGATGATTTTGCAAATAGGATCCGGATCAGCCTCTGGTGGGTTTGCTGTCACCCCAAGGTGGATGTTGCTCCTGCCTCAGGTGCCTCAGCCGACTGCCTGAAGGTATGTACCAAGAGTTTAGGCTTCAAAGCACACAAAAATAACTTACACACAGAGTGCAGTGAGTCTGAAGCCTTACAGAACGAGTGCTCAGGAATACCTTTGCAGGCTGCTGCGCAGAGCAGACAGGAGAGCGAGCTGTGGATTTTATTAATCAGGAATTTTCCTCCTCGATATTTGAGCCCCATGGAAACCATGCCAGGTTCATCCAGAGGGTCTACGATTGCTTCAGAGAGTGCCTTGGCATCCACTGCTGTTTAAAGATAAAAGCGCTGTCCTGGATTTGTAAATATATATATGCATGTAAATCATCCTGCAGGAGCACCAAGGAACTGAAGACACAGCATCTGCAACCCAATCCCTCTTGGCAGTGGGCCTGGCAGATTTTTGTAGCTTGAGAAGACCGTATATTCAGATGTGATATTTTAAGAGTCAGTCCTTCCTAAGGACAGTGCTGACATTAACCTCTTGCCTGCAGACGACTCGCCCGATGTTGTAGCTGAATTTAGCCCCGATGCCCCATGGCCTGCTCACTCTGACATACTTGTCTCTGTATTAACACTAAGAACCTGCCTGCATTAAAGTATATGTGCTTCTCTGTGACAGCCCATTTAATTAGAATGATCCACAAAAGACACCTTATTAAGGAAGATCTAGTCAAAGCGTATGTGAGCTAGGGAGCTCTGTTTGCTTCAGCTGAACTTTTCTACCTGTTTGCCATGATCTGATACAGCTATCTCATCCTTAGAGCACACCTGCATGCTTATCACTTTAAACCCCAAATTTCACAAATGAAATCCAGCACAAGTTCTTTGGCCTTGGGTTCCAGGCACGGGGCGTGAAGAGTTTTGCAAACTCTTGTGTAACGTCACCAAAACCCTTCACTTGTGCGGTCGTGCCTGCAGCTATGGAACTCTTGACTCCCTGGGGCAAAGGGTGGTAGAGCTGCCAGGTCATGCAGGGTTTGGAGGGATGTCCTGCTGCCCCAGAGGTTCAGCTCTGCTGTAAGCTCCTCTGCAGAGAACACGTTGCTGCCCTGGGCTCAGTGGAAGTGGGACACTAAGGTCTGTGGCCAAATTGGAGAAAAGGATGGCAAAAGTAAAAGCAGAAAAGCAAAAAATGTGGTTACTTTGGCTAACAGTATGTTTTGTCTGACACTGGTGGTGCCTTTTCTCTGTATTAGACAGTGCTTACAGCCTAGATAAAACTGAAACATCCCAACTTAAATTTTGAGCCTACAGAAATGATATTAACACTTTAAGTGCCTGCTCCACCATGATGCCTCACTTCAGGGAAAACATCAAGGGCATATTCTTGTGGCCAGTCCTCTTCTGGTCTTCTTGCTATAACATGGTCCCTTTAAATCATCGTTTAGCTTAATGTCTTCATCTGCCTATTTTATATCTTTTTAACTGGATTATAGTGAAGAGCAGAGACAGGCGGAAGATAAACTGTAAAAGACTGAACAAGACACCTCGTCTTCTGGTGGCCAGTTTCCTCAGATAACCCTGCTGAATCATGTGCTCAGGATTTTTTTCAAAGCAGCACAGACTACTCAGAATAAATTAGACCTCATAAGCCCTTTTGCCCTTCATATCTTTGCAAAGCTTTCCCATGTTACTCATTTTGATTTTTCTGCTTTCGGTTTCAGTGTAATTTATAATCACGAGGAATACACAAAATGGTTCACAGTGGTCCACAGGTTAATGGGTGTTATGTGCTACTGTGTGTTAAGAACCTCAGATGAAGAGGCAAATCATACAAAATCTCCTTTTTCACCTAAGGTAGAATAGTGAGTTTAAACTCGGGAAAATCTATCAGATTATAGCAGAGTGAGCACTTGCTATAGTAGGGATGGCTGCAATCTTTTATGAAACTTTACTTGTGGATCGTCGTCTCTCTATCTGGAAAAGCTGTCTGGGAGATAAACATCCTATAATTTGAGATTTAGTTCATTTATTTTTGAGTTGGGAAATATTTGAGCATTCCTCCTTGTTCCCCCAAGAAGAAATGTGAATAAAATGTTTCCTCACTGAGTTTAATTTTGAGCATAGAGCAATGGCCACAGGGTGTTTTGCATGTTAAAAGTAAGTAGATGAAGTCGAAGAAGGAAGTTCATCAAAGCCACAGTAAACTCAACAAGACTGGCTGGAACCACTGGTGATGAAGAGGTGATGGCAGACCGTATGGAGGGCAGGCTGTACCCCTCTCCTCTCCCATCGCTTCCTTACATAGCCCTTACTGGCCACTACTGGAGCCAGAATTGCAGATATGGGGAGCTTTTGGTCTGTGCTGACACGTTGTTCCCACGGGCTTTAGTTAGGGTACAGGCAGAGCAAAAAGGAGATGTGAAGCAAAACTGGAGCTGTGAGAAGAGGATGTTCCTGAGAAGAGCTCCGTGTTTCTGCACGGGCAGAACTGGCACTTGTTGCTTGCAGACATGAGACAGGACGAAGAAGCTGTCATCCCAGGAACGTGTACAAGTGAGCCTACAGCTCTTATTCCCTTGCAGGTTTTCTAGGTTTTTCACAATATACCTTTTGCGTAAGACTGCAAATAACTACCAAGGAATAGTGAGAACTATACAACAGTGGAAGTGACAGTCAGACGCCAGCCTGATGAGGAAAATACATCTGAATTAGTAGCCTTTTCATTAGTAGTCAATAAATTTTGTTTGAACTGTATGGTGAAAAAGACGTGAGAAATTTGCCTGTTTCCAACCATTGGATGTGAACTTATTATACCATATCGAAACCATGAATTCTTCATCAGCACACAAAATCACTAATTGATTAGTTAATTCATAGACACTGAAAACATGTTTTGGTAAAATGTGGCTTCGTGTTTGATTTTCCTGGGGTTCGCAGTTGTCCTTAAACATTTAATGCCTCACCAATAATGCAAGTTTGCTGATATTTTCTCCTGTCTCTTTCACATAACAAGAAAGATTGCTACATAATTTGTCTTCCCTTTTCATGCCTCTTTCCTCAAGCATGCTTCCCTGGTGAGCTGAAAGGCATGATTCCTGACCTAGCATCGCTTCAAACATTTCTTACAGCGACCCGTGCTGTGGACTGTTCTGAACTCAGCTTCATGACAAACTTTGTTTTCCCCTTCCCCATTTGTTATAACTACTTAGGTCTGACCCAGATTGTTTATGTTTATATTTTCATGGGGTTTTGTGCACAAAATATAACACACCTTGTGAGCCATGTATTCATTTCTTCTACCTTTATGCTGAAACCATATAAACAAACACACGCTTGCACATGCACATACAAGTCCAGTGTTGAGCCAAATAATATCATCCTTAATTATGGCTGTAAGTGAAGCAAAGTTCTCAAAGCTGGCCACTGTATTTGTTTTCTAGTCAATTATTAAACAGTTTAATTCTGAAGAAAAAGGATCACATTTCAAATGTTGCCTTCCTGAACTGACTCAATAAATTTTCGATCAGATACAGGGTTTATAAGAGAACAGACTTTCAAAGATGAGTGTGAGTTGCATTCGTGTTTTTTGCTGGGTCTGTTTTTCCTGCCAAGAGCAGGTGTCCAGCATTCACTTTCTGTTTCACCTTCATCTGCATTTTGGGCTTATTATCAAAATACATCCGAGAGCCTTGCCAAATTCCTTTAAAGCCCCATCCCTTGGATCTACCCGCTGAACCCTCCCCGCTCTCTAAGTTAGCTGTTTATAGTGGCGTTCAGCTTGAAATGCAAGTAAATAAATTCTGGGGACTGATACTATTTGGCATCGGGAAAGACCCAGAGGCAAAACACACGCTGGAAATCTCGCAGCTGCCACAAGCTGAGGCTTGGGCAGGAGGCAAGGAGCAGCTCCAGCGAGCCTGGGGTGCCAGGGGAAGAGGGGCCAGCAGCCTCCTCGGTGGCAGGGCCACCTCTCTCCGGCTGCCTGTTGGCCACTGGTGGACTGCAGGGACAGCAGCAAAGGTGTGCAGAGGCGCTGAGCCCCCTGGGCCAAGCAGCACGAGTAGGAAGCTGCCACCAAGGCTCCCCTCCATCCCATGGACACACTCTCTGCCAGGGGAATTGTGCCATGCATAGCTCTCCGTTGGTGCATTCTGCCCGCAAGGTCACGCGTGGGCACGCTCAGAGCACCAAAGCTCAACATCACAGGGAGCCCTGGCATCTTACCTCTGGGTGTACTCTGCATTGGAGTAACTATGGGTAACTTGCAAAGTTCCCCTGGAACAGAAAGCTTTAAAAATAATCCGCCTAATGTAAGGTGTGTCTCAGAAAAACTTGACATTATTTCAAATTGAAATTTTTCTTTTGAAAAACATATATCTAGACATGTAATTTTAAATACTTTTTTATCTTCTAATAAAATTTTCATATATGCCAGTGGATACGTTCTATTAATGTATAATACACTTTTTCAATTTTTTTTTGTAAAATCATTATTGACAACTTCTGGTTAGTTCTGAGTGCAGCATTTTATTTTCTTTTGTTTTCTATATTGAATGTTTTGTGCTTGTTATAGCTAAGCAACTGTATTAAAGAAAGAGCAAAAACAATTGTCATAGATTTTCCAAGTTGTCTCTATGTGTTGGAAAACACTATGTTATAGAAAGTAAATTGTTTTAATACACATTAAGCAGCAGCTGATTATAATGATTTTTAAATAGTTAAAATCAGCAGTAAAGTAGCCAGGTATTTTGACTTAGTTATTAGATCATAACGGAATGTTCGATTATGCACTAGTAATTCTGATATCACAAAACAGTATAGAAACAGCAAAAAATAGTACACAGGGCCTTACATTTGGATGGAATGTGAGAAGCCACAACAGCATACAAATGGTTTAGAACTAAATTTCTTTTTTTTTTTCCTTTAAATAAATTCTTTTTCATTTAAAAAAACCAGTTGTGTTAATGAGAAATATTTTCAAGATTGCTATGATTTTGTGAATAAAACAGTAAAGAATCCTTTTGTCAAAATGGCTTTTTTCCCAGTCGGCAGTGATGCTGGCAGAACCAGTCAACCTGGTTTCCCCTGCAGGTTCCCAGGAGGCCTCGAGCACCACCCGGCTCAGCGGAAGGTCCTGGCTGGTGGGACCTGCCAGCAGAGCAGCCCTGTGACCCACCACGCTTCATCAGAGCCCATACCTGCCCCACAAAGCACCGAAGTGCTCCCTGAGACAGGATATTGTTTTTGTGAAGATGGTTACAGGCAATGGGTGGAAAGGCCAGAAGACAGCAGAATATAATGAATTTGGGGAGAGGAGTGGAAGGTGAAGAGAGATTTGTGGGTTCCGGACACAATAAAAGTAACAATATAGTGATTTCAAAAGTTGACATTGGATGATCGTCCCTCTCTGTCAGACATAGGCACAGCTGAGTCACTTATCAGTGCACGCATTAAAGTCAAGGAATTTATTTCAGATGGGCACGTTTCCACCTGTGCTGAGCACCTGGTACTGAGACCATACCAATGCCCACCACTGTGCCCAGTGATATATAGTGGGCTGGTACTGGCCAGGCAGATGCACAATGGGACAGTGCAGCTGACGCACCATGGACCCTACTTAAAATACATCCTTCAATGTCTACCTTCAGCAAATGTGCAAGGAGTAGAGCAGCCAAAATCCAACAGGTCAGGTTTATATGAGCCATGTTCTTTAGTTGCACTGATCTCGCTGTGATGGCTTGTATTACTAATCTTTGAAAGCCCTAAACTTCCAGACTTTAGACTGCTGTCATGGCAAACATTGAGTGTGCGCCATGGGGAAGAAGAGCTTTGGCTCCAGCCCCACCGACGCACTCAAAGCCCTCCTTCCAAAACGGGCCCTTGAGATGGCAGGCACAAGCTGGAGATGGTCACAGGTTATTTTTAAGATAAGAATCAGACCAGCATGAGTTCTGGGAACATGAAGTGGGCTGAGAGCCTCCTTCTCCTATCTTTGGCCTTGCATGAACTGCAGCTCAGCAAAACCCAAACCCCAGGAACATGATCGACAGGGTGCACCAGTGACTGATACCTACAGATGCACATTCCTTCTCAGTACAAACAGCTTTTAAAGTGTTTTTGCTAGCTGTGGAAACACAGGCACTGAGCACACTGGGATATTAAACTCTGCTGATGAGCACAATATCAGCACAGGATTTATTCCATGTTTTTGTCTCCAACACACCCACACTGTACATTTATAATACTCCTTTCCACAGAGATTTATCTCTGTCAGTAGTTAAAAGCTCTTCACCAGTTCTACCAACTTTCATTTTCACCAATAATCCACTTCACTGAAAAAAAGTATATATTTCAGCCATGTTGTTCCTTATCTTTTATTTCTTGAAATTACAGGATCATAGAGTTAATAACCTGGACTTGTTACATTTATAACTTGGTAAACACTGGAAAAGTGAAGGCTGCGGACCTTATTTCTATCACAGAACTGTTCCTCTTTTAGAAGAACTGTGGAATAATAGTCTGCCACTGCCATTTCTCTTGTTAAGGCACACGTGTCCAGCAAGCTCCACCTCTAATCTTAGGCCATCACTTCTTCGCTCTGCAGCAAGCCATGGTATAAAAGTAGCTGCAGAGGAGATGTGGTATGTGGTCCTCACCTCAAAGGTAGAAGAGCTGTGCAACAGTTGTCCATCATAAGTGGAAAGTCTGTTCTTGGGGCTGTGTGAGATGTTGTTTGGTTTGCACTCCTCCTGGACATCCTCCTGGCCAGCTCTTCCAGAGGTGCCCACTCAGCAGCGAGGAGCGGGGCAGCAGCACCAGCAGCTCTCCTGGCTCCTGCCTCCAAACACCACCAGGAGAAGGAGGCAGTACAGACAGTTGCCATAATTGGACCCTGGGAAATAAATCCATTTTGAAAGCGCTGATAGCCACCAGCAGTCAGAAAAGGAGCAGATTTTTAGCAGGCAGAATAGTTCAATGAAGGCAGCCAACACTTCCAGCCCCGTAGGCATTTGTAACCAGGCTGTATTTTTCTTTTATATTGCAATCAGTGGTGAAGAAAAATACAAAACACTTATATTCCTCTGCAAGTGATGTGCGCAATTCCTTTCTCAGTGCAATGAGAAGAGTGATGCGGCACCTGTGGCCATTCAAGGCTGCAGGGAACTAATTAAGCTCAGTGATTAACTGGTCTGCTTTGACACCTAGGCTGCTCTTCTTTGCTGCGGTCAATCAGTATAACATAAAATCCGTAAGGTCTGCTTAGAAGTGCCCCCTTTTGCTATACTCAAAAGGGGAAAGATGCTGTCTAACACATCACCAAGCAAAGGAGTTTTCAGAGACTTTTGTCTGCAGCACTGGAAGTGCCAGACCTCTCCGTTTCCCTCTGAGTTACATTAACTGGCCATTTCTTCTCAATTAGGGAGAAGAAATCAGTTGGCGTAGTCTGTTCCCTGTGCAACGGACTGAGAAATATCACATTATTTATTCTGGATTAACTGAACGAGGCTGGAAAGATTCATTTCTTCTCAGTCTGCTTTGACAATGTAATTTGTTACGTGGCGTTTAATTCTACAAGCTAGAATTAAGCTAGGAAAATGCAGGGTATCAGAAACCATCTGCAAGTGAGTTCAGTGCCCGTGAAGGACTCAGCGCCCTGGAGCCCCGCAGGCCCTGTGCTGGCCCTATGCACAACACCACTGAGCTGCTGCACCAGTAAGCCTGGGACAGTGGGATGTGGGATTTTGTCAGTGGGATTTTGTCAGTGCATGAGCATTATTCCCATATAATCCTTTTATGGGTCTTTCTCTGATTATCGACACCTATAGCACCAGTTAGCAGAGATTTCAGTGATGCAGAGACCTAATGAAGGCTTGGGCAACTGTGGCTGGAAAGCTGCCCGGTGGAAAAGGACCTGGGGGTGCTGGTCGACAGCTGGCTGAATATGAGCCAGCAGTGTGCCCAGGTGGCCAAGAAGGCCAACAGCATCCTGGCCTGTATCAGAAATAGTGTGGCCAGCAGGACTAGGGAAGTGATTGTCCCCCTATACTCAGCACTGGTGAGGCTCCACCTCGAGTACTGTGTTCAGTTTTGGGCCCCTCGCTACAAGAAAGACACTGAGGTGCTGGAGCGTGTCCAGAGAAGGCCAATGAAGGTGGTGAGGGGTCTGGAGAACAAGTCTTATGAGGAGCGGCTGAGGGAACAGGGGCTTTTTAGCCTGGAGAAAAGGAGGCTGAGGGGAGACCTTCTCGCTCTCTGCAACTACCTGAGAGGGGTTGTAGCAAGTAACAAGTGACAGGACGATAAGAAATGGTCTCAAGTTGTGCCAGGGGAGGTTTAGATTGGATATTAGGAAAAATTTCTTCACTGAAAGGATTGTCAAGCATCAGAACAGGTTGCCCAGGGAAGTGGTGGAATCGCCATCCCTGAAGGTATTTAAAAGATGGGTAGACGTGGTGCTGAGGGACATGGGTTTGTGCTAATTTGGCAGTGTTAGGTTAACGGTTGGACTTGATGATCTTAAAGGTCTCTTCCAACCAAAACAATTCTATGATTCTATATACCAAGTAGACACTGAATTAAATGCCAGACTAAACCTCCATTAGTCCAAAGCAATTCATCAATGGGTGAAGCGTTAGACAAAGGGTTCGGGAGACCTGGCTAATTTGAATGAGCCTCAGGCAGGCTCATTTTCATACCTGTCAGCTTGTCTCTATCTTCTGCATCAACTGTTAACATGTTGGGGACAGGACCATCCCTGGGAACAGTCTGCACAGCACCTGGCACACTGTCCTCCTCCTCCTCCTTTTCCTCCTCCTCTTCCTCCTCCTTCCAAGCTCAGCTGTGCACCTCTGTGTGCTTCCACCACGCATAATCATGAAAATAGTCCTTTATATATTGTAGGTGCAGAAGAGAAGCAAGCTTGATCAATATTTCTTTTTCTGACTTTACTTACCCAATCTATTTTAAGGAGTGACACTAGTGCAGGAAAATCATGCTCATGACTGAGAACTGCACTTTACATAACCTTACTTTGATAATTTCCTAATTCCTTCATGTTTTGCTCAAAAATATTGAGCAAAAATATTAAGCTCAGCAAATATGTCTTTTGTTCTTTCTCTATACTTGGATTTCCTGCTGGTTATTGCAGTTGAAGCTAAGCCATGCTAAGTGCGTTCGGCCAAATTTTGCACGGATTTACATGGCAAAAATCAAGTGAATTTCAAATGGTTCAGGATTCACTTCACCGTGTCTTTTAAAATTTACTCTATTTAGGTAATATTACTAGGTGTACCACAAGAGATTGATTGCAGTTACTAGGATCACACACAGCTCAGGCAAGCGCTGAACTTTGCATACTGCATTTCCATTTCCTTATTTTTTCCCCATCTTAAAATATTATCTTAGTTAAAAGAAAAAGCTGTGTGAGACCCTGGTACGTCACCTGGCCATCCCTGCAGGCCCAAGTCAACTCACCTCTGGGTAAAGCATTGCTGACACATGCTCATCTGACTTTGCACTTCTTATAGACTTGCTTCCTACTTTTCCAGCCCATTTCTCCCATTTGTCATGCTTATATTGAAGTCCAAGGCTTACCTTCAAAGTGCTCACAGCTCCTCTTGGCTCTGCACCAGCTGCCCATTAGTACACCTTCTCCATTTTACAGCATCTCAAGCACTGTAGAAAATACTGATGTGCCCTGGACCTTTGACAAACATCTGGACCCTCATTTGATACGCTTTTCTGGCTTGACACTAAACCTCTGATAATTATTTCTTGAGAGTGGGTTTTCAATAATTCAGGCAGCAACCTTCCAGTTGCTCCAAGAACATGTTACTATAGCCTGTTTTTAAAAATGTCAGGGGAAATGTGGGGGCAAAAGCCCTACCACACTCGTGTTATCCAACATCTTTTGCTTTTCTCTTTTCCAAGCCTCTTTTCCATCAGGCTTTTGGTGCTCTCTGGGAAGAAAATAAGGTCACTCTTGAGAAATGCATATTGGCTGTGACTTCTTGGTGCCTATAGACAGTTTGTTTCTCAGTTTGCTCCAGAAATTAAATTTAGGCTGGTAGATCTATAGCTCACTCAGCTTTTCTTTCCCCTTTTTAAGTGTCGAGAATAAGTTTGCAACTTTCCAGTTTAAGCAATCTATTCTGTCCACTGCCACTTTTCAATGATAAAAGTAAATTCCTCTGAAACTGCCTTGCACCTTACTGTGTCAGGTTTGGCAGAAAGTGGTGTGAGAAATTCCTACCTCCCACCCCCACTGCACCTCCTGCCTCCTTCTCTCTCTCCATCCTGTCTCTTAGTCGCTTTTTTTGCCCTGAAACCACCACTTACCCCCGATCCCCATCTTTGTAAGTACAATTGTTGTCGTACTCTAATTTTGCCAGTTAGAAAATAACTCTCTCCTCCTTTATCTTTGAAGGATTGTTTCAACCCAAGGTATGTCAGCAGTCCAGTTTGTAGATCACACCTAAGGGAAGGCTGCACTACAGCACAGGAGGCAGACATGAGTCCCTAAGAGATTTTTCCAGCCTCAAAGCTGGACTAAGATGTTGTGGAAATGCAGCCTCCTCCCGCACTCTGAGGTGAACATCCTCAGGACGAGACAACCTCAAAGCAGCTAATTTAGCTAAATCCACTCTTTTTGTTTAGACCTGAGTGCTTCCTCTTTTCTCTGATTTTGGTTTTATTCTTCCTCAGATCACAATTAGTGAAGACTGCTGGATATTTTAATTGTCTGCTTCATTCTTGCTGCTTTTGGCTGCAGACTAGCTGCTTGTTGGGTGATGAACCCAAACTTCTCCTAAGTGTCCCCTAGACACCATACAGCTTATAGACTGTTTTGTTCTTAGCTTTTACTTCTCTTGCAAGCTGAATTTTAGAACTTGATGTTTCTTGTCCTTCCTTGTCCTCATCCTTCGTAACTTAGAATCATAGAATCATAGAATGTGTTGGGTTGGAAGGGACCTTTAAAGCTCATCTAGTCCAACCCCCCTGCAGTAAGCAGGGGTATCTTCAACTAGATCAGGTTGCTCAGAGCCTCATCAAGCCTGGCCTTGAATGTCTCCAGGGATGGGGCCTCCACCACCTCTCTGGGCAACCTGTTCCAGGGTTTCACCACCCTCATTGTAAAGAACTTCATCCTGAAGAACGTGACTGAGTTTCTTCTTTCTGTGCAACTTCCCTGCCAAATATCCCCAGAGAAGGTCTGAAGGGCACCCAGGAAATTCCAGCAGATGAAAACTAATGGACCACATTCTCTATATAATAATTCAACAGATTAGGACAGGTGTTGCCCTGGCTCTCCTGGATAAATAAACGTGGCATACCCTTCTCCTGATCTGCTGAAGGACTGCAAAGGACTCCAAATCTACCAATGAACCAGCCTCCAAGTTTACAACCCTACCTGCAATTATAGTTAAAAGCATTCTTAGGAGGGAGTGAGTTGCCTTTGAGACGAAAAACAGGATTTGGTGCTGGGAGGGCAGCATCTCCAGGAGAGAAAGGAGTCATCTCTTCCCTCATTTCTGGTCCCCTGCCAAGAAGAACACCTGAATATCTAACGAAGGCTGGAAGGCTGAGCGTCAGGCCAGTATAGCCTGCCTGTGAAGCCATTAAAAACAACTGTGTGAGAAAAGATAAACCTGTAATGCAGCCAAGTTCAGCGAGACCTGTGGCATGATGAACTTCCCAGTCAGTAATCTATAAATTATTACAGAGCTGCCTGTGGCGTCTTTGCCCTTTTTTCCAGCATAGCGAGCCATTACAGATGAGAAAATGAATAACCAGCTTGTTTCTTTCTTACCCTTCCTTTCTTTCTAGGACCAGAGAAAATTTGCTGAAGGTCTTGCAATATCCAGGCACTGTGCTAGTCCCTGTCTGGTGCAAACTGTTGCAGTTTGCGCTGGCGTCAAAGGTGTTGCCTCGGTTTACAGCAGCCGAGAATTTGATCCTCTGCAATGTAGGACAATGGTGTCAGCTCTCCACTAGCCAGGGTCCGGGGATGCTGCGTCCTGGCTGTACAGTACAGGGGGGGAAACCCAGTGAGCGTGGCCCTAAGGGAGCACCGGTCCAGCACAGGCGGCAGGGAGCCAGGAACTCTGGCAGATACAGGCTGTTTCCAGCTGGAGTGTCTCTGTATTACAGCCCCGGCAGAGCAAGCTCTAGGCTGGCTTGTTTATTTAGGTTCAAAACCACATTCGATACTCCCGCTGCACCTGGGCTGATAAGCCTCCCTGAGGCTGATGCGTGGGAGAGAGCAGTAACTAGCTTGGAGCACAGAGAGACAAAGCCAAGTGACGGTGAATAAGTCCTCCCAGACCTGAGCTGACTCCATGCAAAATCCATTTGCAGAGCACAGTGGGATTATTGTGCAGAGATACCCTGGCTGGCCCTTCAAAGAGCTGGTTTCAGTCAGCTGAATGTATTAATCTGGGCTAACATGATTCCAGATAAGTCAAATACCAAATTGATCAGGCGAATATCTACACTGGTGGATCTATATCCAGTGTAGCTAGCTCATCCAGAGTTGATTGTAGACTGATTTCTGAGAAATCCAAATTAAATAGACCTTAAATAAAAAGAAAACCCAACAAAATACGAAAAGAATCAAGTCCCTCAGTTTTTTGGACTTGTGTAAAGCATAACTATTAGTTTGTTCATTTTAGCTGCATTTTGCTTGCAAGATAATCTTTTGCTCCTTAAGTCAGAACTCAATTTTTGAAAAGGGGATGAATAATTCATATTTTACATTGATGGAACACATTCCATTGGGAATCTCAAAATATTTTGCAAACACTAAAGGATAAAGCCTTCCAATAGACCTCAGAAGGAGGTAAAAATATAACATCATGGGCATTTTATAGATGGCAAACCATAGGGACCAGTCTTGTTCTAGGACCCACAGAAAATTCTGTACAAAGCTGAAAACAGCATGCAAGGCTTCTCAGATGCCTGGCTTTTTCTGCCTTGCTTCATATCAACACACTACTTCTCTGACATATTTAGATTGCCATATAATACTTTGTTTTTCCAGATGATAAAGAGCTAATTCTCATTTAAACAAATGACTGTTCGATCTTTATAAATTAGGAAGCAGGCAGCATTTCCTCCAGCTGCCATTCAGCAATTACGCTGTTTGGAAATGGTACCCAGTGATTTGTGATAGCGTAATCCCTTTGGAGTATGGAAGTAACTCCACAGTCAGGCTTGATTAGAAACGCCCAGTTGACTGCCAGGGACACATTTCAAACCGGCTTATGCTGGATTGCTGATATAGTTGTATGCATTAACCGAACAGTCAAACATACAAATGACCCGATCTGCATTTGCAAAGCTAAACTGTGCAGTTCTAAACCCATTTTCTGGCCTAAAGAGTTCTGTGTGCCAAGTACATAACCAGAAAAACAGTTCCTCATGTGCCCTCAGAACAGTGAGCGATATCAATCCATGGAGCTCATCTATATTTGCAGACTGTCAGCTCTAAGCTTGGGGCATCATTGTACCAGGAGCACATTTTAAATATTATTAAACTTATAACCATGAACTCTTTTGCATATTCATAACATAAATTCATTCCAAGGACAAAGCTATTCTTTTAAAACCTGTGCCAGAGCACCTCAAAGTCTCTCCACTGACTTGAAATCAGGCTTTAAAGTCCATGTTGTTTTTCTGCCCTTGTTTAACATGAGACGAAACCCGGTCAGACAGAGGAAACGACAACTGGAGCATTTCCTTGTGTTACTTCCCAAAATCTTATATGTTATATAGCCATTTTCTTATTAGAGGAAGAAACCTGAAAGGTACTTTTAAGACTGAAAACAAAATTGTTGTGGATGTGAACAGCTGAAAAATGAAGCGGATTCCTAGTCAGACGATTGGCCCGGGGACGATGTGTGTGATTTCTCTCCTGAGCTGAACTCTGCTTTCCCAGGTGCTCTCCAGCACAAATCCTGCCAGGTCCCTTCCAAGAGTTTGCGTGCAGCTGATGTAAAATCCTCTGGCCAGCCACCGAAGAATGCAGCTTGCAGAAAAGTAAACCTATTATAAGCTGCTGCTCTGTCTTGGCAAGCAGATAATACTAGATATCCCTCTGCAGAGTTATAAAACTGAATGGATGTGTTTGGAAAGCTGGCATGAGAGGACAGTAAACTACACCAAAATCACACCAAACAGAGCATGAGGGAGAGATGGAGACAGAAATATGAATGCAACAGAATGCAATTTAGAAATACATGTTTATCCATTTTATTTGTGCAAAGATCGCTTTTCCTCTGCCTCCATCAGAGGGATCAGTGTGACTCTGCAGCACAGGAGGCAGGAAAGGGGGGCGCCTGGGTCCCGCATGAAGTGTGGTCCTGTGCCATCCAGCAGCGATGCTGAGCCAAGCAGCCTGATCAGCCTGTGCCAGCACCTAAACTCATCTTGTTGCCTAGTGCGAGCCTTTCTGCACAGTAAAATGATTGATTTCAAATAACTTAACGCCAACGTACAGATGCCCACAGGACCCTTGGCTGTGGCACAGCTATTGCTGCCCGTCCTTCTGGTTGACCAGGAAGGGCTGTGAGCCCAAGGTCTCACCAGCTATCTTGTGTGGAAAAGGGATGGCTTTTTACAAGCAGCACAACTCTGCAGGTCCTATAGCAACTTCACTGGGAAAAAAAGGGAAGGATTTTTTTCCATGATGGCTCCTACAGACCATCCAATGCCGTACAATAGGAAGTGCAATGCAGTACTATTAATAATATCCGGATGACTGTGAATTACTAGCTTACCATTAGCTTATGCCTGGCTCTAATTTCTGTTTCAAGTTTGCATTTATTTTTCATTTTGCTAAATCTACAATATTACCATGGCATCAGAGATATCCATTGGAAAAAAAATTCTGACTCCAAGGGGAAGGGTGGCAGGGCTTATGTAGGAATGGGTTGAATCTCCCTAACTTTGCTTTACAGGT
Organism: Dromas ardeola; assembly: GCA_013398915.1. NCBI lineage: Eukaryota > Metazoa > Chordata > Aves > Charadriiformes > Dromadidae > Dromas > Dromas ardeola. The sequence goes on from VYZM01009168.1 coordinate 49,608, forward strand.
ATGTCAGCGCCCTGCCAACTTTACTTTCAACAACATTATATTCCTGATGAGCATCACTCATGAAAATGGCCCCAGCTATCACACTGCCTAGTCACACTCACTCATTTATAGTAATTTGTCTGGAGACCTGACGTCTGAGTTGGCAGATATTTCAAAGAGCTCCTTTGGTTCAGTCTTCCCTCTTAAAAAACTGTTGGTTTTGTTTAATCGTTCTTGGAGGCAGGAGGCAGGGGCAGGTTTTGCCCCTTGCAGGGTGTGCTGCGTGGCTGACAGAGCAACATGAGGGCCCTGGGCTGAGTTATTCCAGGGCAAGTCAAGTTGATCAAAAAAAAAAATTTCATTGTGGAGGTGAAAGAGGTATTTTTAATCCATTAGGACGCTAGTTATGATTACTATATGAAACAACTAATCTCTTTTGACAGGGCTTCAAACAATGTGCCACACAGCCCAGACCTTAGTCTTGGTAAAGCTGAATCTATTTCTTCTCATGCAAATAAACTTCATTTCTCTTTTGATGAAGCTTCTCATATTTTCATCTCAAATCCCTTTTCAGAGGTGCAATTATTCAGAGCCTTGTTTACCAAGTTCCTTAGCTGAAATGAGCAACAGCTTTGCCAAGATTGTTCTCCCTCTTGCCTCCATATCGGGAGGATTTTAACATGCTGACAATATCCAATATGGTCTTCCCCTGCTGAGCCACAGCAAGTTTTCCAGGGGTTTTTCGTGGAAGCTGGCACCGGTCCAACCCCAGGGGCATTTTTTTGAAAATGCATATTATGTAAAACATGAAAGTCACTCACCTTTGAGGAACCCAGCCCAGCTTCCTCTCAGGCTGCTATTCAGTGATGAACAAAGGTGAAGCCTAGACTTCTGTGCCCCACAGTGCGCATTTCAGGGCCACATACCGCTTCCAGTCCTGCTCAGGCTTGAAACTTGGAGCCGAACGTATCATTTGCACATGTCCCGAAACCATAACAGATAAACATCTTCCTGATACTGCATAGCAGAAGCACTACATCAGGGGGCCCTTGAAATCTCCCAAAATGAAAAAGGGAGAGTGTATTTACTCAGGTTTCACACACAGAAAAAGTGTCAGCCCTTTTGGCTACTCCACCTACGGACACATCTCAACTTGGATGGAGACATCTCCACCTATGGACACATCTACACTGGATGGAGAGGTATCCTGGCTGCAGGACTGATCTTTCACACCTCCCCTCGCAAAGAAGAGAGGCTAATACTGCTTTTTTTCTACTGTTGCAATTTATAGCCCACTTAAATGCAAGAGAACACCTTCTGAGAGCTCCTACGCTTGCACTGGAGTGAGCACAGATGAAATAAAGATTAGATTTTTCCTTGTACTGCGACTAATTTTTTGTTCTATTTTGCTTTTCTTTTATTCATCTACTTATTTCCCCTTTACATTTCCATTCCAATACTTTCCTCTGTTACATGTTTCTCCTCAGTCTTCCTTCCCACTTTCATAGCAGTCCCCCCCTGGCAGAGTTCCAGGTTAAAGTTTCTTTCCTTAAGCACAAACACGGGTGACTATGGTGTCCTCCTGATCTTGATACGTGTGTCTTGTGACTCTGTTCCCAGTGCAACACAGGGCAAGGAGACGTTATTATACAATATAGGTGCATACATATGTTTGGTATGCTATGTTTTTTTATGTCACATTTTGATGTTACATTATATTATGTTACATTGTCTTACATTATGTTTTGTTACCTTACGTAAGGGGAAACCAGCATTTCACATTACATCCCCAGCCACTGTCTAAATACGGTCAGCATTTTTTTCTTACAGTATGGACATGTGCTAAAGTAGCAACTAAAAAGTGCAATCAGGGCCAGGCCAGGTGTGTCATGCACTGTGAGCAATCAAAGTAGGGGACAACCCTGCAGTTTGCTGCAAGATGTTAGGGCTCATCATCAGGAATGATGAAGGCAACAAGGAAAGGAAAGAGCAGTGAGCCCAGACCTACCAGGCTTTCAATCCTGTTTTTCACCTTACAGCAAGAAATGGTAGTGCCATTGCTCATCCTGGAAGGTGTCACAGCTTCTCTTTCCACCTGAAGTCTTCCCCAGCACCTTGGTACCCGTGTTGCACAAGGGCACAGGAAAGATGGGAGCCAGGATACACCTACAGCTGAACATGACTCTCAAAGCTGAAGTGCTGAGCATATCAGACGCGTCTTGGCTGCATCCAGCGCCGGGCTCTGTGTTGCACGGCACATGGGGAGCCCACGGGAAGCCCGACAGGGATGGGGCAGCACTGCCCCTTGGGCCATAGTGCCCTGTCCTCCACACAGGCCCCCAGCATGAGCAATGTGCCGCAGGTATGCTGGGAGGTGTGTCAGCACGAGGAAAAGGAGATGCAGAGGGACACCACCTCTAGCTCTGCCATGCTTTGTTTCAGGGCACATGCAGTCAGATGGGAGCACTGAAGGGCACTGAAGCCTGTCCTGGGGCTTCACCCCTGTCCGCCAACCTTGCTGTTCCTGTGCAGCTCCAAAATGAGCTCCAAGACCACGGTGTTGGAGGTACCTGTGGTATTTAGCCCCTAGGACACCACCTGAGACATTAGAGCAGCAGATCAGAGGTGTCGCCCATGGGTCTGAAGTTTGCTGACACCGTCTCTCCTGTCAGCACACCACTGCTGTGCCAGACCAGACCAGAGCCATCGCCCTCCTCTCCTGCCCCTCGGCTGGCAGCAGTGAGGCCAAGCAGGCAGCAAACACCGCAGCTCAGCCTGCCATCAGCTCGCAGGTGCAGCAGAGACCTTTCGTGTTTCACTTTGCACGCTTCACGCCTCCAGAAATCGACTTGGCAGTTCGTATAGACTTTTTTGCAACTCAAAACCCTCAAACTGCAACTGCTCTGAACCTATTGGCTTTAAAGGTTTGCCTGACCTCATGTCAAAACCATGTGAAAATACTGAGCTTTCTCAGGTCCCTCCAAACAAAAAAAATCCTATAACCCAAACTTCTAACTCAGACCTGAACAGAGTTTCACCCTAACTCAATAAATTCTGTAGTGAAACTTGAAACCAGGTGACTTTTGCATGGATTCATTCAAAAATATCTGTACAGTACTTGTAGCTGTTCTGTAAAGGATGTCTTTATACTTTGGATTTCTCCACTGCTGAGTGAAGCATATGTGAAATGAAAACATACTATTAAGACTAGCTTTTTAAATATCTTTTTAGAAATTTAGCTAGTCATTATGGATTTTTGGACAAGTAGAGTAAAGAGAAGAACGACGACAACAGAAGAGGCAGCTGGCAGCTGCCTAGGGAGGAACTGAAAAGCTGGGAACAGCACTAATGAAAGTTGGGGTGAAAAGTGAAGGGCTAGACTTTACGCAGAGAAGACAAGGGAAGATGGAAATCCAGGATGGTGCTCCACAGTAGCCTTTGACAAGAGAAAAGCCAAAACTCTTCTGCATCTAGCACAAAAGACAGGCTGGAAGATTTTCTTTGTGCACTTCCAATGAAATCAGTGACTCCTTCATTCACTTGAAGGAAAACAGGCAGCAGGATAAAGACCGTAAATTAAATGTTATCCTGGGGAACCTAAGCAGCTCCATTATTCATGGCTTCACACCCTGCTTTCCTTGGCAAATATGGCCAGCGGTTCAGTTTTTATTGAAACGCCTCCAGAGCTGGAGGGCAGTGTGGGGAGAGAAATCTCCTGATGGAACAAGAAGCGTTATACGTGACAGCAGCTTCCTTCATTTTGAGTGAGAGGCATCGTCAGGTGGTACGGCCTTTCTTCTTGCTCAAGAAATACCTGTTGATCCTGCAGCGGAAGGTATCTTGTGCAGCAGTGAACCATGGAGGAAGCCTATTCAGAAGACACAACTGAAGTATGTTGGGGAAACAGCAGCGAGGGGTTTTACCGTGCCTGCTCCTTTGCCTGACGGTGTGTGGCAGACCTTGCGCCATGCTCGCTGCCTTGCCTTGCTTTGCCGGTCCTAAAACTCTCATTTGCAAGGAGAAGCTGCTGCAGCAGGAGGGAGCGGAGACACGAGTGCTCCCTTGTGCAGCTGGTGGGAGCTGTTCCTGCCTGTCCTTCCACAAGCACCTCTGGCACAGGAAAGCTGCTGGCGTGCCCCGGGGCCGTGCTCAAGCTGCTGTACAGCAAGGAACGAGGGAGGAGAGGGCGGGAGGACGTGATGCTAATGTGGAGACTTTGCTCCGAGAGTGGCAGAGCTGGAGCCTGGGGGACAGGGATTGGGACCCCTGTCCCCATGGGGCATTACACTGTTGTCACCCAGCTTCACTGACACAGCAAGAGCCATGTCGCTCTGTGCAATTCCTCCCAAAGAGGCAACTCCTGAGACTTCACTCCCATGAGGATAGGGAGCAGTTTCACCTCGGCAGGCACATCCCTGTGTGTGTTTCTGAGGCCTGAAGGCTGTGGCGGGGCCGTCGGCTGCTTTTCTATACCTTCACAGACGCCTCCAGCTCCATTTGCCCAGGTGGCATCTGCTGTGCCGTGGCCCTGCTGGCCAGATGTTGGCTTTTAGGTGGTGCCCTGGAAAACAGCCATGTTCTGGCTCGCACGCAGCTGAGGGATCAACACGTCTTTCTGCAGGCGCGCAGAGGGAGCATGATTTCGCAGGAGATCTGTGCCCTGCCAGCAGCGCTGTGCCAAGACCCCCTCCGCTTGGCCCCCAGGGAAAGGCGGGAGGCATGAAAAACTCTCAGAGGACGGGCACAGAACTGCAGACTTTTTTTTAAGGCTTGACTATGGTACTGTCTGTCAGGGGCCACAAGAAAGACACGGTGCTGGGCTGTGCAAAGAGGCCTACAGATGGGGTAAAGGCAAACCCCCAAATGCCTGGCAAGAAATGCAGCTGCATTTTGGCAATGGCTTCCCATATAAACATGCATTTCATCTCAGACACAGCCAGCAAATAGGAAAGCACAAAGGTGATTCCTCCTCGGAGGTCGTGCTCCTCATTTGAGACCTCACACAGATCACCTCTGGTCCCAGCCCCCCTGCCCGCACAGCTCGTGCCACCATGGACATGAGAAATGTTCTTGCATACATCCATGCCACAGGTGTAGAAAGCCTTCTCTGTCCTGCTTCCAGCTGCTGCAGAGCAAAACCATCATGTGAATGCACAGGATCTGGTGCAGTACATGCCAGGCAAAGCAAGGCAGCTCCGTCAGCCCTGTGCCCACACCAAAAGCCACCACCAAGGGCTGGATTGTCTCTGAGATGCTCTGTCAGTCCTCTTGAGCATATCCAGGCTTGCTGGATGTGAGGCTGGGGACACTGACACCTGTGCAGTGGCAGGCACCCTTGTGGTTTCCCTTTGGAGAGAGACAATCTCCCTGTCCCCTGTGCTGCTGGTGTCCTGAACTCTTGGTTGTTCAACAGTTAAACCAAATCATCATAGAATCATAGAATGGTTTGGGTTGGAAGGGACCTTAAAGATCACCTAGTTCCAACCCCCTGCCCTGGGCAGGGACACCTCCCACTAGACCAGGTTACTCAAAGTCCCATCTAACCTGATCTTGAACGCTTCCAGGGATGGGGCATCCACAACTCCCCTGGGCAATCTGTTCAGTGCCTCACCACCCTCATAATGAAAGATTTCTTCCTAATATCTGATCTAAATCTACCCTCTTCCAGTTTGAAGTCATCACCCCTCTTCCTATCACTACATGCCCTTGTAAAATGTCCCTCTCCAGCTTTCTTGTAGGCCCCCTTTAAGTACTTGAAGGCTGCTATAAGATCTCCCTGGAGCCTTCTCTTCTCCAGGCTGAACAACCCCAAATCTCTCAGCCTGCGTTCATAGGAGAGGTGCTCCAGCCCTCTGATCATCTTTGTGGTCCTCCTCTGGACCCACTCCAAGATGACTGGCTTTGTTACGTTCTTCTCACCATCCTCCTGCACAAGCACCATCCATGGGCATTTGGGAATTGCAGTAATGGGACTCATTTTGGAGGTAACCTGTTAAGTCTTTATATGGTTCAGCTGTTCCAAAAATAGCAGCTTTCTAGAATAAGCCGCTGCCTGGGCATGATTGACCATACCCGAGCCCTTCTAACTTATTAGCACTGATCCGATTATGCGCTGAAGGATGTGCATTAGCCACGCAAGCCAGCATTCAAACTCACTGATTTCCACATCGAAATGTCGAAGCTTTATGGTCTCTAATTGATGAGTGGGAGTTTGCAAAGGATGTCAAATGTTACCTTTGTTTTACTGTGAGTCACTATCAGTGTTGGCAAGCATAATAAAAGCAGAGGAATGCATTAGGCACCAAATATTGTACTTCTTGCTTTAAAAGACACTAATCATGGGGATTGAGATGTTATACTGCCTGTGCAGACTGATGTCCTGGCAATATGATCGCTTTACTGCTAAGAGCTGTATGTCAAATCTTGTCATGTCTATGTACATCTCACTTGGTCACACATTTTTGGAGGCAATATTTAGTATTACAAGTAATAGAATTACACTGAGTTTTCCACTTACCTCTGGATGAGGATAGTAAAGCCATACATGTACATTTTGAAGTATCTATATGTTCAGAGGTACCTACCTCCTACATCTCTACAGTGAGCAAACCGCGGTGGTTTCTTTGCTACAACAGAAAGTCATTCAAGGGACTGACTTCCCTAAAATATATTGCACAGCCGAATATGAGCCCTTTTCTACAGCAATGTTTTAGCCGATGGTGTAACTGGATTGGTGCTCTCTGCATGGGCAAGCGGGAGAGCTACATAGGGATTATGCCAGTCTCTCACCTGCATCCGATGCGATTCCTGCCATGCACAGCTGAACTGGCGAAACTCCTGCAGTTACAAGACTGGGGCTCATTGGCTGTCCTGATGACTGGGGAGGTTAAATCCACATAATCACAAACAGCATTTCCTCCAAATCTCTTTTTTCTTTTTTTCTTTACCTATGACCTGAAATTGTCAGAGCCCCATTGACTGCCACAGGAGACTTTGATGACAGGCTCCTTTACATTCCGTTGCAAACCCCGCTTACAATGAATGTTCTTCTGCCACAAAACCTGACCCAATTGTCTTCCTCTGAGTAGTCAATGTTCATGCAAAAGGACTAATCAGTGATTCTGTGGGTGTTTTCCACCGAGTGTCAAAAGTCCAGAGCAGCTGACTGAGTAGGTGCAGTCTGTAATAAATGCTTTGCTCACCAATGGAGCACTGAACATAAATCCCCTTCAGCCAGAGCATCAATATTTAAGAATATCAATGTTTAATGCTGTCATTTTAATTTCATTGTATGCATTGATTTATTTCAGCATGCAGGAACAAAATCAGAAGCTAATTTAGCTAATGAGTTCAGTTAAGCTTTTCTTTTAAAAAGGCAATGGAAATAAGTTAGAGGAGGTCTGATTCTTTAAAACTGTTCATTTTCAAAGGAAGAGGAAGTTGCACTCAGAAGAAGAGGTGTTTTTGATCAAATCATAGTCAGCTGTCAGGGGCATTTAGGGACACACAGAAGAGTATAATTTATTTTTTTTGACATAAGCTACAAAGATTTGACATGAATGAATGAGTTGATTAAAATCCCCACGCTCTCTTTGCAGACACTGGCACTGAGTTGCCAGTACGGTGATAGTAGTTAATCCCCAGTTACATCTATTTTAAAAGTCAATTTTAAACATATGTTCAGTGCTGATATATTTCTCTGTAGGTGGCTTTCTTTTAGCACAGTCTGTAGTTTACAGCATTTCAGCCAATTTCCCTCTGGGATATCAGTTTTCAAGCTTCTTGTCTTGGTGGGGAAATTAAAACTCCTCAGATGAACAGACTGATATTCAGAAATCATGTCTGGATCATTTTTAGTATAACACAAGCCCACGTGAAAGCAGGAGCTAGACAAGGAAAGACCAGGTGCAGCTACATCCCACCTTGTTATAAATACCAGGGAAAAATGACTTCTGTTCCAAGTAAGTGCAAAGTGTGTCCTTTAACTACATACATCTGCCACATTTTTGCAGATCTGACTCCCTTTGGAGTTGTAAGTCTCTTTATGGGGACAGGTAGCACCTAGCTGGGGAAGCCAGCTGGTCTTTGATTGTCCCCTCCCCATCTTCCCTCCTCTCCCTGCACCCAATGCCCAGACATTTTGACAACTGTGTGAGGACAGGAAGGGGCAGGTCCTGGCCATACTTCAAGGGCAAGGTCTTTTAAGAGGGGTTGGAGTAGGGAACCAACACAGCTGGAGCTGGCGAGGGGCTGAGAGATGGCAAAGAGCTCTTCCCCTGGCTTCAAGTGCCAAGTCTGCTGAGGACGAAGAGGGTGATGATTACTGAATTACAGGAAAGGGCTCTGGTAGAGCACAGGGGGCTGGAAGTGGGACATATATGCCCATGAAAGGGGGACGACGTGTGAAGAAGCAAAATACTGAAACCCATGGGGAGAGCACTCTTTAAGAACCACTGTCCTCATGGAGTCTGCTGGAGAATGAGAACTGCAGACACCTCAGAGCAGCTAAATATTTTGAGCCTCTTTTTTCTCTCAGTTAACCCAGACAGTGATAAGCAGAGCATTAGGCAAGTTCTTAAGTTCTGGGTATCCTTAAAGATAGTGATATTAAGAATATGTTCTTATTTGAACATTGCTTAAGCAACCTCTTGCCAAGGCAGCTCAGCACCCATCCCAACTGAGCCATGAACAACTGTTACCCAAAATAAAGCTGGCACGCATTTTCTATGGGTGTTACGGTTTCTACCATGCCTCTTCATTTTTACACTTTGACTGTTTGTGTTTTACCCAGCACAGTAGTTTTAGGCTGCTGCCACCTTTTTGATTAGGTTTTCAATGCATTCTGTTTTGCCTAAGCAGGAAAAGTGTGATTTAAGCTCCCATACATATAAGTAAATGAAATTAAAAGGACAGAATAAGTAAGATTTCAATTGCAGATGGTGAATCATGAATGATACATGTTCTCAACTGTGCTCTTCAAGAAAGCCATCACAGAAGCTCTCTCAATGCATTTTCAAGACAATATACCCCAAAGCAGTAAACAGCTTTCCCATTAAAACACGTTCATTATAAATAGAAGTCCTGTGCAGGAATGCTTTTCTTCACTACCATTATTCACCCTTGGAAAAACAGGAATTATAATTCATATGACCCATACCAAGATAGGGAGACAAAGCTGGATAACTCTTAGCTCTTATTTAGATACTTTTGAGAATTTCCATTTTCCATTTTCCGTTTCCATGCCTGAAATGCTGCATTATGGTCCATAACTAGTGTTGGCTCCAGCCTCTGATGTCTAGGACTACTTTAAAAGATAAGGTAGAAGAAATCCTGGTGATCCTATTTTTGTCATAAGGCTACAGAGACAGGGAAGTACATTTTACTGGGGAGCTGGGATCAGTGCACTCGCCCTGCAAAGAACCTGCCATGTTTGTGATCTTGAGAAAATCTTTCCCTGCCTGCTCTAGCTTGCCTGTCAGCATCGCTCTGTCTTGTCTATTTATTCTATAAGTCCCCTGGAGCTGGGACTCTCCCTTGTCATTTTCTTGTACACGGTGGGATATTGTTGAGTGCCAGTAAGCGCCTATACATTTGCTTGAGTTCAGCGTTGAATCTCTGTCTATGGAAGCCTTGTAGGGTATAAATTTGAAACCTTTGTAGGGTATAAACTTGTGAAAGCCTTTTTAGGGTATAAATTTGGTGCCAAATTTAAAAGATAGGCTTTGCTCATCTTAAAGTTCTTCTCCCTGCCCACCCCTCTATCTTCAGCAGGAAAAAGAGCTGTATGACTAAAGCTCCTCTAAATTGCTTTTGTTCTTAGCTCTGACAACAATTTAGTATGTGATCCTGGGGCTCCTTCCTGGTGTCAAGGGAGGGACGTGGACCCTGGTGGAGGAGTTTGTCAGAACACAGTGAAGGACCCACATGCGTGCTGTATGCACTGCCCTTTCATTGTCCCTCCTAGGGACCAAGTCAGGGGAGACAGATCCCAATGAATAGTTGCAGAATAACTTTTACTAGCAGAACTGCTATCACTAATGGAATTCAAGTATGCTCCCTTTTACAACCCCCCACCTCATGGATGACACCCCCATGCGCAGCTACATGGTGGGGGCACAAGCCAGGAGGCACCAGCCCCAGTGCTTCACTCAGGAGCAGGGGATCATCCTGATGTGCCACAGCTTCTGGGTGGGTTTTCGAGCAACCCCTCCAGGGCTGCCTGCTCACATCAGGTGTATATATGGTCTTTGCCTACACACATCATCTTCCATATTTGTGGAGGTGGCCTGAGCCATGCAGCCAGCATGTGGGGTGGCCTTGGACATTTCAGGTCCCTCTGGGTGTCCCGAGTTTCTCAGCTTTCACAGATTCAGCAGGACCACCAGTGTCCAGGGCTTTCACAGCCTCCTCAGCCCACATGTTTCCTCTCCTGGACCTGATGTTTTCTGGTGACTGTTTCCCCATCCACACCCACAGGTACCTATCGGTCCCCATCACACAAGTCAACACAGAAGAGACATACAGGACGCTTTGTGCCTCAACACCTGCCCAGTTCATATAGCTGTTCAAAACTCTAAGAACCTCTAAAATGAAGTGACATGCACTTTTATTTGAAGAAATGCTTCTCATTATAACTCCTTTTCTAGAAGTGGAACATGTCCTGAGGTGGAATTTATAACATATTCATGATGCTATCTTTGCTTTTACATCCTCTAGGGAGTGAGACTCTGCCTACAACAGAAAGAAGGAGAGAAAAGAGAAACTCTTTTGCCATAGGAAACAAACAAAAGAAATATTATGATTTTTCCAGCCCTTTGCAAAAAATATGGAATGAATTTTTATATGCAATAGACAATGTGTTGGGTATTTGCAAAAAAGATTGTGTATACTTTCCTTAGTCACTTGTAATAAATGTTACAAAAAGTGTTGTTGTGGACCAGGACATGCATTCATAAGAGTTTAAATTATTTAAAAAATATTTTTTCCATTTAGAGTTTTCTTTTACTTTCAATACATACAGTTTCTGAGTACCCAGCAATCAGAGCCCTGTAGAAGTGCTCGATGTGTAGGTCAAGGGTATTTGATTACAGTGAAAGACTTACCAGTTTATTACCTGTTTGTGATTTTTGAGCTTCCTTGGACTGTATCTGTGGTTCATCTGCCCTTGACCACTCCTTCCCCCGTTTGCACTCCTGGGCTGCTCATGGAGGGCAGGGCTGTAATCTTTGCCCTGAGCCTGTAAGCCTCGGCTGCCCTGGGAAGGGAATTTCTTCTGAACTCATTGGGTTTGTTTAGGAAACTACCAAGGCAACCAACACACATCTACATTGAAGGACAGGTGGAACTGCGGAGCTGTAGAAATATGAAAGCTTCATGCATGGAGCCAGCACCAGCACCATGCATGCTCACCACCCAACCATTTGTGCTAGGAAGCCAAGAAGCCCATCCTGTCCTAATGCTGTGGTGAGGGGCCTCCCCAGCACTGGTTAGTCACCAGGTCGTCTGCTTTCCTCTCTGCTTTTTTATTCCCCTGCACTGGCCCTTCTCAGAGCAGTCTTCATCCACAGCCACACAGGGAAGCGAAAAAGGGATGGCAAAAAAGTATTTCCATCCACCATCCTGACTCTTGCATTTCACTGGAGGCTTGTTCTTCCAAAATGAGGCATGACTAGGAGTACTGTACCACACAGGAGTGATCATAAGAAGAACAGAAAGAAATGGTAATTCTCATAGACGGATATTTTTTGTGGTGGTGACTTCACAAAGGACATTTTTTCCCCATCCAAATCCAGTCATGTGGAAAAGAAATACTCATGGCTAACAATAATGGGGAATTTATTTGTATCAGATTAATTTAGGAAATCATTAGTGACTTGAAAGTGTGACTCATACTGATGCCCAGGAACCAGTGTCAGAGCAGAATACCAGCATCTTCAAAAACAGAGGGTTCAAAAATATGCTCATCTTCAACAGGCAGTTTCCCTCAGGCTTTCACATATGAAATTTTGAAGTATAAAAAAATTTTTTTCTAAATAATTTGAGAAAATAATTTATGAAACTATATAAGTTTACATAGAGAGACACAATGTATTGCAATGCAAGGAAGAACAAGGCTACCCAGACTCTCCTAAAAGCTAGAACAGGACTGTAAATTCAAGCGCATGTTGAGTGGCAACAAAAGAATTCACTAGGTTGACAAATTAGCAATAATTAGTGCATGGGACATCCAGCTGCAGAGGTCTTGGTTTCACAAAACTCTTGTTTGCTTACTTAAGTTTAAGAGATGAAGACTACATAAAGGAAGTATACGTAAAGAAAGTGTATGTAAAGAAAATACAGAAAACGTTAAGAATTTCTGCCAAGTTGACTGGGAATACTCAGATGCTTATGGGGCTTTACAATAACATCAACGGGTTAAGATGAAGTACGCTACTCATTTGCTTTAAGTTAAGCACATGCTTAAGTTCCTTGCCAAATGGAGGCCTAAATAGTATTGATTCAATATTGGCTGGAGCTTAAAAACTGCCGTCTGTGTGGCACACGTTCCTGCACACCTCTTTTTCCCTCTTCCCTCCTTGTAACCACAGTGTTGGCCGCAGTGAGCCCTGTGTCTGAAAACCTACTGGCCGACCACAGTAAATAGGCTGAGGTGGATCATCAGGTCTCTGCAGGTTTTTATTCATCCCCAGAAAGAACTTTGGAGCTCAATTGCTATTGATAAGTAACCACCAGGCTCACTGACAGATGGGAGGTGGGTAGCCTTATAGCCACTGCAAAGCATTACAGGAGGTAAGATTACTATAAGCCATTATTTCCTTTTTAATAGCTTGCTCAATATTTTATCACAATGAAAAGGTTCACCACTCAGCAATAATAAGATATAATTAACTCTTGTTACTAGTGTGGCACAGACCGTAAATATTATGTGGCATCCATACATTTCTAGATGACAAGCAGATTTAGAGATTTGAGCTGGATGAAATACTGTTTCTATCTCTGATTGCATTAGCTTAAAGTCATGGAAAATGTATTCCAGATGCGCTATGCTAATAGGATTATTTTATAAAAGTGCAGACGGATTTTAGGAGCAACACCCTGATTAAGCAGTTTGCAGTCTCCATGAAGCTTGCTTTTTTTTTTTTTTAATTTCCATTTGAATTAATGGTTCTTTGGTCTTACATTAGTTTCATCCAGTTGTCATAGATCACAAGAGAGTTGTCATTTACTGGCAAGTGATCATTTACTCATTTGAATTTCCAGGCCTCTTTATGCATTCATGCTAATTCAAAGGAAACACAATGAATGCTTTAGGTGGAATCTTGGTAGACTCGGTGAGGCTTGTTTATAAGTTACCATGTCAAAAGTGATCAATGCAGTTCATAGAGACTCCCAATTTTCACACACACTTGTACACAGATACACGTGAAGTGCGTATTTTATATATTTCTATTTGGGTGTGTGTGTGTGCCTGCATAGACACAACTGTGATGCACATGTTAATGTTGAAGATTTAGAACAAAGTTGAAGAGTGTAAAGGCTGACATTTCTTGTTTACATTTCATTTTGAAGCTGATGGCTCCATGAGCATGAATTTTCCTTCTAGTTTGTATTTATCCCCAAAGCATATTAAAAAGACAGTTTCCCTTAATTTCTACTTTGAATATGTCTGGTGCCCTCAAGTGAAACCACTGACTCATGCTCCTTCAAAAGCCTCTGGTGATCGTTAATTCAGGAAACTAGATGTAAGAGAAAATACTTGGCTTTGCTGTCTTGGAGCAAGTTAAAATAAAAACCCTCAGCCATAGGACGGTCTTCTCATAACGCGTTCCAAGGACTGACTTTCTTTTTATTTGTTGGCCTGCAACATGTTGTAGCCAAGTATTTTTTCCTACACCTACTTCATGGAACTAGACCAAAGCTGCTATATCTTACACACCATGTCAAATACACCTCAGAGTCAAATACACCATGTCAAATACACCTGCAAAGCACTTCTGCAGGGAAGCCAGACAGACAATGTCTTCCAAGTCATACTTGATCTCTTTGATTTTTCATCATTCGTTTCCCAGATCTTTGCCAGAACTGGGAAACTGAAATATGCCTTTCATATTCCAATATTACTCTAAGAAAAAAATAATTGCCAGGAGCTGAAAAAACACATTATTATTTTTAATACAATGAAAATGATTTATTAACTTCCCATTTTTATACTAGTTGCAATAGCACGGTGGTTTGAGTGTTGCAGTGGCTCTCACAATGACCTGTAGTTTTCAATTTGTCCCGTTCTCCTGTATATGAGAAAAAGAGATTGACAAGGAACAACCAAGAATTACCCTTCATTCAAAGTTTTTGCCCATCATTTTCATGGAAGACTTGTCTCAGTGCTAAAACCAGGATTAGAAGAAGCTTTTCCATGTAAATCCTACACCACCTCCTACTTACTGGTGGCAGCCGCATCTTTCCCTTTCCAAGAGCCAGTAACACAGAGGCGATAATTGAGAATTCTCCTCCTAAAACTAAAATGCCTGGAATATTCCATCCCATGGAAGTTTGTTTTTTAAAAAAATACATCAAATTTGGATTTAAAAAAAAAATCAATTTTTTTTCTTTTTCTGTTTTTTTTTTTTATTATTATTATTATTTTCCTGTGGGTTTTCTTTATATGTATTTCTTGAACTTCAGCACCTAGACAGTCATGCATATGTGGATTGATGCTTCAGGGAGAGCTGGTAGAAAACACTGTATTTTAGCTCATTATTTTTAATTCAATTAATAGAAACCAGACACCAGGCTTGAATTATCCCTCCTGCCTTTCATCATGAAGACAAGTGTCTTAAACAGAGATGGGCCATTATATATTCTCTATGCATAGACCAGAATGCCTAAAAATAGCTTCAGCAGAGAAACGTCATTGGAAAACCTTATTTCTTCCAGGCTATGTTTGTTTATTGGATAACAACTGTCTCTGTAGAGTAGCTTGCTGGAATAAAATATACACATTCCATGAGCCCTAAAAGACAACCAATAAAAATGAACCTCAGTTGGCTCTGTCAGTGCATAAACACAGTAGTATGCAGCCCATGCCTCCAAAACCTACAGCTTAAATACTTAAGAAGGGCATGAGATTACAGAGAGCGTAAATAGAATAACAAGCACAGTCATAGAAAAGATGTTAATTCCAGATTTTTTTTTATGCATTTGCGGTTTTCACTCAAATAATAGTCTGGGTTTTCTTCCTTTATTTCCTCCCTCATGACTGAGCCCTAAGAAAACCTAAGGTTTTGTCTTAAAATATTGTATGAGTGGGAATTATACTGCCTGACTTCAGACTCTGATAATTGAGATGTGGAGAGCTGACCTACTCACCCCAGCTCCCTTCATGCTCCATTGGGAAAAATAGTCACATTTTAGGGAGCAGTTCATTAGGGTAGGTGAATCAAACATTCACGAATGAAATTTTTTCCCCAGAGGGCACATAAATGTCTAACTCAGATGGGGACACCTGTGCTGAACATGGTTATTTCTCTCTGTTGAGGTCTGCTGCTGTGAAAATCCCCAGTCCGGGGTAAAGGTCCCCTTGGTCTGATGCAGAATGGTCATTCCTATCTTCTGGATGGCTCCTGGGCAGGGAGCTCACGCATGGGCTCATCACACAGACACAGCACGTGCTGCTTGATGATTTTCTGCTAGCTAATGATTTGGACAGAGAGAGGATTGGCTAAAACAAGAGGCAGGGGAGGCGGTGAGGGGAACAGCGGAGGAGAAACAAGTTGCCAGTGTCTACCTTATGTTTTTCCCTAGAAATTCAGATTTGTCATGTTTGTCTCCCTCGGCTGCCTTGACTGTTGGAGAAGAGATTACAAAATAAATAACGGAACAACTGGAACCATCCATGAAACAGCTGCAATGACAACAGTGGGCTGCTTCCCAAGGGTTGCTTGGGAAATGCAAAGGAAAACCTTGCACGGCACTGTGAAATCTAGGAGAAGACTTCTGAGAGACTGAAGCCATGATAGCTCACCCCAGTGGCATAATCATATCCTTCCCTTCACTTACTCTTATTACACAGTGGTATGGATTTGATTATTCTGTCAGCAAATACCCTACATCCTTGAAATGGATGACTATGACATGTTTGGAAATATGGAGAACACCAATAGGTTAAACATAATTCACATAAAGCTAATAAAAAGAACAAAAATAATTTACATATTAATCACAGAGTTCTAATCTGCCAGAAGACAGCAGGGAAATGGATCTCTCCCAAGTACAGACTGAGAAAGTAGGCTGAAGTGGGAATTGAGCTCAAAGACAGGACATGGCATGACTTTCACCACATGCAGATGAATTTAAAAGCTAACAATTTGGTAGGGAGAAATCCATTAGCCACAGTGCATCAGCCCTTGCCGGGTACATGGGGATTCCATAGCTCCTCTGAAAAAATTCACATTGACCGGGACAAAGAGCTGCTTATCCATTGGTATCCACGAGAAATCCCATATAACCTTAGCAAGACAGACACACGCTACGGTCATTTTGAAAATGACTAGATAAATTACAGGGTGAGAAGTTAAAGAGCAGCTCAGAAATACTAGCTGGTCTTGTTCCTGAACTTAATGGTTATTGTATCCTTTATTAGAAACGCTCTCAAAACAGTTGTCAAGTGTTGTGTGTATGAAGCTCTGGCAGCGGAACATTGTATTTGTGTATGTGTGTGTGCACGTGTGTACACACACTGAAAAAATGATGTGCTGAAATTAATGGCTTTGCTCCTGGAATTAAGATTCCCAGGGAGGCTAATTACAGCGTAGCATTGGTAGTAAGCAGGTATAACACATGGAAGTACACACAGAAGTATTATTAATACACCAACACAAACTGCTATGTGCAGTGCACACCTCTGCAGATTATTTAGGTTTGGTTGCAGAGAGATTCTGTCTATCAGCAGAATATTAATTATGCCATCATTGCAGAAAAAAAGGAGGAGTCCTTGACACACAAAAGGCAAAATGATGGAAGTTGGTCATGGTATTTGCCCACCACTGATTCCCCTAATGCCAACAGTGTCCAGCCATTTATATTTTGAAATCTTAACTGTTTCACCAGTTCCTGCACTTGAAAGGTCACTACTGTAGCATTAGATCATGTGCTCTTACTGGTTTATGAACATCACCTGAGTTTTTAGCTGATGTTTTCCATACGAGTTCAGTGTCTCAAACTACACAGACACTTGTTTTGTAAGCTCTGCTGAGAACAGTCTGGCTGGTTCTGAGAGGGGTGGTTAAAATAAGGACCTTTGCTTATTTTGGAGGGGAAGAAAAAAGATTATGATGGCTTTTTTAAGGTAGTCCCATGGCTTGTAGGAGACTCTGAAATTTAGCAAGGTGACACTTCCTAACTAGTTTTAAGAATATCCGTGTAATTTTAAGGCTTAGTTTTTCTGCATGGCTGACACTACCTTTTTTGACAGAAGTATGATTCCAGCCCATCTTTGAAAGGAGCATATCTAAACAAAAGAAAACAACAGCCAGCCAAGGGGAAACGAGGCTACCTTTGTTTTCCTTTGCCTGAGCACGCATTGCACGAACCAATGGTCTCGAGGTAGAGGCAGCCAGTACACACGGAAGCAAAGAAGATGCTGGGAATACGCAAACCCTACAACAAATCCAATATCCTTAGCATTAATGCATAGGTCCTCTGGTATAAACAGCGCACAAAGGTAGAAAGTAGAGCTTTTACTTTATACTGACTAATATAACCAGTCATTTTTTATCCATGTCAGAGACTTGAGAGCCTAGAGAGTTGGCCTTTTCGTGTGAATGCCAGCCATTTGCGGTCATGACCTATGATACATGCAATACGCATTTTAATTTCAAGCAGACTTTTGAGGCACATCTAGCATTGCCCCAGGTCCACTTGTAGTAACAAAGAGACATTTGAAAAACATTTTAAAGGACAATCCTGATGGCTTCTTCTTTCCTGATATTTTTTCACCTCGTCCAAGAGCAAGGAAGGCGACAAGGCAGTCTGGAAAGCTGACTGTCTAAGTACTACATGCAGGAGTAGGCCAGGACCCCATACAGAATGGAAGTGGGTTTTACAAGGTGTACAGACATTGACACATACAGATGGGGGTTAGAAAATAACATGTATTTCTTTTCTTGCCTGCAGAATGCATAAGTACATGTATCCGCAGAGGTCAAAGGAGACTACTTCAAATCCTCTTACTCTGTGATGGGATGTAGTTTGGAGGAAGGGACTTAATTAAAGACCTCCAGGTTTATTAAGGACTCCTCATGGTGAAGAATGTCACAGTCTCAGGTTTTCTCCTGCCTCCTTCTGTGGCTTGTAATTTGGACCTATAATACAAGATAGGCCAGGGTACTTCAGTTGTTACCATATTGAGAATAGCTGCTGCTTCAGGCACTGCTGACATAGATAACTATGGGCCAGCATGTGCTTTATTTAGTCAAATTAGGTCTGCCTGATGCTGCATAAAATCCCATTGAGACAGTTTATTCAGCATAAGCCAGGTCAGTGACTTTGGCTAAACGTGCGTAAGAAGATAACAGCTGAAAAGAACAAAGCCCATCAAACCCAGAGGTTATATCCAAGACTGGTTGTTTATGGATGCTTAGAAAAGAGTTTAAAGAACAGCTTGGCCAGGGTGATTCTTTTCCTAAAATATCCTCCAGCCTAAGCAGTCAGACACTTCTTGAACCCATATGAGGTTTAAAATTGGAAGACCAAAGCTTGCATCATTGCACTGCCTTCGGGATGTCTAAAAGAGATCAGTGTTACTCTGAAAAGCTGGACACAATTCTGCAGGTACAGAAATATTTGCATTTTGCTACAGTTTACCCATTTAACTCACTTAGAGTTGAGGCTCTGATAGGATTTTACACTACTCCCAGATTAAGTCCCTGAAGTAGATTCTGTTATTACCTACAGCAATTAAAAAGGCATTTTCAAATACTTCCTAAACCTGTGGCCCTGGTGTCTCAGAAGATCTAAGGGTGTGAATTATGGTTGAACACAGGAAATATTTTATCTCCCACAATGTAGGGAAATAGTTTGCACAAATGTTGACATAGCCTAGAAAGGGATGAGGACTCCCTTTTAGTGCCCTGGAGCCCTTGTCTGAGAGGAGCATGAGACTGCTTAGCATCAAGGGGGCAGATGGTCTAGCTCTCTTGGAGATGACTTGATTTCCACCCACTTCCAAGTCTAAGCACTGCAAACTGGCCCCTCTGCCGGTATGGCTGGCCAGTGAAAGCCCACGGTACCTCTCACTGCTCTCTGAGCTTTCCTGGGGAATAGGGAGGTTGTTCCAAAGGCAGCAAACTCCATAGTGTTTGTCACTCAGTGCGACTGCATGGGATCTAGTTGCTCAGCACAAGCGGCATCGACTAGTGTTGAGTCTAGAAGAGCTGTTGGCAAGAAGGCAGGAAGATGAGTAGATGCACTCGACATGTGTCTTGGAAGAGCTGAAGTAGAAAGAAGTTACTTGGATCCACAGTTTATCATAACCAATCCCATATCTTTTTATGCCCTGTCTGAGACCAAACAAGTATTCTGGACAGAGCATTTGACATGTAAATCAGTGCAGCCCTCAGCCGGGGTCAGCCAAGGCAGGTTCTGTTTCTGGAAATGGGAAAGGCATGCTCTGCCTCTCCAAAGACTTCTCTACAGATGTCACTCATGGCAGAGGGAAGGTGCCAAGTTGCACCGGGCAGTACACATTTTTTGAATAGTTTTTGTACTGTCAACAGCTGGTGGTGGTTTCTGTTCACAGTCAATAGACTGCCAGACCTGTTCTGTTTTGGGTCTGTATTTGCCCCCAGCCTGGCTCTGGTGGACTCTCAGCCAGGGGCTCAATTCTGCCCACAAGCCTTTGGAGTCAGGAGAAACCTGTTTCCAAACCACCCAGGAAATGGGGTAGTAAAATGAATAATCTTCCTTGTGTGCACCTTTCCTCCCCGGAAAGCAACCACCTTGTGCTTCTACAGTGTTGCCCACCTCCGAGGCCTGTCCTGTCCTGTTTTCAGGGCCTGCGCTTGGAACTTGGTTGTTCATACTTACAAAGCTCAGCTGAATTTAAGTCTTCTAAATTTCACTCCAGTGAGTAAAACAGAAACAAATGGTTTGACTAAACTTTCCCCTTTCTTTCCACCCTGGTCTTCAGGTGAAGGCTACTCCCTCCCTACGCTTGCATGTGGCCTTTAGCTGGCAACAGTGACACTGAGCAGAGTCAAAGAAGAGATTTGGATGGCATAGTGCTGCAGCACACCCTGCGTTATAAAATAACGAGATTTTCTATCAAGGTCACTTTGCCCATGGGAGAAGTTTGGAATCCCTTCCTCCAGTCTCCCACAGTCACATAACTGTATTACCTTCTCAACGACAAGAGACTTTCCTATTTTGGGCACCTGGAGACACACGCCAGACAGAAGAGGTGTGCCCGACCATATGCTGCCACGCTATGGGAAAGCAGGACTGGTGCTCAATCCTGCAAAACCAAGTACTACTCAGGCATTGCTGAAGACGACAAAGCACCTTTCTGAGGTAACTGGTTTACTTGCAGACACGTCTGTTTGAACTCTGGTCTTCTCCTTTCAGGTCTGCATGTCCCAAACTCTTGCATCTCTAAGAAGCTCTTGCACATGCAGAACTGAAGCCCAAGCCCACAGTTTGCATGGAATTACACAGCAGATGACTGCAGCTTGCCTTTGCTGTATGGGTGCCTTAACGTCTGAGAGGGAAACATGAAATAAATCTCAGGCAGCATATGCGATTGTTCCAGTATAAACTCGGATGATTCATTTCCATACAGGACTGTTTAAAGCAGAATAGGTCTGATTTGATTTGACAAGGCTCCTTCCAATGCGAGTCGCTTTATCTTTCTAAGCTTAGCAGAATGCGACTGACAAAGCGTTTCCCTTGAACTACGGTTTTCTGAGAACATCTGGGCCTTTATTTCGATCGTGCTTCCTTGCTGAACAAGAAGCTTTGTTCTGCAAGTAGAGACATAGTAAATACAGAAGCTCTAGCCAAGGGGATGCTGGTTGGAGAGTGGCCAAGCCGCAGCCCAGTCTGGTGGAGGTGCAGAGGAGCCAGATTTTGGCTCTAGCCAGCCAGCTGGGAATTTCCTGACATCCCATGTGTCAGGAGCATCCAGGGTGGTGGGGGATGGACAGGACCTGCAGGTCACAGCTCCTGTTCGTCTCCCCCCAGCTGTCATGGGGGGCTGCAGGCAACACGGACCATGGTCATACTCGGGGCACAGACCAGCCTAACAAAGCTGTGTATGAGTCTCAGACGGTCCTTCCTCTCCTGTCCTGAGCAGGACTCAGCCACAGGCGGATTCACCTATGGATTGCACAGGGTATATAAGGCTATAGGGTATCATGTTTCACATCTGCTTTCTGTTCCTGAGACTTCTCCTGAGTTTTGTCCCTGACCCACACATCTCAGAGTGGATGTGGCTATGACAGCACAGGTGCGATGACCAAACTCCTGCCCCCAAAGATGACAACAGATAGAGAGGGACACGTAGGTGAGGTGCCTGGGAAGATGATAAAATGGTGGTGTCTGCCTACTCTGCTAGCCTTTTCCTGTCGCCCTTTTCCTTGAACAGCTTAGATGGCATTGAATCAGCTTGTTTGCTACCTTGCAATTTTCCTGGCTATCATGAGCCATGCTCTGCCAGGATTTCTGGGGAAGCACACTAAAGATGTGACTTTTAGAAATGCAACTGGACGCTGTCATTGAGGTTTCTAATCCAATCCTGCATGACGAGGTGTAGAAAACAATATTTGATTATACTACAAAGGCAGTGAGACACCTGCGTCTTTGTGATCCCTGGGGGCCAGATTTGCTGCTGGGTCCAGGCAGCCCTCTGCCAGGAGCCTTGCCAGGCAGGGATGCTGCAGAAGCAAGCAGCTCCAGCCCCAGATGACCACTTGCCAGGGAGGAGATGTTTGAGGAGTTGGAAGTGAGACTGCCATATTTTGGTAGCTGAAGTGGCCAAACAAGTGAGCCCAGCTGCTGCCTTCTGTTGGGAGGTGGTATAGCAAACGGTTTGCCCTTCTCCAGCTGACCTAGCCAGGTCTTGTGCTAGCAGTGTCAGGTTTTAAAAACAAACTGTTCTAATCAGGAACTTAATAATACAATGAAGTGTGCAAGATCTGGCAACATTGCCTGCATGTTTCTTATAAAACTCAAATGAAATCATGGAGAAAATTTCAGTGTAACAGCTGAAAAACCTGCCTGAATCCCATCTGGTACTTCAAGCCAGCATCTCCGAGTACTTATGGCTGTGGGTCTTCCCACAGGAGCTCCCCTCCCGGCAGCATCCCACCACGGGGCAGGAGGCAGAACGGCACCACTCGCCACGTCCTGTGAGCAAGGCAGCGGCACAGACAGGCAGCCAGCCACCTCCTCATCTGTTGCTAAGGGAACATGGGGAGACGAGCTATAATTACGCCAATAAAGTGTGAGAGACAGCTAGAGAGAGAGAGATGTGGAATGGGCATTCGTGATGGTTCCTTCTTTATTTTTGTTTCATTTATTGCTTTGTAAATTGCCGACAGAAGGTGTCCAAAACATTTCACGTGTTGGCGGATGACTGAGATGTAAGTGGGGCCTTTTGTGCAAAACTGTCAGCATCTCCCCAAACACAATGGGATGAGAAAATTTATCCCAGCAACCAGTACCTCCCCAAATGAAATGCACAGAATCAGAGCATTTAAGAAAAAAAGAGGAGGCGGGAAGTTCATGGAATATGACATTATTTAGGGCTTGGTTGCACCCTGGGGAAGGGAAGTCCCCTATTCTGAAGACCAGCTCATGTAGCTTTGCAGAGGGAACTGCGCTGTTTCAGCCAGAGTTTTCCTAGGGAGGAAAACTCTCAGGATGGCAAAACAGCCTGGAAATGGTATTGCGCTTCCCACCCCACTGTGAGAGCCCATCATTTGGTGCCAGCAACTCATCCTGCCCTGGCTATGGGAGCCTGGGACAGTTTCATGCTGTGGCCCCGGTTGGCACTTAGGTTTTAGGGGAAGGAGAGCAATCGGATCATGCCACGGTGCCTCAACCTGTTGCCGTCTTGCCAGGGATTCCAGCACAGCCTTCCACTTCATTGAATAAGCAATTAATTTCCCAATGTTTTTAATCACTATTCAACAGTCTTTACAACAAGACGCTTATCCTTTGACCTGAAACACACCCTTTCTGGAAGAATACAGTCTGTTACTGTAAGCCTTATCCTTCTGAACCACTTAATGCAAGTGACAGGGAGATGCCCAATCCAGGAACAAACTGAGTCACTCCCATCCAGGTACGTGCCTGGATTAGTAGGACAGTAGCAAGGAATGTGCTAAAAGGAAGGGAAAAAAAGAGGGAGAGAGAGAGGTTAGAAGATAATTACAGATATTTAACAATTAGCTGGTTCAGTAGGAACTGCTGACTCAGAAGGTATTGCCCCTCACAAAAGTGGTGGTGTGATCTGCACCTTGCTAGGGACAAAGAAGCACTTCCAGCATTTGAAAGCCAAGCAAGGCAACAAACCACCACAGTGATTATTCGTTGTGCCCAGAAGCGGAGTAAGAGCCAGGTAATGCTGTTTACATGTCTTGAGCTCTGCTTCAGCCCTGACTGTGTTCAGGATCAGCCTTGAACAGGCAGTCTTCTCCATCCAGCAAAGGGCAATGCACTTGGGGTACATTGGATTGATACACTGGCATGCATATTTTTTTTCCACAAATCCTTTGTTTCCTCTACATTGTTAAAATGGATATACTTTATCAGTACTGTTCTGGATATCAGGAAGAAATTTTTCACTGTGAGGGTGGTGAGGCACTGGAACAGGTTGCCCAGGGACGCTGTGGATGCCCCATCCCTGGAAGTGTTCAAGGCCAGGCTGGATGGGGCTTTGAGCAGCCTGGTCTAGTGGGAGGTGTCCCTGCCCAGGGCAGGGGGGTTGGAACTAGATGATCTTCAAGGTCCCTTCCAACCTAAACCATTCTATGATTCTAATACTGCCGGGGAGGGGTTGATGTCAGGGTAGTCTGGAAAAATAAAAAATAGGCACCCCACCCCCAAATGATAATATGCAACATCTATTGAGTATTTGGTCAGATTAAATCCGGGATCAACAAATACAGCCCTGCTGATCTCACCTAAATTATAGATGGCCCTCCAATATTGCAGTATGACTATGTGCTCACTACAGGCACATATGTCTGCCACCACTACAGGAAACAAAAAAGGGCAAATTCAGGTCTGCTCTAACCCTGCCAAACCAGGCAGCAGCGCAGCAAGGAATCCGGCCCTACATGGCTACGCTCCACTGGGAGCCAGGGTGTTTGCTACCGTCCGCTTCTCTTACTGTCAAACACATGTATTCGTGCACACGCATTACTTAATTACTGACCTTAATGAAACATGTCAGTACAATGCAGTTATCTCAAATTCTTTTTAACTTACCCATGCTGAATGCTTGGGGTGAAGCTATTCTAAACAGTTTGCATAATTTCATATGTGCCTTTCCCAAGAAACACTATGCGTTTTAAATAATATGAACTGGACCAGAGAGATAATGAAATTAAACAAGGCTGGCAAATGATAGTGAACTGGACATGATTTAGCAAATGTGTCTTGAAAGAACAATATTTATGAAGGCAGAAATCTAGCTGCACGGACTGTGGGGAAGCTTTCTGCAAACAGATGACTGTGGTTCCCAGGATTTCAGCTATCAATCATGCGTCTCAAAAAACGACCTTTCCCCCTGAACAATCCCTCTACACTTTCAACCCGAAACTTTCCCTTCTCAACATGCAGGGAATTAAAGACTCCCAGTGAAAACTAACGCAACATCCACAGGAAACAACAAATTTCTTTAGCCTCGTTTGTCATCTCTGAGATTGAACAGTTCACATTTGCTCAAGGACATATGAAATCACCTCTTTTCTCTAACTAACCCTACTTCTCTCCCCTTGTCCCAGCTTCCATGTTTTTTACAGATCACTACTTTCTCAAAGCCCTTAGTTCTGGTAGGGAGCCCAGATCCCACCTGAGTATTCTCCAGTTTGAGTTTTCCACACTGATTTGGCTTTTCCACACTGATTTGGCTTTTCCACATTGTGCTGCTCAGAGCCAGACAAGCAGCCCACGGCTGAAGCACGTGAAATTTCAGCCTGGAGACAGACCAAGTCCCAGGTGAGGCAGTTTTCAATGGCAGTCAGAGAAAACCTTCACCCTGGTGGCTTTGCAAGCACCTGCCTGTGCCGCTCTGCACACCCAGTGTTCAGCAAGGGGGACAGTGGGGATCATTGGTCTTTATCCCTTGTCTCAACGAAAGCCCACAGGATGCTGCCGAGGAGATTATTTCACTCAACAGAAGACAAACACTGAAGAGCTGTTGAATGTTTATCATCCTATTACATGCAAGACCTGTGACCAGGCTTAGTTTAAATGCAGAGGGGGAAACAACTGAGGTGCAGGCTGCCCGACGAGAGGGCTGCAGAATCCAGGTTTCAAGAGTGCCCCAGCTCCCTTAGAACAGCTGGAAGAGGAATGTAAGCAAAGAAGTCTCTGTCAGGGCACCAAGGCCTGCAGCGATGTTTGTGTAATTGGAACCCTGATCCAGGCATGAGGAACGCTGATGTAGAGGGCGGTTACAACGAGGAGATCCCTTCCTGCCACCCTAGAGAAGCGTGATTGTTCAGGAACGGAGACCCCGACACAGGAAAACGCATACAGATGTTTTCAGTGTTTTATCTAGACCTAAAGACTTCTTGTGCCTGCTAGAGTAAAGAGCAGCCGGGTTCGTTTGCTTTACTCTTCACACTCTTTGAGACTGATTGTCTGAAGCATCATTCATCACTGAAACAAGGGATGATAAACCTAGAGTACCCTCTTAGCTGGTGATGGGAGGTGTGTTTAAGGGGGTTATTGTATCTCCCTTCCCACATCAGTTCTCAATATAGAGGGAAAAAAACTACACACTTTCCAGTGTGATGCTTACAGCTATATCTGAAGGCCACTGGAAGTAATTAAAGTCTTTCCCTTGGTCTCATAGATATTCTAAAATAAAAGGCCAACAACTGTATCTCAAAGGCTCACATTTTCTCAGCAAGTATTTCTATTATCTATCTTCCCAGTTACAAATACAATTCAGTGTGCTAAATGGAGGCTGGTTTTAGGCATCTTGAGCCATTTTGAGCAAGGCGAGGCTAACATTGATTGAGAATAGTCACGGAGGAGAACAGATCAGTGATGTACTGTTCTCTCAGAGCTAAGAAGCATCCCTGCCTGAGCTGGAAACAAGCATTGTCCAGGATGGCCCTTTCCAACAGTTCTTCTGGTTGCCATTATCAGACAAAGGGAGAAATTTTAGATTTTATTTCCTTGGGAGAGAAATGGAAGTTGAAACTGCATTTGTTAATTTATCTGCAGGGATAATAGCAAAGAAAGTGACACAGAAACCTAGACAGATACAGAAAGAGATCAAACAGAGGAGCAGATGGATACCTGACACAAGCAAACACTTCTGAACAGGGCAATTTCTGATCTTTTGAGTCAATACTCGAAGGAAAAGGACAGCGGAACAGTGACAAAGGAAGGAAATATTCTAACCTCCCTGAAACATCCCTCCCTAACCTCTCCGTTATATCCCACCGATCAAGGCCTCTGAACCAGTAAATCACTGTGTGCCAAATTCTGGGGTTTCCTGCTCAGGAAATGTGTATGCCTCTGATCAGTCTAGTAGAGCAAATCAGTTTTTTTAGAAGTCAGCTTAACATGATGGTTAGACTTTCTAGACTGCTAGAAAGTGTTCATCATTCCATCAATTTGTATTTCCAGGTACAGGCAGTCAACAGATATAGGGCACCACTTGGCAATGAGCTAAGCAGAGTGACCATGTCACAGGAAAATAGGAAGATGCTTATCATTAGTGATCCCCTACACAAAGTGATTTGCTCCTTATTGGTAACGTTAAGCCTTTGTTCTTACCTAGCATAGCTGCTGCACTGAGCAGCATAACTGCTGCATGTTTTCAAAATCCCCTGCAGTACAGAAGAGGTGAAGAGAAGGGGCTGCACCTATAAATCTGCACTTCATTGCTCCGAATATGGCTGCACCAACCCTCTGTGTGACACTGTGTTCTGGCAGAGAGGTCTTACTCGGGATCCATCCGTCTCCCCAGACCTGGTGACATCAAAGGGTGAGCCCCCACAGGGGTGAGGTGGCTTTTGAGCAGCGCTGACCCTGTCACACAGTGTGCAAGTGCATCTCTGTGACACACACCCATGGGTGTGAGCTACTAATTATTTCTAGACCTCAAAGACCCAGCCTGTAAGCTTTTGGCATGACTAGCCACCCTTGTCCACCCACTTCCTACCCCTGCAGTACATTCATTCTAGAAGTCTGGCTGTTAACAACCATGTTTGATACTTGCTAATTTACCGTAAGCCAAAGCTTAAACACCTACTGACCCACCGTGAGGCATGTGTTGGAGACCCGCAGGTGGAGAAGGCAGTGTTTACTGCGTGCTTGAGTGCATCACAGCTCCCATTTTGAGGCAGGACAGTCCAGCCCCCACAGCTTTCCCGTGTCAGACAACGCTGCTCTTGTTCCAGACAGAGGCACGCTCAGTTGGCAGTGGTAAGAAAAATTTCAGGGCAAACTCTGAGTATACATTGCATATTTACAGACTGCACTGATGATTGTTTATCTACACACACAGTACGCATCCCGTTGTTCACAGAGCACTGCATCTGCCTGGCAAAAAACCCCTAATTTTTGGAACAAAGCATGATTTTATTTGCTTTTTTCCTCAGAAGCAGCTCAGACAGAGAGAAAGTGGACAACAGTTCTTGTAAGGAAATAGAAAAAACCCCTCCTACATCCTTCTTTCTAAAACTGCTTAAAGACTGACTTTAGCCAAGTCAAAGGTTGGCAGTTGAGATCACTCCTTTTGAAGCTGTGGTGTCTCCTCATTGTTTTGCTGTGTTTACCTCCGGGTTTTTCAGAAAAACTTCATGTCAATATAGCAGTATATGCCTGAAATGCCAGGTAAATAGTGGAGGAAGCCAGAGAAAGGAATTTACACTAGAAAACCAGCTTTCCTTTATAATGCTGGAGCAGCTATCATAACTAGAGAGACAGAGACAGAGTCCAATAAAAAAAGCAGGAATTTCTCCTATGGCAGTTCTGGACCCAGGCGTTAATTGCACTTCCAAGCATGGATGGGAATTACCATCATTTCCAGTCATTTCCAAATGACTTTAATTGTGTATGCCTCAGGAGGAGGCAGGTTTTCATGCGTTACTTAACCTGGGCTGTACGTTTCTGTCCACAGCAGGCTGAGCAGGAGCGCTTCTTGACATCCCAGGCTTCGATCACATCGTCATCATGGAAATACCGCTCGCACAATGTTGTTATCGAATTGTACGCTCATTAAGAGGTACTTTTTGAAGAATGAGCAAAACACAAAAATAGGCAAATCTTACCAAAGGGCACCATTGGCTCTAAAGCAAGTACATATATGGATGTGTGTGTGTATATTTTCGAGACATACATACATACATATATCTATGTATGCACTAGGTATATCTTGTATACCTGCAGGAGTTAGATAGGAATGTCACTGAACAAATGCTAAACAAAGGCAGACAGTCTTCTCTGGAGAAAAAATGTCCACTCATATTCACATGTAGAGAGGAGTTGACCAGCCTCAGAAGAAAAACAAGGAATAATATTTGCCTTGAGCTGCATCAGGTTTTCCAGCCTCTGCAATGTATGTTGCCTACAGGGCTGGAGAACAAAGCTATGGCAGAATGGATATAGCACTGCAGTGCTGTCGAGGGGCGAGGCAATACGTTCGGGCATTCAAGACCCAGAACAGGACCACAGGACTCTCTAGACCCTCCTTTTTTCTTAATTCAAAAGCAAAATAAACAACTACCCCTCCATGGATCATTAGTGCCAAACTTCGGCCTTTTTCTTGGATGTATTGAGGAAACTAATCTCCCCAAGGGGATTTCACCTGAATTTCCCCCCTCAGCCTTCCCGACGGTGATTTGTCCCCACATGCTTTTCCTAGAGATTATGTAGTCGAGTGACTCGCAGATGAGTGGGAACTAGGGGAATCCTGGTTCCATATTTAGCTCTTGACTCAGTACCAGGCCTTGGAGGAGTCACTTGACCTTCACAGAGAGCACTCAGTCTGGGTGGAAAATGAGGAGAGAAAACCACAGAACACTGCTTTTGCTGAAAACCATAAAACCTGCTTTTCTGGGTGGAGAACAGATGTATATTTCCATTAAAACAAAATGTGGATCATCAGCTGCATCTGACTGCTACCACACTAAATCCTTTATTAATTTAATCATTTAGGAGGGTCTCTCTTGGTTTATGGTCACTAGATGCAAGGGGGCTTGTTTGTTTATAGGGAGGAATATAGGCGTGCTAATTGCAAATGAAAGTCCTCCCGCTCCTAACAGTACTTTCTCACTTTCCTATTTAGGCACAAGGTGTCTCTTTTGCTCATCTTCAAGTAGCACTCCATGAAAATGAAAAAAAAAGAAAAAAAAACAACACAACTAAGTTGTTGTTCACATTGTAATGGCTGCCATAATTGCATTTAAATGCAATATGTTTTTGCTGATTAGTTTGCACTGAAACAGGGGGGTAAATAAACACTTAACAAGGGCTTTATTTTGCCATGCAGTAATTGCTGTTCATCAGAACTATTGTGGTGGAGGTATACATCAGCTGAATGGCTTTTCTTTTTACTGCAAAAATAGGAAAATGTAATTTATTTCGGTACAAGACCCTCTAAAGGTAGCACAATCTGAGAGTTTCCAGCAAGAGTCAAGAGGATTCAAACACATTTCAGCATTCCAGCAGCCCCCTCCCACATTTAAGCTGCTATTCCCATGTGCCCATTACTAAATATAGCAGCAGCTCTTCAGATTGACAGCAGAGCGCCTGATCCCGGCTCCCGGGCTTTGCTTCGTGCACTCCTAATATGGTAGAGCACTGCAGCCCAGCGAGCGCTCGGGGAGGACTGGGGAGGGTAAACTGGGTCCGCAGGATCATCCCTCCCCACGCCATGGGAAACCCAGCAGCAGCAGCAGCCACAGAGAAGCTGCGCCTTAACCTTTTGGTGTCTTGGCTCCAGATCAGCTGTCAGCAAAGCCGGGCAGCTTCTCACGAAAGCGCGCGTCTGTGCAATACCCAATGACGCCAACCTCCAGTTGACACCAGCACCGAGTATTCCCGTCTGTCGTGTCCTCCCCCCCAATCTGTCCCAGCAGCAAACAAAACATCTGGTTAAGGCAAGAAGGGACAAAATGCTGACAGTGTTTGTTGTGAATATGTTTTAGGCTCATAAATGGACATGTGAAGCGACTTGGGGATCATTTTAGTCACCCTCCCCATCCTGGTTTTATGAGGAAGACAAAGCTTGTATGCAGTGCTGGCTTGCCGTCTCTGCAGGGCATTGAGCTGTGGGGCCGTGGAGATGCAGCCGGAGAGATTATTTTGGAGAGCAATAGTTGATTTCACCTACAACTGTTTGCCAATATTTTTATTACTAATTTTAAAATCTTTCCTGCATGACTGTATGAGTTTAGCAGGAGTCCCTGAAGCCACAGATGCTGGAACTCAATCAGCAGAGCTACAAGGAAGAAATTTGCCTCTTTGCAGAGGGTGAGCAGGTTTGCTTGAAACAAACTACAAATGGGGCACAGGCCTTTTGCCGCCCCTGATGCTCATAATGTGCATTTTTGCTCCAAAGTCCATTCTCCAAAGTCTGAAGCATCTCCAGTTCATTAGACATCTCTGCTCCCTAACCCATCAATCTGCAGGCACCAGGGAGCTCTGGGAATACACCGTTTCGGAACTTCAGCTGCGGGCAGTGGTTTCCCAAACCGTAAAAGCACCCCCTGGGCATGCAACAGAAGCAGTCATTTACGCACTCCCAGCTCTTTGGAGGTTTATAGGGAAATATACTTTATCAGTCTGTAGTGCACAAAGGCCAGCCGAAAAAGAATTCACAATGGAGAAGGCATGGAGAAGGAAACTTTAAAGCAGCAGCAAAGTGTAACCAGTTGGGAGGGGGGGAGGAAAAGTGGGAGGAAAGTGGGGAGGAAAAGAGGGAAGAACTTCTTTGGCACAAAATTTACTGTTTGGAAATGTATCATTTATAGCATATTGTATCCATACATAAATGGTCATGAATACCACTCATTCCTTTTTATTGATGGCGGGAGGGGGGGGAAACAATGCATAGAAAATGGAAACAATTTATTCAGATTCCAAGGTAGGAGACCAAACAACCCAAATTTTAAAATCTTTGGATAAAGGACATCTCTAGCAGGGTCTAACGCTCAGGAAAGCACTTATATCTTGAAAACATTTCTGTCTTTGTGGCTGCTGTGGGTGGACAAGCTCCTGTAACTCTGGTAGGTAAAAGCAGATGGGAAATCCCTGCAGAAACATCTTGCAGTATGTTAAAGCTCCACTGAAGCTTATGGCAGAGTTCTCATCTTTTTTTTTTTTTTTCCTGTGTTTCATTTCCACTATCAGTGATGCATGAAGGAAGCTAAAACTACAGATAAATAGAGGTTCCTGTTGCTCAGGTTCCCTCAGTACTGAAAGTGACAAATACATATTATTTGTAGTCAGAATAAGCCAGTAGCTACAGTCTGTGTTTCTACCACTATACCACTATAAACTGAATAAATAGATTGCCCTACATCACCTTGTTAAGCCCCACTGCAGCAAACTCCTCTTTATACATCAATCCAACCTACCAGGTAGTGTTTATCGACAATAAATCAAAAGTGTGATCTAAAATACCCATCTTTGGAAGGTAAACTGAAGTGGGCCACCAGGAAAAAGGTACAGATTGGAGGTATCGCTCTGAAATGAAATGCTCTGCCAGAGGCTCTTGGAAATGCTCACTGAGGGAAGACAATCACCTTATCTGCTTCGGGGTAGTTTAGGTATGCAGTTAGGCAATTCAGAGCATCTAAGCTAGACAGCATGAACATCGCCTCACATGGGAGGTTTTTGTTGATCGTCATCTCAGCAGACTTTATTCACTGTGCTGTCTTCGTTCATCTCCTTTTCATTCAGATGCTTGCCTACTCAAGATTACTAGTGGGTCAGAAAAGCCTAATTTTGTATATCTATATAAACTGTATATATCTATATAAACTGCATATATAGATCTATAGTTTCATATTAAAGGCAACATTTTGTTGGTTTTTAAATGTTTGTCTTCTTTAGACAAAAAAAAATATGAAAATCAGTTCAATCTACTTTCTGAATGTTTAAGCAGAAACTCTGAGTTTCCAAGCATTTCTTTTTATTCTTGCTTCCCCAAAGCAAAAGTTAGGTAATTTAAATTAAAAAAGGAGGGGGCTGGGCAAAAACCCCCAAACCCAAACAAACAAACAAAAATGATGAAGCAAGGTGGTGCTGCCAAACCCAGGCTTTCTACAGAAAAGTCTGATTTAAATATCAGTCTGCTATGTTTGTATCCAGGTCGCAGGCTTAGGTTAGTGCGAGCTTCAAATCATTACTTGGAACTGCCCAAATCCCATAATGGAGTTGATGAGGTAGATTAGGTAGAACAAATCCCAGAAGCAGATAGAAATAAGTGAGATATTGCTGATGCTCTCTGCATGGCCATGCAGCCCCCAGATTCCCTGCCAGAGGAAGCCTCACCAGGCTTGTCACAGGCAGCTGCCAGCACCTTGCAATACTCTAACCTGAAGGTGAGACCACGAAAAATCAGGGCACATCCTGTTGTGTCAGGTGTTGTGTTGGAAGACACTGTTTGGAAAGTTCATTAGGTGGGAATCTGAGAGACAGTGGATTCTGGAAATATTAAAAAATGGCCAAACTCCTTGGTGAAGGTGGGCACGGTCTGGCTCTAACAGCGTAGTCACGACTTGCAACCACATCTCATGCTTCTCTTGCCCATCTCCACTTTGCACCTTGCACCCCCTCTTGCCAAGGTTCCCTGACAGCTGATTCTCATCCAGCCCTCTGTATTGGCCAGGTTCAGGGGAAAAAAGGGAAATTAGACCATCTGGATCTGCTGAAAAAAAAAGTCACGGAGCAGAATGTCACCAGTATACTGATGGCACAGCAGCCAAAGCACAGCTGCCATGTGAACACTCAGCAGGAGCTGTGACAGAGTGGGTCTGGTGGGACGCACCTCTGAGTTTACTGACAAGGGAAAAACTGAGCTAATGATCAAATCTTGCCAGACCCTGTCAGTAGAGGCACTGCAAATCTCTGATCAGCTTCATTCAAAGCCGTTGGCAGAGCAAGCAAAGTTAGCAATGCCATTTTGACTTAATCCATCATTTGTAGCAAGAAGTCCTGCTCAGAGAGCAGTAACACCTCTAAGTCCTAAAAGCGATTGCAGGAGGACAGAAGCAGCAGCTGAGCCCTGTGTAGTGCTGTTCTGGCTCCAGAAGGAAGCTTCCTGCTTCCAGCAGGAAGCCTTGCACTGAAGCAGTAATTAGAGGCTTTTCAAGACATATTAAGCAGAGGCCGAGATGGTGATCACTCAACTATACTTCTGTAGACATCTACAGTTCTCAGCCACAGCAGAGCAAGGCGTTCAGAGTTATCTCTTTCCTCTTAGTGCATTCACCTTGCAGCCTCCAGTTCCCCTCACATCTCCATATCTAACATAAAGCAGATCCCGGTACCAGTGTGGCCAGAGAAACAGGAAGCTTGGCACAAGCAAGCCAAATACCTGATGCTTCACCCACCTTCCCAAGCATTTGGGACTGTTAGATGAAGGCTGATTCGGGCAGCTCTCCATCGGGCCACTGCAAGAAAGACGAGCACTGGGCTGTTCTTCATGAAACTGCTGAATATTTTGACCTTTTAATTCCATTTCATCCCTACAGCTGAGGCATAAAAGGCATCCTGTGCGGAGCAGTCCCTGGTGGAGTGAAGACTTGAATACACAGACTCCCACATTCATGCATTTGGATGTACTGGCTGGCTTTTTCCATGCCAGAGACAGGCTGTCCTTGAAAATTAAGGTGATTCACCTCAATTCAATCTATACTAAGACATTTTAAAACCACTCATTTGCCCTGCATCATACAGACACTTAGCACAGGCACATTATTATTCTTCATAACATACAGTACTCATTGGTTCTTACCGGCCTCCTGGCTTAACTCCTAGAGGTTTCATGTTCTCTAATATTACATGAATAATGTATTTGGTCATTTTTTCTTTTAAATACTGAACCTTCAATTACAGCAATATAATCTAAATCAAGAAAGGGATTTGTATGGACTTTCTTACACTAACACAGAAAGCACACCTTGGCCAGTCTTGGAAGTAAGATGGTCCAGCCAGATGGATGTGGAGCCTGGCAGGTAACTTTTATGCGTTAGGGACTTCCAGAGGGTGTTGGGGGAAATGAGCCACATTAGATGTAATGCCGTCTATCGGGTTCCAGAGAGGAGGAATTTAACCATTATCAATCTGTACAATCTCCCAGGGATATGTGTTTAGGATGCCTTAGTCGCTCAGTTATTCCGAGCCTGGAAGATTTCCAATTGCCAAATGCTCTTTCTATCCCTTCACATGAGCTGAGACTCCTTACAACCATGGAAAAGCACGTAAATACTAGGATAAAAATCCTCAGCCCAACCAAGAGGCTGGATGCTGTGACCCCCATCAGCTCAGGTCTGTCCTGCATGGAGGACCATGGAGCACAAGGAAGACCATGGAACTTGCACAGGGTGGTGCCCAAGCTCTTTCTGCAGCAGCCCTTGCAGGACACTCCCTCTGAGGGCATGAGGAACATCTGGCCTGGCATGACGAGACCGAGACCCTACACCAGTGCTGGCAATGCCGTGGAGAAGGATAGGCGCATGGAGGGCCACAGGGATGCCAGCACTAGGGACTTCCAGTAAGAGCCAGGCTTTGCTGCTCTCACAAGGAAAACGTCGTTTTGATTCAGCAGAGATGATGTCCCAATTGCCTTCCTGAAATATCAAGGTTGGGCATATTTTTTAACAAACTGGACAATTACACCAACTACAGGAAACGCAGATGCTGCCAGCCTGCTCAAACATTTTGCAAACAAAGAGTGGAGCTTCCCGATGCATTATTTATAACCTGCAGGCTGCAATGAGAGGCCGCTCAGTCTGGGGAGTGAAAGACATGGAGAAATGCAGTAAGAGACCTGAACAGATGAGTTCAGGTGGAGAATCATGAGGCAGCAAGGGAGGGGAAAGGAGAAGGAATGGTGGCTAAGGAAGCTTTAGGGCTGTAGGTTTCATTGTGTGATGGCTGAGAGAGGAAAGAAAGTGCTTTGGCAAGTTCTCAGCACTATCCCAATAGAGGTTTTACTTCCTTCCCCCAAATGATTTGGATTGAAATCAACTTTCTATTAGCTACAGCATCCCTTGCTCCTTACACTCTCATATCCCTGACATTCATTGACAGCCACTACTTCTACCTCTACACCTCCATTTCTGAGCAATGCCTGACCTTGAATATGTGTGTTCTAGTGACTCTAGTGGCTCCACCACGTCCCTGCCCTCCCTGTAGTGGCTGGTTTCACATCCTGCACAAGCAGGTCAGGTTCCTCTATTTTGTTGCCTAGGTGCCTGGTGTTTATGTGTGCAAACATTTCCATTGTTTCTTTGCGATCACAGCTGAGCTTGGGCAACAAAAACTCAGTTGACATGGAAAACTGTTAATTTAGTTCGCAAGTATGAGATGTGATTGATGAGGGTAGATAATCCTGCTAGAAAAAAAAATAATAATGGTGCCAGTTTGCCTTGTTACCATCTTAGGGATAAGTAGTTTCCTACATTTACAGCTGACGGCCAGCAGTCTCACTTCTGGAATTCACAAATGTAGAGAAATTCAATGTATTTACTGACAAGGCTCAGCTGGGGGAGGCTGGGCTGACAGGCACATAACCTTATATCCGATCACTCCAATTTCAGGCTTCAGGGCCATGAACAGAGTAGCTCGGGGAGTTGTATATAAAGTACACGGTATGGGGAACTGATCTGCGAGAGCGTGTGTGTGTTCAGTGCTGTATCACCGCTCTGTTACAACCACTCAAAAATCTTTCAGAGGTTGAAGTCTGCCAATTTACAGTTAGCTCAACAGAAATGACCTGCCTGAGCAGGTCCACCCTGGTCTGATGAAACCGTTCTCCCTTTGGTATCCTAACACTAGTAAAAACTTACAGTCATCGTGCTGGTTTTTTCTGTTTGTGCACATTTTACAACTGCATGATGTTTGTGGGAGAGGCCTCGGGGACACCTGCACCTTGACACAGGGTAGGGAAAGCATGGCAACAAGCAGTGCACATTTTCCTTCCCGTGCCTGCCAACAGGCTTTGTTTTCGTCATGGAAAAAACAGCTGTGGAGACCAGGAAGTAACAACCTGACTTGCTCGGACTTTCACCCTCTGGGCCCCAGCCCACGCTGTAAAATATGGATTACTCAGCGGTGGCAGGTCCCCGTCCTCCACACCCACAGTACCATCAGTTCAAAGCCTGCCTGGGAATGAAGCCCATCACAGCAGCTGGCTGGATGAGGTGGCTTCCCCGCTGGAGTGACTCTATAATGCTATTTTGGGGCAAAAAGCAGCATGTCGGATTTGTCTCTCTCACAGACTTTGAAGTAGAGTATCTGCAAATGGACCCTGCTTTTTATTAAAAGGAGTATAGAGCTATATGTTTTTTGCCATGAGAACTCATTTTGTGTTCTTGTGTTCAGAGGGAACACAAGTAGCAGCTGTACGTATGGTTGATATGATGCACTGTTATTTGTATAAGGAGCTGGAGCTCAGGGAATTATACTTGCTGTTTGTTAGTAGATAGGAATGATTATTTAAAATTGTTCCTCTATTGGAATCAGGCCAATCACCTTTGACATCAAAAACGACAACAGGAGCTTGCTGCAAAGGTTTGGATTTGCATACATACGTGACTTAAATCTAATCCTGGCGAAAAGCTACCATCTTGCTGCCTTACAGGGGAACCTAAAGCCTTAACGAGCTTACCTCAGCCCCACAAGCAAACAATGCCTCCCTCTCAGCAGGCTTAATATGCTCTTTATAACCAAGATATCAAAGGGCAGTCCTCCAGCGGAGCTCAAGGCTGTCTGGAGGGCCGACCCGGGACTGCCGTGCCATGGGAAAAGGGATACTCTTCCCGGCTGTGACGCCGGGCAGCGGGACAGAGCCTGAGCCCTCGCAGCCTGGCGGTGGGAGCAAAGGGCTCTCCAATTTCATCTGAAAAACGAAGTGGTGTTCCTCAAAGCTGGTATCAAACGCATGCAAAGCCTCATCTAAACAGCACTGGAAGGGAGTTCAGTACATAGCTAAGGGCTCCGAGAGAGCGCGAGGACAGGCTGGCCTGGTCTCAGCAGCCACCTGGGGCTGTGAACCAGGGTGGCTCCACTCCCCTGTTGCCACAGGCAAACGCCCTGGGAAACTGCCACGCTGCTCCTGCTGAGGCTGTTGGAAAAGCGAGGAAACCACCATCCTTGGGAGAGCTGGAAAAACCTGGAAATCTGCACCCTGGGGACCCATACCAGACAAGAACCTTGCTTTTAAAAAAAATCCGTTCTGTCATCTGTGGAGTATTGCTGTATTGCACTGGCAACAGAGCAACGGAGAAAAAAGAGCTAGGGCTGGCTGCAAGGATCTTTCCGACAAAGAAACTCCCAAGAGCAAATGTTTGTTTCCTACTCATTGCAAACTTTTTGTGTGAAATTTAGTTTTCGTTTTGTTTTTTTTTTAAACTTCATTCAAAAGTAAACCTTTTCATGGCTCTCCATAAAAAAACCCAGCAACCAACCTTTTGCTTATGCGCACAGACTTACACAACTTTCATGCCCATCACAACTAACTTTTGCTTCAGAAGGAGGGTAAACAAAACAACTGGCATTTATTAGGGTCATCTCAAAAGTGACTCTAATAAAAGTGACTTTGAGATAAGCTTAAGGCATTGGTATAAATACCAATGATGCAACTGAATGAAAAACAAGGCAATATGGGAATTTTGCTTATTTTATTCTTCTCCCTGAAGAGAACTAGTATGAATACAACGCTCTTCTATACCAAGCGACAGATATGACGTTTATCAGATGTAATAATCGTTTCCTCTTACCATATGCAAAAATCCCAACAGAACTGAGGCTCTAAGGACCAGAATACTATTTTTAACCTGTCTTTCAGGAGATGAATCAGTGTAACTGCATAGCAGCAAAGGTAAATTATTGTTTTAACCAGAAGTTTTTGCTTTATTTGGTTCAGTTTTAAAAGTACATTCTCATGTGTTTTTCACAGTGTGGCAGAAACCTATTAAAATTGTTTTCCACAGACTACACAAGCTGTCCATTTCACACAAAAAAATGGGCAAAAGCAACTTAAATTGGTGCTATATCCAATAGCTACAAGAACAAAAAAAAAAGAGTAATTTATTGAAGATTGGCTCAGGAAGTGACAGACAGATTAGAAAAACTGCATTGCAGACAAGGAGACATTTTCTAGATGGCAGCAAGATAAAACTTAAATTAAAAACTATCTATCTAAGCATTAGCCAGAGCCCAGGATCAAACGGAAGCAGAAAAAGGAGACTATTGGTCTAGCAGTTTCATATTATATTTCAGTCAGGCCGAGATGTTCTGAAGGTGAAAATGCAATGACTGATCGAGGAGATGGATAACCGTCAATATGAGATCAGTACAAAAGCAGATATAGACAATGAAGGATAGCAATATTCAAATATCCTTTAGAGAGTGTCACACAGCCCAGCTGCACACCACATGTCAGTCCTTTGGCCAGGACCTCTAATGGGTCCCCACCAGCCACTCAGTCACACACCTCAGGTGTACCCCAGGGCTCCTCAAGGCACTGAGTCACACAGGTCCTTGTGCTAGGAGGATACAGGCTCACATGTACAGAAGGCATTCCTCTGTGGGTAAAATCCTTTCCCAGATTTCCTGGATAGCATTCCAGTTGCTGGTAAAAGTTGCTGAGGCCCCAGTAAAGTCAGCACACGAACACTGTGCTTTGAAATTACCGCTTCTTTGTTTGCATTATATATGTAATTAAGTGTTGTCTTGCAAACTTGGTTTTCCTGAAATAATGCAACTTCCTTTCCTCTCCCCTTTTGGAGGTTGTTCTTTCAATGAAGAGTTTTGGCAGCACAAGATTTCAGGTACAGCAGCATGTAGTGAAGAGACACCCACCCACCCACTCACTCCCCAGCATTTTAACCACAAGTTTGGGTTTCCTTCTGATAGTAATAGCATGGAAGAAAGTAACGCTTTGTTTGCTGAGTGGCAAAAAGTAGCACAAGGGTAGAAAGCTCTAGGGGAAAAAAAAAAACAATTCTGTTTTTGAACATTGTGATAGGACAACTCCCGTCAATTTTTAAATGGGATTTTTCTCTTTGTGAGAATGAATTCTAACATGTAGAGTCTTGTGCAGAGAGTCCTTGAAAGTTTTTGGCTCTCTGGATACTTTTGCATTAGGGTAAAGGGAAAACATTGAGGAAAAGCTTCTGAACACCTGCAGAAAGCTTAAGGAGACAGGTTCCTCCTACCTGGCTTCCTCCATGCACCAAGCGTTGCCAGCCCTGCTAACCTATTTCACCTGCACGGTTGTATATGAGAATTAAAATGAGCTATTATTTCGCATGGGCTGGAAACCTGCTTTACTTTGCAGAGTAGTTATGCCCACGTCAATCATTTCCCAGTGCCCCCCCCACAACCCCCTGCCAGAGAAAGGCAGACAAATTCGGTGCACCGGGAGAGGCCGGCTGATCCGGGAGGTGCAGGGATGCTCTGGGGCATGGTCCTAGCGCAGTGTGCCTGTGGCACAGCCTGCACCACGGACAGCCCGTACGGCAAATGCTGGGGCACCCACAGTGCCCAGGGCTTGGTTTGTCCTCCCCATTTTTTTTGTTTTTTTTCAAATCTCAAGGGCAAACTACTGACTCCCATCCCTTGCTAATGGATACATTGTACTGGAATACAATATTCTGTTTTCTTGCTTCCTTGCATCATGCTGCTGTTCCCTGGGTGGGAATAGAAGAAGTGGTCCTCTTTACCACAAACAAAGCAGCTTTTAAAACAATTTAAAAGGAGATCGCAATTAAAAAACAATTAAGAAAGAACTCGTCTGTTCTTCTTTAAAGCCTGGGCTAGTATCACTGAAAGATCTGGACACAGCTCTGGGAATCTTTTTAGCAGAAATACGTACTAGGACGTTAAAAAAGAATAGCCTAAAATGTCAAGTGCTTGTTTTTTTTTTTTTTCCAAAGGGCTCCACTTATGATGAAAACGCTTTGAAAGAAAATCTGCAATTCCCTCACTCAGTTTTTCAATTGTACTCAGCTTTGTCCCATACAACACAATTACTTCTTGCTGTTCATATCACAGTAATTTTGGCTAACAGACGTAGGCTCTAAAATGAAGCAAGCTCAGATGAAGCTACCTGCAGACAGCACAATCACGTCTTCAGTGATCGCTACCCTGACGTGGATTTTCAGGCTTAAATAGTCACTTCAGCATTTATTTCACTTAGCCTTTAGCCAGGTGCAGTTTTTAGCTGGGTGTAGTGCTTACTTTCCAAAGCACGCAGCTGCAAAAGCCTGAGCACGGTTGAGCTGGTAGTTTGTTCTCCCTAGAAACTGAACATCTCCTTTTGTGGCAGCACGCAAAACGCTTCAGTAATACTCAAAGCCGCAAAAAATCAGCAGGAAATTCCTGCTTGTGTTTCTCTCATCACCCACCCTCAGCATCCAAACCCGTCCTTGCTCATTGTTTGTACCACTATTTCTACTTTGTTGTGGGCTAGTGCATTCGAGGACCGCTCACCACACCCCGCATCTGTCCTTGTTGAGCTGCTGCGTGTCCCTCTCCCAGCCGCTGTCAGAGGTTTTCCAGGTCTGCCAAGACAGTCGGTGCTGGCCAAGGCGCTGCTACAAACGGCATCCCTGCGGATGCCATCCCCACCGATAGCATCCCCACCAATGGCATCCCTACCAATGGCATCCTCGCAGCGCCCAACTGGGGCCAAGCTGCAAGGAAGCAGGCGGGAGCCCTCACGCTCGGATCAATGAGCAGTTCAAATACAGCAGTATTTGGCCCTGCCAAAGCTGTGTAAACACACTCACGGAAAGTACCTCTCCCAAGCCAGCAAATTCCATTGCCTACCCACAGCCTTGGCTTCCAGCAGGGCAGAGGCTGGTGCTTGGTGCTTCCACGAGGGACATATGCTGCCCAGGTCTCCCCAGATGGGCCCTGAAGGGTGGGTGCCAGCTCTGCACCCCAAGCTGCACTGCCATGGAAATAATCACCTAGCCCTGTAGCCACACATCGAGCAAATCATAGAATAATTTGGGTTGGAAGGGACCTTTAAAGGTCACCTAGTTCAAGCCCCCGGCAATGAGCATGGACATCTTCAACTAGATCAGGTTGCTCAGAGCCCCGTCCAACCTGACCTTGAATGTCTCCAGGGATGGGGCATCTACCACCTCTCTGGGCAACCTCTTCCAGTGTTTCACCACCCTCACTGTAAAAATTTCTTCCTTATATCTAGCCTAAATCTTCCCCCTTTTAGTTTAAAGCCGTTACCCCTAAATGTTGATTGACCTTTAAAGCCCCTTTCTCTGAAGAGGCTGTTGTAAATATATGATGCATGACAGCCTGCCAGAAAACAGGACATGTATATCAGGATTGCAGACTAGCTGCATGATCACACCGAAGCATGTCATCTTCCCCCTTACTCCCTCCTTTCATTCTCCTGTCACTGCTGTGCACCGAGCATCCCAGTGCTCCATACCAGAAATGGCAATGCCCCTTTCACGGATTAATTTTCCCCCTTCCCTTTGCACTCTCTGATGCCCCTCTGGAGAGCACAGTACTCACAACTGACAGGATTGGGGGAGGTTTGGAAACACAGTTTTTCATAGAATCATAGACTCATAGAATGGTTTGGGTTGGAAGGGTCCTTAAAAATCATCTGGTTCCAGCCCCCCTGCCGTAGAAACCCATGGAGGAGTTTCCTCCTGCAACATCCCCAAAAGAAAGGCTGCAGAAATAGGAATCACTCCCATTTCCTCCTCTCACACTGTCCTGAACAGAAAAATCATGAAAGAGTAGAGAACAAGCCACCAGCACCTCTATGCATGCACTGGCACAGGCTGGCAGCTAGCTTACAGGCTGGTACCTGCGCTTCGCTGAGTTCACCTGCATTCAATGATTTAAGGGGAACTCCAAGTTAAGAGCATAAACGCAAGATGAGTCACCAGTCACCATTTTAATGAGTGACAAATCACACACTATTCCTTTTTTATCCCTTTATCCCGTAACCCAAGGTTAGTAGTAAAATGACATTAAGAAAGGCATGTAATTGGGTGGCTTTATCTTAAAGATCACAGGGGATAGACAACTGCTAAATAAGAAGTTAGTGTCACTGTTCAGTGATGGCTTTCGTAAAGCAGGGGAAACCCTCTCGAGGCTGACTCTTTCCCTGCAAGTTGCTATTTGTGACCTGCTCTCCACATGGTCTTGCAAGCCTGCGATTAAATGTTGTGAAAGAAAGGCAGTGCTAAGCAACGGAGAGGACAACACACAAGGAGCCAGCCCCAAGGTTGGAACAGACTTCGAGCTGTGAACTCAACCTTTCCAGCTTTCGAGGAGCTCTGAATTTCCTCACACAAAGATTAGCAACCAAGCATTCTTTTTAAAATGGCTTAAAGCTAGCAAAGCTCAATAGTGAAAGTCTTTGATGCCAAAACAGGGCTTTCCTTCCCATCCACAGCTGTGCATGCAAAAGATGATAAATTAAATTAGCTATTGTTTCTCCAACTGTTTGCTAGGACTAAGAGTGTTTTTTTGAAAAAAAAAAAAAAAAAGACTCTGGAATTTAACAATGAAACAAAACCAGCCCCATTTTAATATTTGTATACATAAACTGAAAACAAAAATTCACTTCCATTTGTGCATTGTTCCCTCCCAACTCCCATACCAATTAATGAATATACATCAGCTAGCTGAACGATCTGTTGTCCAAGGCTCTGGATTTTTGGCTTCGCGCTGATATGCTTGGCACCAGTCGCACTAATTTAGAAGTTATTTGGATGTTCTAGTTTGCCATTATTCCATTATTTTTTTTAACTGAAATCCCAAACAATTATTAATGCTCCAAGGAGAGGCTCAATTGCTTTCAAAATCCAACCAAATAATACAAAAACAGTGAGACTGTTGCACTGTGAAGAGAAGAGCTCACGATGCCTTTAACCAGGCTTGTTTTCCCAGAAAGAAAGTGCACACTGAAGCTGTTGAAGTGGACGGTTCATTCCTCATTGCCAGGTTCCTGGGCTCTCCACTACTGCTGGGAGAGGGGACGTGGAAAGTACAAAGAAGGAAGCATCAGCTTTGCTATTTCAACTCAAAGACCCCGGAGACCCAGCAACTTACTACTGAAAGTCAGAGGGCTGTCCCGAGGGACAGAAATACAGCAAGAAAACCACAGTAAAAAGGTTCCTTAGTAAGGACAAATAGCAAGATAGCCAAAACCTGCAGAAGACTGGTGCTGATGGGGCCCACCATTCACTGCTCCGCAGCAACAAGCCCTCGCAGAAGAAGGGCTGCAAAGCAGATGGAGGCTTCTCTGAACTTGTGGGAGGGTGGAGGACAGCCCCTTCCCCAGGGGGTTGGCCATGGAGCCATATTCCCCCCCATCCTATCTCCAGGAGGATCCCACACCTCGCACAAACCTTAGATATATCTCCCAGTCCAGCTTTCTCTTGCCCAGGATACAAGCAGTCCTTCACTTATATTCTTGGCAGGAAGACTCGCTTCATAAACAAGTGTTTCAAAAGAAGAAGCAGACGCTCTCCTCCTTCAGCGCGTAACAACAGCAAATAGCATAATCAGGGTCTGATTACAAGACTGATTTCCGCTCTGTAATTTAAGACGTGGAGCAGGTAATGGCGTGTACTGCACACCATGTGCCACAGCTTACGTGCTGATCATTCCATGCCACAACCTCAGCTCCTGCAAAGCAAGGCTTTTCCAACAGCATTTCTCATTTCTAGGCAAGTTCTCTTAAGGCCATGAGAGACGGAATAATGTCCTTATTCCGCCTGCAACAAAATGTGTGTTCTGAACACGTAATCCATAGTCCACAGGCTGAGAAGATCAGAAACCCATGAGGACTAGGCAATTTTGCAGAATCCATTGTGAAAATGTCAGCAACTGCACAGTCTGTTCCAATGGTAATAAGCTCAAACAGGGTGTTTAAACACAGCGATTGAATCACCCAGATGATAACCCTCATTTTATTGTGTAAACTGTGTCACAAGTTACACTATGGCAGGAACAGCAAGGATATCAAAAAAGGAAGATAACCAAAGCTGTACTTTAAACACCGTTCTGAGCAAAGAAATGCAGGAGAAAAGGAGCAGTTTAAATGGGAATTATCTGAGGTTGCTGAATAGAAATGGACAATTAAATAATAAACAAAATATAACCTGAGCACAACACAGGGCAAATCAAGCAGGGGCAAAGAGGCACAACAATTTTGAAGCTTATCAGGCCACACTAAAGAGCCAGCCCATCCCTGGAGTGCCACCAGCGTGCCTGGCGCAGCCTGGCAGAGGGACCTGCATGAAATGCATGGGAGCTGGTGTAAGAAGCAG
The DNA here is from genome assembly GCA_013398915.1 of Dromas ardeola. Taxonomy (NCBI): domain Eukaryota; kingdom Metazoa; phylum Chordata; class Aves; order Charadriiformes; family Dromadidae; genus Dromas; species Dromas ardeola. The sequence goes on from VYZM01009168.1 coordinate 94,328, forward strand.
AAATTCATTGCTTGCAACCAGGCAGAGAGGCTGGTTGCCTCTGGTAACCTCACTGTGTAAGCTGAGAGGTATGCAAAGATAAATGCTACTTAGAAAGAAAAGCTTTTTTTGTGGTTTTGCTATATTTTTAAACATATAGCTCTTCAGTAGTTTAGGACCCATTCTACTGAGCTTTAGCTTCATTTTTCACTTTCCCGTTGCAGAGGACTTTAGCAAGGTGGTATGTCCTTTAGCATCTCTGCTTTTCCCCCATCACGGCAGGATCGGAATGTGATGTATGTCTCTGGCCTGTGTTCTGTTTTCATCTTCTGCTTGTGCCTTTCACCTAAGCCTGATATTCAAGCCATCTCTTACAGTTATTGCTTCTTTCTGCGTAACTCCAAAACCATCTTCCCGTATCCTACCACATTTTCACCTCTTCTGCACTCTTGACTGCTACTGCCTCCTCCTCTCTGGCAACTGTTTGGGAAACATTGCCATCCTTTCCTTTGACATCATGACCAGCACAAACACAAAAAATAAGAAATATAAGAAATATTCCTTCTAGGACCATTTTTACTATACTTCCTTCCTGATCCCTTCAATTGACCCCATTGATTTCACCTTCCACCACATCAAACACCCGCTTTCTGTCCTATCTCTCAAAACCCCTTGGGATACAATTCCTGTCACGTCGCCTCATTTAGAGAAGGTTACTGTCACTCCATCGCCAGGAGCATCCTCAGTCACCTGAATCTCCATTTGGCCCGCAAGACCATGTTTGTCCTCTCCCACTCCTCCCTTTACCATCAGCAAAATCCCTTTCAGCATTCACGGAAGCAGCTTTCACCCACCCTCCTCAAAGCTCACTTTCCCCACAAACTATCCAGAAGAAACAATCTGAGGAAGGATGGTCGTGCAGCGAGCTGGCTCTTCCACTCCCACAAGAGGAAAAGAGGGTTCACGCTGCCCCTCTTCCTGCTTCCTTTTGTTTTGCACATCACTTGAAGACCGAGACTACGATTTTTGTAGGCATAACACTCTGCACAATGAGACCTCTGCCATGGCTGGCTTCAGGTAAGTACCATTAAGTGAAAATATTACTAGTAGGACATTTCTAGTAACGAGACTTAAGAAAAAAATTCCTCTTGCCTTTTACATCATCTTGTTACCTTGATCTAATTCATATTAAGAATTTATATTTCTTTTAAGTGGTGTTTGTGAAAGATTTCAGAATTTGGATTCACAACCAATGCTGCCACGGGCCAATGGCGTATGTGTGTATGCTCACGTATATACCTATAAAGACCCTCAATGTTTAGTCTCGCAGATTCTCTTATTAAAAAATAAGACCAGGTTTTAATAAAGATTTCTCATCAGAATTCACCAAGATCATGCATCGATTTTCATATTTATTTAAAACAACTGTGACCTTTTAGAGGCTCACTCAAGGGCTTATTACATTTTTCTATCCAAAATGAAATTGCTTTAATTTTAAGGGTTTATTGTTGTTATAAAGATGAAGAATGGCAGGGTACAGTCAATCGTAATACAGCAGAGCACAATAAATATGGTTTAGTGCAGAGGCTGGCTGCAGTGACCCACTGATATACAGCGCTTGAACGAAAGCAAGCGTTTTCAAACAAAAAGAATAACAACTTGCAGAAGTCTTCCAGTAAGTGAAAGAACGAGGGAAGGCGCGCTCTGAATGTCGAACTTCCTTCTTTATCGCCCTCCAGAAAGCTAATACGGGAGAGGAAGGGCAAAGGCTTTCATCTCTGGGTCTTCCATGGAAGCAGCACGGCAGGCAGGGATGCACATCACAACAGCTGGAGCAAGCTTTATGGACATCCCGGTATCAGTGAGCCCCAGGTGTGTTTGTGTCGGCAGTAGCCAATTAATGTACGCACTGAGGTGTTTCATTAGATTAACAAAAATGGTTTGTCAATTTTTTTTTTTTTTTTTAAATTCAATTTGATTTCCTCTTTCTTTCAAAGCGCAGGATCCTAGGAGACCTGAGGCAGCCTGGCAGAAAGGCAGCCAGGTTGCGTTTTGGCAGAGGTTTGCTGACACATTTCTGCACAACCTTTTCGTTTTCCTGCAACATTGCTGGGTGGCTCTAACAAACAGCCAGCTTCTTGCTTTCCTCTCACTACTGTCCATTTATACCCAGATCCCTATGGAAGTACAGAGGGAACATATATTCATTTGAGAGCAAGGACCACGACTCTTTCTGGCTACTGGAAAGGAGGCTTTTCAGGGGAAAAAGCTCTTGTGTCCTCGGAGAAGCCTTCATCGTTGCTGGGAGCAGGCTGGCCCTAAGCGGTACCTTGACCTCACCTCTGGCGCTTGCTGTCAGCGCGGCAGCTGGAGCCTCCTTTGGGCAGAGGGAATGGTTTCACTGCAGATTTCCAGGGCTGGAGAGCTGCAAGCGTATCTGTTTACTGAATACTAATACTCTCCATGTGTTATGCAGCTTGACTCTCTAATGTCAGTACTCATTCAGCACAGAAGATAACAACTTGAAGAGAAGAGAGCCACCCCTGCCAAATCTAACAATCGGAAATTCACCTCCTCTTCCGTGTTACAAGCACAGTCCCATATTTTAAAAATCTCATTTGTCTATCAGGGTATTTACGGCATTCAGTATTCATCCCCATGGCTGCTGAGCACCTGCTTATCAAAACATTTGTCTGTAAAGTGGTAAAGAGATATCCATTTAATTCTGACCTTTAAAGAAAGGGAGGAATGCTTAAGTGGCAGACTGGATTGCAAACGGGACAGAGAACCTTCGCCCTTTGGACCTCCATCTAAAATGAGTAGCTGGTGGAGGTCTTCGGTGCACTCAATGAAATCTGCAGCAGACAGTTGTCTGGGCTGCACTGGGCAGATGGCAGCAGCGGTGGAAGGGCTGTAATTCATCTCTCGCTGGCTCCTTCCTGGAGAGGGACTGCTCCAAGCTCAGCCCAGGCCGTTCGGCTTAGCAGGGCTGTGCCTCTATTGCGAGGGGCATGAGGGGGTCCAGTGAGTAGCTGGAAGGTATCAGCCTCTGAAAAACATGCAGAGTTGTGGCTTTTTGCACTTATTTTCCAGACCTCAGCCAAGGGGTCAAGCAACATCACACAGAGAGCCTATGTGAAGGGACACAGTGATAAACAAGTCATTGCCAGAGCCGTTAATGCCTTCTTCCATTTCAAAGCATGAAGCTTAATTTCCTCCTTACACCTATGATATAATTTTGCAGTGTTCAGCACTCTATGGGGACTGTTGATATATAAATAACTAATTAGATAAGGCTCCATTTATCTGAGAAAGCCACAGTCTTCTGAAGGCAGGCTCGCAGCAGAGCAGAGGCTGCATGAGTTGTATAATGTGCTCCCGGCTTTTGAAGGAAAGCCAGGCCAAGTCCTGTATCGCTTTGTTGACTAAAGGCATACTTTTCCAAAGAAATCAAAGCTTAAGTTGGATTCCCGGGTCTGTGTTTAAGCTTCAGAAGTGCAGCTGGATTTTCAACCTACCAACTCCCTTGAAGTCAGCGTATGTTCCAAGTGTGCTGGGAGTCAGACCAGTTATGTAGAAGCCAAGGCCTGGCAGCATGGCCAAGCTGTCCAGAATGCTGTTCAGTGTTTTGGAGCCATGCAGGAGGCCTTAGCTAAAAAACCCAGCCAAGACATGGGCAACCAGCGTGTTTTTCTTCCTGTTCCTAACACAAGGAGCATTTCAGTGAAAACAGTGCTCTGACTTTCTCGTGCCCTTCTTGCCCTGAGGACTGTCCATCTCTGCTGATAGTTAGCATATAGGGTCTGGTCTCCGTTTTAGACTTTGTCAAGTTTTAGACTTGACCCTGGGACATTAAGTACAGAGGGTGGGAAAGGGAAGAGACAGAAAAGCATTATCTAAAGTAAAGAACTAGAAGACAAGTCTGGCAGCTACGAAACAAGATTAGCCATATGTTTATCTGTCAGAGAAGGCTTTTTTCAAAAACAAACCCCAAAACTAGACTTGAGAAACTTACCTTGTCCTCCTTGTCGTCAGAAAACAGGGTAAGTAAAGGGAGAAAATTCCCCCACCCCCAAGAAGAAGATATTTCTTACTGAGAAAAAAGTAGGTCTGATCATTTTTATGGATTGAAGGTTGACAAGGCAGCAGCAGAGTCTCTCTCTGGCCTTTAAATACGTGTCTATGACAACAGGAATGTCTGAAATCAAGGACACTTTCTGTCTCTGTCTCAGTCCTCAGTGATGAACACAAATCAAATGGTATTCAACCCCAAGGATGTCTACCCAGAGAGGTTTTTAAAAGGATCCAGAAGTGGGAAAGGGTCTCCGGGCAACCTATAAGGACCACTTTTCATGCTGGAATAGGCAGGTTTGGGAAGGATGGGACACCCTTCTGTGAAGGGCAAGCAGCAGAGAGATATCCTGCACCTTCAGTACAAAATGCCCGTGCTGTGAGAGTTTCCTCTAAGCAACTGTCCAGGATCAGGGCCTTATGGGTGAGAGCTTTATAGATGGATAGATGAAAATCTCCCTGGTCAGTCTCAAATTTATTCTGGATAAGAAGGTTATCTCTGCTGGATTTACTTTTTTCTGTGTAGGCACCCAATATTTACTCAGCAACGATGTCCCTATCTGTCTGGAGTACTGCAGGGGCTGTTGGCACAGTACCTTCTCATAACCCTTGAATATTTCCTACAGATTGTTTTATTTTATAACACTATGCTGCCATGATTATGGTGTCCCATCCCTTGTGTTTCCTGTTTTGCATCACTGCAGGATCTCTTGCCGTCATAAAGAACAAGGAAGTTAAAAGCCAAAGAAATAAGAACCAATTCTGTCTAGGCAAAATAAAACTAAACTATGACTAGAGTTGAACGCAGCTGGACTGCAGACTCTGCACTGATAGCTGTTGCAGGAGAGTCTGTAGGCAGCCCATGTGTCCAGATGGTTAAGGTGAAAATATATATGGGATAAATTTTCATCTGACAAGGCAGGTCCACCCTACAATAATCTGCAAGATGAAGTGTGTGCAATAGTTAAAATGGGCCAGGATCTGATGGCGTGTTATTCCTGGCACTCCTCAGAAGAGCAAACGAGAATACCCATGCTTTGCAGAAGGTGGGCTGGTGGGTAGACGAGTTTCACACCGGGACTGCAACTGTTCTGTTCCCTTCACTGCACAGAGGTATGTGTGATGGGACGGGGAGCGTATTGCCAATGTCGTGCTAGCTTAGGGCTAGAGATGGGCCTGATGGAGGAGACAGATGGGCTGGGAGAACGGGCTGTGCCACGGAGCACCAGTTTGGCAGCAGTCACTGGAGCTTGGTGAGTGACAAGAGCCAGCCTCTGGTGCCCACAGAAGGTGCTGCAATGACTGCACTGGCAAAAGGCACCCCTCTCCTTAGCAAGAGATGAAACTCAGGGCAGACACCAGCAAGACTCTGGTGGCTGCTGGCATGTATCCTCTAAGCCTGTCTGGAAAGAGCTCTATTGGGCATGAAGGGGATGGTTTTGTCTGTCCTTTCAGCCTTTATCTTCTTCATTCAGTCTGCTAGAAAGGTTGACAAGCTGTTCAAATGACCTTGGCAGCTCTGTGACACAGGTGCCATTACTGGACTGAGACCAACAACTGACTTCAGATAGTCCAAGTAGTACAGTTAAAGAACTTCTAATTTCACCAGTACAGACATAGCAAATGGAGCCTGATGTCACATTGCATGAAGGTCTTACATCCAGCAAGTTTATCCAGACAGTGGACATGAATTGCAACAAAAGAAATTCCAATTAGACATTAGGGAAAAAAATCACCACTAGAATGAACAAGCACTGGAACAGAGTGGCTGTGGAGTCTCCATCCTTTAAGCTATTCAAAACCCAACCAAACACAGCCCTGAGCAATGTGATCTAAATTACCCCAGCTCTGAGCAGGGGATTGGCTCAGATGGTCTCCTGAGGTCCCATCCAACCTAAATTATTCTGTGATTCTGTAATTCTTCTATAATTTCTTAAAGGCTCGTGATAAAATTACCCAGGCTTAAAGTAGACAGCTTGGGGATACTGTGGCTTTCCTGTACTCCTTTTGATAGGTTCAGCATTAGACAACATTTATCCAGCCCAAAGGCAGTTACGTGACGAGAAGAAAGTTCTAGAAAGCTATTTTCTCCCAAAAGTTTGAAAGATGATGTCAGATAGACTGAATTCCGGCATTTTTTATATAGACCTCTTGAACAGACATGGCTATTGTCAGAATCCATCCAGGCAGGTCTCCCCCTTGCTCGGTTGTACAGCCCCAGCATCTTCTGGAGAACCAGAAGGGCAAATCACAGCCTGGGAGATGCACCATGAACGATGCTATATCAGTGTGGCGGTGGAGCAGCTCAACCAGAACCCCATGGAGGACGGGCTGTAGAGCCGATAAGTGTGGGGATGGGGGCAGTGGGTTGAGGGGGGCAGGCGGTAGAGTGACAGCCTCCTCCCCTTCTTCCCATCAGAGGCCAGGGCAGATGGAGTGCACCACTGCGCTCCACGTTTCTGCAGAGACAGGGGAAGGTTACTATGCCTTGAATAAGTAGATGCAGGACACCATAACGCAGAAGAAATGCAGAGCTCACAGCTGCTTTGAAGCTTTTGTATTGTTCTTTCCAAACCAAGTGTAGTTTAATACCAAGTAGTTTTCCAAACCAAGTGTAGTTGCTTTTAATATCTCAGAGACGAGATCTGAGTATACTGGGAATAGCAGAATAAAAATCATCATCTCCATGCAACTGTGGTAAAACAAATAAAAGTTATGCCAGGTGGGAGAATCAAGAATTGTCATTTTTTAAAATACGTTATTACAGAGTGTGGATGCTGATGGGACGGTGCCTTCAAGGTTGTATTCATCATGTAACTCACTGCCTCTCATGAAAAAAGGGGATAGGAAGTAGAGGGTCTCAAAAGGAGGAAATTACTTCAGCTATCATGTTTGGGTTGCTGAGATGAGACTCCACATGAGAGGTGTACACCAAACCATGGAGTACACCTCCCACTCTCACTCTGAGGTGCCTGCTTGTCACAAAATTTGACCAAGCACAAATTCTGCCAAAATGTGTTTAGCCAGCACCTCTGGAAAATCAGCATCGTGGACTATTTAGTTCAGAGAAGAGTTAAGGGAATATGAAAGAGGCACTGATTTTTGCCATTTTATACAATGAAGGAAGATAGGGGGGTGAGGGGGTGGGAATGCTCTAAATGAGAGGGAAACATAGTAAGATTTTTTAAAAGCCCGTGTACATTTTGACTTCTCTTGGTGTTTGCAAAGGGCAAGCAACAGAGAGACATCCTGTGCCTTCAGTACAAAGCCGACGTTGTGTACACAGTTAGTGAGATTGAAAGGAGGGTTAGGATTTATTTTTAAAGATGCCACTTTAGTTTTTTTTTTTTAAAAAAAGGTATAATTGGCTAAAACCTCTGCACACAAACGTAACAATTTATAGTCATGGAGGAACATCTGTGCAGAAAACACTGCAAAATGCTACTTGGTTTTGACCAAAGAGATTTTTTTCTGCCCACTGCCCATTTTTCTCCCCTCCTTATAGCCAATGCTTCCCACCTCCAAAATTAGGGATTAGCAATGCAAGTGTTATAACAACACATGTGAAATTATATACAGGACTCACAGAGCTACAGTTACTAAATGCCTTGATTACAAAACACAGCATGAACAGCCCCTAGAAGATGAAATCCATTCCAGCAGATCTGTGCCAGAAAGCTAACTAGGGCCTTGATCTGAGCAGTTAAAGCAAACCACAACATTGTTTTACTGCCCTCACCACCCTCAAAAGATTCAGCTTAGTTACTAAAATGATTGCAGAGCTCAAAGGGGGAAAGAAATGTTTTTCTTCTGCAATTAGGGAGTTAAAACAAAAGTTGCTCTGTGTCACTGTCTCATCTACTGCTCCAATTCCGTTCATTATTCATTATTAATATAGTTGTTAAACTATATCAATCTTAAATTATATCGACCCATGAAGCATATTTGCAGTTCACATGTAAAATTGGTTTGATAAATTAAGTAAATTAACTTAATTTTTTGTCATTCTTACAAGTTTGTTTCCATTTAATATCTTTGGAAAGCAAGATATCCTGAGCAGAAGTAGGAATTCACAGCAACAAAAGGTTATCAAATTTGGCTTTTCTTGCGTTTGTTGTTATTGACATTGGATTCATGTTGTACTGGTCAACAGTATATCTCCCTCTAAGAAGGTCTGAGTTTGGTGAAAAACACCTTTGTCAGATATATTCTGGCATGAAAAGTCTATAGCTGTGTACATTTCAGTAATTCAGAGTCACCGATTGTTTAATGTTGTTGATTGTCTAATATTTTAAAACACTTCTGATGAAAAAATATCAAGGCAGATTGAAAAATTGTAGTTACATAAACTATATAATACTCAATGTAATAATTGTGCCACATTTTACGTATGATAATAATGAACAGCTAGATATCAGAATGACTGAAAGGTGTCCAAAATTACTGCTTGCCAGCAGAGAATTATATTCCATATGAGGTTTTTTTGTACCAGCCTTGTCATCAAAACATCTTTAAGAAGTGGTTAACACATTCCATAATTTTGCTTTCCCTTTTCTTATCCTCTCCTAAGAGAGGATTATATTCACTTTCTACTGTTATGTCCTAATCACAGAATCACAGAATGATAGGAGTGGAAGGGACCTCTGGAGATCATCTAGTCCAACCCCCCTGCCAGAGCAGGGTCACCTAGAGCAGGTTGCACAGGAACGCGTCCAGGCGGGTTTTGAATGTCTCCAGAGATGGAGACTCCACCACCTCTCTGGGCAGCCTGTTCCAGTGCTCTGCCACCCTCAAAGTAAAGAAGTTCCTCCTCATGTTGAGATGGAACTTGCTGTGTTCAAATTTGTACCCATTACCTCTTGTCCTGTCACTGGGCACCACTGAAAAGAGCCTGGCCCCATCCTCCTGACACCCATTCTTTAAGTATTTATAAGGATTGATAAGATCCTCCTTCAGTCTTCTTTTTTCCAGACTAAAAAGACCCAAGTCCCTCAGCCTTTCTTCATTAGAGATGTTCTAGTCCTCTAATCATCTTTGTAGCCCTAATGATGGTTATTTTCCTGGCTTCTGCTGTTGTTTTACATCTTCCTCTCTTTTTGACACAGGCTGGTGTGTACCTATGTTAAAGAAGCCAAAGTCACTTGGGGGTCACCTGCAATCAGGTCCCCCCGTTGAGTTTGGCAGGAAGCTGAAGGTAAACGCTTGGGCTTGGAGGGTTGCAAGTGGAGCAAGTGGAGCCTGTCCAAGCTCTCGTGTCGTCTGTCCCCCTGGGGCAGTGAACACCATGGACTCCAAAGCTGGCGGCAGTACTACAGAGACAAAGAAGGAGGTAAGAGTAGTTGGATGCTACATAGTTATAGCTCCACATGAAGTACTTTCTTTCCACATTGAAAATAAGCACATGCTGTGCATGATACCTGTGGAGGACTCTGATGTAACAGATAAATACTTAGAAAAGGTTCAATATAAGACATTACAGTAATGCTCGTGTTACTCTGAAATGCAATCCAAATCCTAAACCCCAGGCATTGACTACTTTGCAGAATGACTTGCAAAGCCTCTGAAGTACATACCAAAGTAGCTCTGGGGGGAAAAAAAAAAAGAAAAAGTAATGAAATTATGCTATTTGACGGCTGCATCTATGTGTGTATTCAGGTGACACAAGCCAGTGTGCTAGCACTCCGCATGGCACTCCAAGAACCTCACCCGGTTTCCGATAAAATGTTGCACCACGTTGCAATGTGGATTTTATTGTCTCATCTTTCAGAAGCAGCGGGAGGCAGGGAGAGGATCTGCAGTACAGTTAAAACTACTCGATATCTATTAGAGTACTTCATTAGATCCTTCCTTATGGGAGTCTTCTGTTAAACATTTGAAATATAATGTATTGGCTTAGATAAACATGTAATAGGAACTGGGAGTTATTAATGCATCATAAAAAGTCTATTCCAGCAAGAGCGGTTACCTTATTAATTAGGAATAGCAATCCTGAAGATTCAGTTATTTATATGATTTTAATTTAGTTCCAATTCTAAACGAAAGTTTAATTATAATTGCACCTAATTCACCCAGAGGATGAAAGGGCCCATTTTACAAAGGACATTCTGCCTTCATTAAATGATTACAAAGGGAACTAGGAATTGATGATATTTTACTATATTGTTCCAAATCCCAGGGGATTTGCATCAGATATGCTCCATAACATTTAAGGAAATCAATTCTGGAACCCCAGTAAATGAATCCATAAATTACACTTTAATATCTCAAAGTGCGGCCTTCCTCAGATGGAATTTGTCACTCCCAGGATCAATACCGGGAATACAGGGTTAGATGGGCTTTACGGAGAGCAATTCATGCGACTGCATCATTATACTCTGTTTCAGTGTGTCCCGTTGCCAATGCGTTCATATCTAAATGAGCAGACGCCCCTGTCTCAGAGTAAAGTCTAGATATAAAAATCTGCTACAGGTTAATCCTGTTTCAGAGAAAATAACGGAAATTAAGGTTAACCAAACTTGACAAATGCATGGGGAAAAGCAACACCCATACAAATTATTAAAGCACTTAATACTTCAGAGAGTAGCTGTCATGGTCTCAGTGCACAAATGTCAAAACAAACACTCCTTTTCAGCACCAACTTATTGAACAAACATCTGTCTCCGGAGAATTAGATCAGCAAAATTGCCCTCCAGTAATGTCCAGATATCACCAGCAAGTGGATAGCTTGTTTAAACCCCATAGAGGGAAAATGTTTGTGGCATCCCTTTGTTTAACTACCCCGGCAGCGAGAGCAGAGCACCACGAGGGATTTATTCGGTGAGAGTGCCAGTTTTTTGATAGGCGCTCTCGTACTGGGACTCTGGACCAACGTGCCTCACTTCAAAGGCATTTTGTGTGGGTAATGCTATGGTGGCTCTGGTGGGGACAGCGGGACCTGCTGCTCTCTCTGTGCTGACACCAAAAGTCAGACAGCTGACAACAAGGGAGACCTATGTAAAAACATGAGATGGATCGTATGCCGCAGCTAGGGAGTGCTAGTACATATCCATGTGTCTGGCCCTGAAAAGGGAAGAGCAGCACTATATTTTCACACAAGGAGGGCAGGAAAGGAGACAGTGTCCAGGGATGGAGAGGGAATATGAGAAAAATCCTCATTTTCTCTCTCTCTATTATAGTTACGTGGGTGAACTGCCTATGTTAGCAAGAGCCGTGGTCCAGCAGTAACCCATCACTGCTGAGAATCCTATGCCTGCGTTATAGGGAGCTTTTTACTGTGGACTGCATGGATACAGCCCATGTCCTCCGGGACCCCCTGCATGTTGGGTGGGGGGTCCTGGTTGGAGGACACCTGCCTCACACCGACTGTGGGAGCATCTCTCCACCTGCCATTGCTCACTCAAGACCTCATGCAAAGGAAACCCCCTTTCCTCCTATGACTCTCACTCCTGGCTTATTTCTGCTTGTTTGGGTTCGGAGCATTTACACGCAACGTGGGTGCCTGCTAGCCTGAGGGCTTTCTGGCCAAGCTGAGGAGTGTGAGAGCAGTGTAGGCTGTGCTCAGTCTTATGGCAATGGGAGCAGCTGGGGGGGACCTTGACCCATGCCCCCTGCCCCATACACTGCAGGGTCCTGCCACCAGCCTGTGCCTCATTGGGGCTGCACCATGATTTCTAACCTCATCCCTTGTTCTTCAAAGGGAGGGTGAATTAATGGGGGCAGACGGCAACAGACACCGCTGGGCATCGCAGGAGATGGGCAAAAGCTGGTGCTGTGCTGCCTCGTGGTATAAGAGCTGAAAGTTTCCATTCTTTGTCCTCATGTACATCTGCAAAATTGTCAATCAATGCCGGGTTTGTTGCACAAGAAAACGTGAGATGAGCTCGCTGGTACATTCCCAGCAAGCGGCCTTGTGTAAGCGCTCTGCTTCTCACACTCTGCTGCCTGCTCAGTCAAGAAAACGCGCTCCTCTTTGGCAACAGACGAGATGCCTTGCACAGGGCTCAGCCTCCTCTTGCTTTCTCAAAAGCGGTGCAGCAGCTTTTCCTCCTTCCTTATTTTCTGGGCTTTACCACCATCTAAGTGCTGCTCGCTATTACAAGCACGCGCTTTGCCTAGTGGATTAAAGGGAGTGATTTTGAAGCATCCAGGGTAAAAGGGGTCGCTTGGATGTTCCCACTGTAGAAACGGCCTGGATGGATGGTAGCATCCAGCCATGGGCTGATCCTATCATGTGCCGCAGGGCATTTATCTATCATGGCATTGCTTCTCATCTGGCTCTGGCAATTCCAGTATAACTGACAGAAGAGGCAGGCTTTTTTGTCTTAAAGGAAAAAAAAAAAACCAAACCAACAGAGTCCCCTGTGGTTTTTCATCCTCCTTTAATGCTACCTGCACCCGGCGTGAATTCAGTAATAAGAGAGAGCATTAATCCTGTGATCAGCACAATTCACCAGGGCATCCTTCTATTTATTTTTGGAAACTGGTACATTATCACATGCGCATCCTTTTTTCCCTAAATCACAGCAAAACCTCTGCACATAAGAGAGAACATCACGTTTTGACTTGTTATCAGATCAGAAAATGAGAGGTGCCTCCCTGTGAAAAGGTGCAAGCAGGCAGGGGGAAATCACAACAAGAATGCAGCAAATTCCCTGCCTTTTATAAGGTTAGCACACAAAACCCCCCACATTTTAAATGTTTTATTTTCTGATTCCCCTCATCCGGTTATGTTCAAAGGAGATATTCTCTGGGTTACTCAGCTAAATAGGAGTAAGATGCACCAAACTGAACTTTTTTCAGATGTCATCCCATACTGTGAGCTACCAGCCAGCCTCATGGATTTTTGTAACAAGGGATGATCCTTCTCCCACAAGTTTCTGCTTTAAAATAATCGAGGTAGTTAAAGTGTCTCTCTTTATATTCTCATAGTTGCAGTCTGCAAGTGATTATACAGGAAAATAAAGTCTTTGGGGTTTTTTTTCTGAGTCCGGATAGGAAGGAGACCTTTGCACCTAAGGCAATACTGAAGTCCCTGGAAAAGAAACTTTCCCAGATTTAGGAAGCACAAAACTTACAGCCGGGGAAAATGTTTTCTATGGGAGAGCCAGCAGTTCTCAGACAATGACAAAATGTGAATCCAGAATAGCACAAAACAAGGGCTGCTCTGGGCAATGAAGCAGAGCGGGCTGGAGCAGCTATTCTGGGGACCGTAAAGTATACGTGCTTGGACTTGGGGGCAGGCAATATCTCTGAAAGTCAGCCTCCGGGAGACTAAATTTGGATACCCAAAATTAGAGGCCGTTTTTGAAAATATGAGCCTGGGTGGAAAATTTTGCTCTGCGCATAAGCAACATGCCATTTTCACAGGCTTGTAACCACTTATTCCTAAGCCAGCATTTCTTTCAAATACGACAAAAACACCCCTCTTCGGTCCGGATGAAGGTATTTGACTAGTCAGAGTTCACAAACTAAGGCAAACATAAAACCCAAACACTAACAGTTGCAGAATTATATCCTGGTATGGGGAAAAATAGTCACCTTGTGCTAGGCAAGATCAAAAAGAGTTTCACCAAGAAATGATTTTAAAAGCAGTCCCAGAGAAACAGACCTTAAATTTGCTCAGTTGAAGCGTTGTTGGTTTTCCTCAGGGAACTCTGAGCTGAATGGGGCATGACAGCTTTCCTCGTCCTTCAAAACCAGCCTCCGAGGGCATTTTTGGAGGTAGAAGCCACACTATGGGAAACCCAAAGCCCCTCACATCGTGATGCAACCCCAAACGGCACCAGGCGATGTGGGAGGACTTAGCCCGTGGCACGGTCAGCGGGGAATGGCTTTGGCCACCCTGCGGGTTAGTCGCTTGCGGATGTCACCTGCGAGAGCCACAACAGTGTCCCAACCCTGGCCCTTCTGTCCTTCCCACTCGTTTCCTTACACTATATAGTATATGTAAGGAGAGATTTCTATATCATCTTGGTAACTTACCCATAGATAGGAGCTGATTAATCTCCCCCATATATTTCATGTGTATCATCTCCTAACTACAGGTAAGTTACCAAGCTGATTACTAAGAAGACGCTCTTCTGTATGACTATATGATATATACATACATATATATATATATATATATAGCGACAGTATGGACCTGTGACAACTCACTCTGCTATTGCCATTAACCAGCATCTCTTCAGGCAGGGCTTGATGGTGCACCTCAGCTCAGACTGACACCGTTATCCAGCAGCAGTTGCAGTTACTGACACTTCCTTAATCATCCTTCCTTTCATTATTTCTCGTGTCTCTTTTACTTTGGTTCCAGGTAATAGGAACAATGCCATATTCTTAATTTACATTTAATTTGCCTGCATTTCCCCCCCGCATAGTTTGTACAAAAACAGTCTGTCAGTTCCTCCCTCAGAGAGTTAACACTCAGGCTTTCTTCAATTTCTTTTGACCCCTACTATAAAATTCATTTTGATGAATTATTTATGTCTGGAGGTCCCCAAGGAATTATCATTTGTATCTTCTATAGTTTCTGCCTGTCACCAGCTATTACTGAATTACATCAGCTGGGCAGCAGCTGCCAGTAATCAAACCAGGTCCCTCCTCTGCCTTGGCTTTTTGCATCACCCAACGGACACAAACCAACCAGCTCCTGGAGCAGGTTATTTTACAAGCTTCTCCCTTGGACCTTTTGGAGGCTAAAGCTGCGTTGATTTTATTTCCTAATAACCTTAGTATGAAAAGGCACCAATATAAAGAGAAAAATAGATGCTGCTACTTCTGTGCGTTTAGGTGAGCAAATAATGCCAAAACCAAAATCTACCCCAGCCTCGGACCAGAATATAGTTGTATCTGGCTGTGCTCATTGTCAAGTAGAAACAGTTGTATTCTCCTAAACCGACTTAATTCAAACATCATCTTCAGGAAGCAAATGTACCCGCGAGCTCCCTAAGCCCTCCTTGGAAAATAAAGCAAACTCTTGGGTGTGAATATTTAGTTATGCAGCAATGGGCTTTGGTTGTCATCTCCCCAGTCATTCATCCAAAGCCAGACCATAATAGTGTCATGTTTTCCAGTCACCACAAAAAGTGGGTTCTTCTGGGCTTAAGGTCCTTATTGTTAGATCTTAGAGCAAATAAAAGCTTCACAGAAGCCCTTTGAACATGACTTTTAATCTACCCTGGCAATAATAAATGTTTATGTGTATTAAGCTAAACAGGCAGCAAAATCTTGGTAGGATGGGAGGTTTTGACAGGTAAAACCTCTGTGTACAGAAAATCCACATGTAGGCCTGTTTCATTTGTTTGACTGACTTTTTTCAGTGAATTTTCTGTGTGTCTGAAAAGGAAAGCTCTATGCAAAAATTCTGCAGTGTTTTCAGTTTCATATTTAAATTGATTTCCTCTGGCTTCTTTCATTTTTAATCTGTTTTCTCCCTCTCTCCAGGTTCCTGTGGCAAAAAAAAACGAGTGCTGAAAAGGAAAGAAGAAAGAAAGAAAGAAAGAATGAAAGAAAGAAAGAAAGAAAGAAAGAAAGAAAGAAAGAAGGAAAGAAAGAAAGAAAGAAAGAAAATGTGAAGCGCGGGAAGAAAAACAAAAGCAAAACCTACCACTTAAAAATTCAGGCTTTTGTCAGTATTTCCAAATAAATATTCAAAATGTGTTTGAAAAATGTTTTTTTCCATCCATAATACTTTCTTGCCCTTCCATCCCCTGTATTCTCTTAGCTTGTCCAGGAAACCTTGTATCGAAGGAAAGCACAGAAACAATCCCAAGGAAAAGTCTTTCTTTGCAAGAAAACTCCATTCCTCTGTACAGGAAGGAGTTCACCGCTAAACAGAATAAAAAGAATGGGCAGTGAAGACTCAAACTGAGGCATCCTCCCTGGTCATCTATGTGGGCTTTGATGTTTTTAGGGAAATCCCTACATTTGGGGGGATGCACGTGGTACAGAACAGCTAGCGCTAGGGGTCAATACAGTCTAAACATACCGCCTTTGAAGACATGCCTTCAAACCTTGACTTAAACTCATTAGTGAATCTGACTGAAGCCCGCAAGTTGGCACATCCAACCCCTCTCACCAGCTGCAACACTTTTGAGTGACGTGACATAGAAGTGGGAACTGGCAGAGGCAGGAGCCAGCCCGTATTTCGCTTTCTCATGACCCATGGTAAGAGCTTGCCCCACAGAATTCACTCTTATTCTTATAGTTCTTCACAAGGACTAAATTCACCCCAGCAATTTTAAGTATTCATGGTTTTCCACAGCTGCTTTACTATTATCGTCTTCCTTCTTTATGCCTTTCTAAGACAGAAGAACAGTGTAGCTGAGCGCTCAGTGTGAGGCATTTTGATGTAAGATGGACAGGTATGGCACAGCAGTACCACCACATCTGGCTTGATGCCTCTCCATGAAGTAAGTCTCAGTTAAGTGTGTAGCAAATCTGGATTTTTGCTTCAAGTCATACTATTTCACATGATTCTGATAACAACGAGGACTCTCAACCCTCAGAAAACCTTAGCAATATTGATACATATCATGAAAATTCATTAGTCTAGAATTTAAATCTGCTTTCTTTTTCTAATCTCTTCCTTTTAAGTTCATAGGAATCGTTCTCTGGATTTGGGGTTGTCCTGGTTTGAGAACAACATACTTCTTTCCAGATATAGCTCTAAGACAAGAAACTTTTATTTCAGTAAAAGGTCAGAAAATGTAACTGTATAATAACAATTCTAGGAGAGAGGATTTGAAAAAAAACACCAGTTGAAGTCATGAGAGCTGTCAGCATAATAGTCAAAACATCTTTGCTATTTTTTTTGGTGTAACAGCAACACCTTGATCCGTCAGTGTTGATTAGAGCCAACCGCATCACACCCTGAAACAAATCTTTGAAAAATGAATGCTGAATATGATTATTTTTTCTTACAGTCACATCATTTCTAATGTTTTCCTAAAAGCTCCGGCTTCTCAAATTACATATACTCATGGGAATCACAGGGTTTCGTTTCTCACGATAAGGCAATGAAAATCTAACGGAACAAAGTGAAGCAGTTAGATACCAGCCAAGAGAAATTTTGCTGTAACTTGCATCTCATCAGCTGTGCGCGGCAGAAGGGAGAAGAGGCAGGGGAGCAGCCAAAGGACTGAGGAACGGCCCTGAGCTGCCGGCGTGACACAGAGGAGAAAAATCCTGGGATGTAGCGGGTGAAGTACCGTGGTGGGCAGGGAGAGGTATTTTTCATACTGTACATATCCCCGGGGGGACCACAACCAGAATGCCATCCACAGCTCCAACAAAGCTGAACTCAAGCTAGAACAGGTGCAGAGACCTAGCAGGATGGGAATGGGGAGTCAGTTTTACTGATGAGACAAATATAGCTTAATAGGGTTAGCCTAGTGAAAGAAAGGCTGAGGGGGATACAATTACACTTTATAAATACATGCCCAAATACCAGCAGGGCTGAAGAATCATTCACGCTATAAGACAATGTTGGCACAAGAACAAATAGCATGAAAAAAAAGTCATCAACTATTTTAAGCTAAAAGCACACTTCTAACCATCAGAGTTATAAACGGTGGTTTATAACAGTCTTCCAACAGCGGCCGTAGGTGCTGGTAAGCTAACTACTTTTATAGCAGAAAAATAGTAAATTTATGTAAGGGATTTTATGACATGGTGTCTGCTCTAATAGTGGGCGTCCCTTATGCTCTGCGCTCCTAGAAAGGTTCAGGCTGTCATGGTTGGAAGGCAGAAAAGAAATAGATAAATGTAAACTCTGAAAGCTGAGATCCATGAAGGCGGATAGTCGTTTACTGATACCCAAGTCCAACGCAATACAGAGTTGTATGAAACCAGTGAAAGAAAAAAAGCGACCCCTTCTTTATTGCTTATTGCCCTTCCTTTGCAACAGCCACGGTCCCTGTCTCTCTGACCTGCCCATCTACAGAGAGGCCAGCTCACAAGGATTTCCCCAGCGTTGGCCAAAAGGGGAGTTTGTCTGCCCAGTACTGCCAGACCCACCTCAACCAAGGGAAAACCAAGAAAGCGGGAACAAAAAGTCTTAGTTTGATCCTCTGCTATAGCGAAGGATGGATTATGTGCCCAGCTCCTTCCTGGTCAGAACGTCCCATGTTCCTGTTATGCCACAGTTTCATCAAAGGAGGAAAAAAACACATTTGTGTCTCCTCAAAGCCCCATAGCAGCCATCCCTCTCCTGTTTCCAATCTTGCCCAAGTGACCCCACTCCAGAGCCCCCTTTTTGGCAAGCAGGCCAAGTGGCTTCTGCCAGGTGGGGAAATGTTTCTGCTTCACATCCTTCCAAGGCAGAGGCGCACTTGCCTTCAGCTTGATTTCACACGCACTTCATTCACAGGCTCTGGAAAGGCTACCAGCGTCCCTACTCCCACACAATAGATCATAAATAACTGCACGGGTGAGTATTTCACTGAAGGCCCTTGGAGTGCAACCCTGTAACTCCTGTAGAGTCACTGGCCATGAAGATCATTTGTCTGAGTCAGTACCAGAGGAAGAAGGAAATTTGGGGTTGAAAGGTATCTGCTGTGAGAAGACAGCAGCGTGCCTTTCTGGCAGCTCTGCCTGCATTGATTTGCTGCAGGCAATTCTCAATCAACGTATGAAGAGCACTGGCAGGAACTACCTCCTAATTATAAATCATTTAGTCAATCAAAATATAGCTCCTCAGCTATGCAAAGATCTCATTTCTTCTCAAGAGCCTTACATGGAAAGAAAGATGGAAATGCTGTACCAGGAGGAGGGAAAAGGCTTTATTTAAAAGTGACAAAAAATGAAAGCTTCAGGATCCCGTTTGTGGTGTAACTTACAGCAACTTAGGTACTTGTCAAAGCTAATTAAGACAGGCCATCTGCAAACGCTTATGATTGGAAACATTCCCCCCTGTGCCAGCAGAACAGCGTGTTACAGCCTCCTCACATCCCACCCTGACAGGCGCTAAGCTGCTTTGCCTGATGCCACCGGTCCCGGGGTAGGGAGCGCTTTCCTCGTCCTGCAGTGTGGCAGCACGTCACCCTTCGGTTCTGCCGCTCAGGAAAGGACTGGGGAAGCATCCCTGCCCCAGGCACACCGCTAGGGACAGGAGCACCCCATGTGAGGGGAGCAGGGCCAGTGCCACCCGTGCACAGTTCCTGGGCACAGCCCGCTCTCAGGCCAGCTCCCACCGGTGGGCTGGGACACCTTGCTGGGTTCCCTGTGGCAGCAACTTCATCTTTGAAGCACCATATTAGCAATTCACTGCCTTTGGCAAGCGATTTGCAGGTAGAGCCACGGGCAGTGACAAGTTAGCTTGGGATAGTAAGTCCTGCCAGTCCACCCCGGCATGGTGGACAGATGGGTGCTGGCAGGCCTGGGAGGTGTCCATGGAGGAGCAGGTCCAGTGGGGCAAAACAGCTCGCAGGACTGACACCCAGGCAAACAGCAGCGTGGTGTCCTGTTGCTGGCACGCAGTGCCCTTGCTACACAAATGTTTAGTTTCTCCTTAGCAACACTTCTTTTTTTTTTTTTTTTTCATCCATGAAGTGTTCTTTGTACCCTGAGGAAGCCAGAAATGCTGGAAGCTCGCCGGAAGAGCCAGAGGTACTGCCATCCCTGTGCAGGCTAGGGAGGGCCACCAGCCCAGGGCCGTCCTGAGCAAAGGTCTCTGCACAGACCTTTGGCAATGTCTTTCAAATCTCAGAGGCCATTTTGGAAGTGTCACAGTTGGACGTGACAAGTACGGGGATCTTTAGAAATCCATTTTTATTCCAGGTGTGGGCTTTACAAGCTCTGCCTTGGCTTCAGGATTTCTTTCTCTGCTGAAGTTTATCAACCC
Organism: Dromas ardeola; assembly: GCA_013398915.1. Taxonomy (NCBI): domain Eukaryota; kingdom Metazoa; phylum Chordata; class Aves; order Charadriiformes; family Dromadidae; genus Dromas; species Dromas ardeola. The sequence continues at coordinate 114,219 of VYZM01009168.1, forward strand.
AGCCTAAGTGCGTGGACTCAGGCTTTAGTCCTAAAGGAGAAACTTCAGTTGCCCAGCAGGGTGAGCTCCAAAACTGCTCCCCTGTTGGTGAACTTGAGAAAAAGTGACAAGGACCACCTGTCCTTGGGGTGACACCCACCTCCTGCTCACCGAGCACCCTCTGCCTGCAGTGGGAAAGCTGAGGTTGGCTCTGCGCATCCCGCCGGTGACAAAGGGACTCCACCGGGGAGAACTGGCTTCAACATGTGCATAATGTGAAGATACAGGGCTCATAGAGGCAAAGAGAAAATGAAGCCACATCTCTTTTCTTTGTAAAGCACTACAAAGAATGCCTGCAGAGGTTTTGGGTTTGTTTCTCAAAGAATCATATATATGTATGTATGTTGTGCCCATGCACACATTCTTTAATTTCAGGCCCTGCTCATCTGTCAGGAGATGATATTTGAGTAGATCTCCATACCTAGATGGCTTGAAAGAAGTGTATTTGTTGTATCCGCAAGCACTCCACACACTCAGGAAAAAAAATAAATTCAATGTGGAATTTTTACTGCCACACTGAAACAGAAGTAAAAACATTATGTCTTTATTCAGATCATTTTTTATTAAATTAAAGACAGAGGTCTTGTTAAATAAAACAATACTACACTTGAAGACAGAGCTTGGCTGAAAGTCTTCATAATACAATTGTCAATTGCTTTTCTGCTTGGCGGACACATCTCTCACGCATTATGTTTAATCAAGGTTTAATACTTCCCTGCACCTCTGTTTTGCAATGCTTTGCATTTAGACAGCCTTACGTGGACGCTGTGGGTGCTTTGCACAGGGCACTGTCAGGTCAGACGGTCTCTGAACGAGAACCTCTGGTTTTCCCAGCGCCAATGTTAGTTATAAAGTAATATTTCACCGTTTGCGGCTACTCCAGACGGTATCTTTAGGTACCTAAGGTATGCACAGTCACTTCCAGCTTGCAGATAACCAAACCAAAGCAAAGAAATAAAAACAGTCTACAAACAAGGGAAAACAGTTCCCACTCTGTTTGCAGGAATGCTGCCTTTGCCACCTCCCTGGGTGGCATGCAGAGCTCCGAGCCCAAGAACTTCTCAGCAGAACCTCTCCCTAACTCCAGCTGTATCCCAAACTTTCTCCAAAAAGATGTCATGACCTTGATTTTGTAGTCTCTTTCTCACCCTCAAAGTGATGGCCACAAGCCATTTCATTCTGCACTTGGCATTTCTGCCGAATCTTCACGCCGAAGTTAAAGAACAAGGTTAATGGCTGGTGTGGAGACCGGAATCCAGCAGCCATAGGTGGATGTGCGTTCCCTGTCTTTGGAGTTTGGTACTATGCTATACTCTGTTTATTGTTGGGAAAAAAGCTAAAGAAATATTATTTTTGCAGTACTCCCTCTCCCAAAGCACTCCATAGTCGGCAGAGATCCAAGACTCACCACAGCCAGAGGCCAGACAGCACTTCTTAAAAACAAACAGATGAACAAGCAAACAAACAACAGACAAAACCAAACAGGGAAAATGACACAGAGAAACCCCAGTTCCGAGAGTCGCGCAGGATTTCTGTGAAGGAACAGAAACCAGTTCTACCGATGCCACTTTTCCTCTGCTGTAGCATATCTGATGGCTGGGGATGTCTAGTACTGTGTACTCAAAACAAAGACAAGGCATGTCCTCTTCTCAGAAACATTAAAATACAAAACACAAGACTATACTAGCAGGATAACAGCATTACAAATCCCATTTTTTAAACAAATGTGTAAGAAAATTTTTAAAGTTCTAGCTACAGTAAAGTCCCTTTAATGTTATCCTTTAATTATCAGCACAGAGTTTAAAATAAGCTCTCAAAGAAAGATGTTTTTCAGACACTGAGATTCCTTTTAAGACTTTCCCAATCTCAACCCGATCTCCCTGCAATTATTGAACCTTCACTGAACCCAGGAAAGATCACGTTTACCTCAAACTTGTCCCTATTCACCTTACAGGTATCTTTTTTCCTTCTAAATACCAGCTCCTGACCATAGAGAGCCAGCCCTATACCGATGCTTCCCTTAGTATTTACCTGCTTTTTAATTTCTCACGTTCTGATGAAGAGTAAAATTCATGCTGGTCTTTCAATAAGGAGGTCTTAAAAAAATGGGACAAAATGGCATTTTTAACAAAAGCAGCAGCACCTAGAAGCGAAGAACGTGGTACCTGAGCATAATCACACATTCTCACATTCTTTACACGGTTTGCTGTAAAAAAACCCCGAGCGCTCCACAGCTGACATCCAACGGAAGCCACAATTTCTTTGCACAAGGAAGCACTGTGGAGGGCACAGCAGCGATAGATTGCCATTCAGGGTGGGGGTCCGAGGGCCCTGTTTTAGAGAGGGACCCAAGTGCTCCGCCGGAGGCCAGGGCGGGAGCAGCTCTGGCAGAGGGCGATGCCGGGTTCCCCACCAGCTACTGGGAGCCTCAGCAAATGGCACGAGCCAAACCCCAATGGAATCAGGCGAGACGGCCCCTACCCTTCCTCAAATGAAAACACAGATGTGGCAGAAGTGTGCAAAAGGGATGGATGGCTGGGGGGGGGGCGGTGAGAGAGACAGATTAGAAGGAAAAGAATTCCATTCAAAAAAGCTGCAATAACTAAAAAAAAAACCCAAAAACCTTTGTCCTCAGAAAAGCACAGTAATTAACCTAATAGGTTTTAATCCACAAAGATGCAATTTTTGTCTTGCTGCTCTTTGGGGTTATAAACCGCGTTTATCTATATTTAATCTTGATGGTTTTTGTGCTCTGGAATCTCCCCATTATGCTGAAAAGGAGACACCAAAGTGCAGTTAAAAACCCCTTGAGTTCAGCCTGGGCTCACCCGAACCAGAAAGCTTTTCAGTGAAACTGCTCTGGGTGCACACTGACATTACCAAGGAGAGAATGCGGCCAATTACTCACAAGACAGCTATGCGCTAAACAGTGAAATGACTCCGGATGTATATGTGAACAGCATTTAGCTCAGTCTTGCCTACCAGCTTTGTGCAGTATCTTCTCATTATCCTGGGACTTTATATAATAAAGTCTGACAAGTTCTAAAAACTCCGTCTGACTCAAAAATCAGTGCAGAAATCTGGGCTTTTTAAAAGCAGTTTTAAGAAAAAATATACACTGCACCTTTCTCAATCAACTATTTCTTATAAAATTAGATTACTGTTACGTAAAAAAATCTTTTAAAAAGCAGCTACAGAAAAATTAAAACATCCATGCAGGCAAAATTCCTGCCAAATATGTTTTTTCTCGAGTGTGGGGCAAATAAAAATACAAAATATATTACTTTCTAAGTCCTGAGAAAAAGTTTAGAAACCTCAGGACAAAAGCGGCCTTTGGGCAACGTTCAAGGCTGTCAAGACACATAAAGCAGCAGAAAAGTCATCCTCCAGCAATGGGTAATTACTATATACAGATACCAGTAAGCATGCTGGGGGACAAAGGCACTGCTGGCATTGACTTCAGCAGGCTAGGAGAAGGCCTCTCCATGTTGAAGAAATGCCAGCACTCCAAGGGCTCTCTTTATGACCAGAAAAAAACCCAAACTACAGTGGAGAGAAGTAAAGTAGGACATAACATTTTATTCTGAAATGATCTCTGGCCACGACAATAAAATGTAACAAATATTCACTAGAACAGTCTTAACTCCTGTCATCAGCTGTACAATACATACAGTATCATAAAACTGGCCACTAGGATTAAAACCCACTACAACATCTTTAATGTTAAGTGGCAACAGCAGCATCTCACAGAAAATTATACATACATATATACACAGTCCACATTCAATCGTTTTTCACATGTTTTCAGTACACACAGTTGCAGCATATTACAGTCACGTGTCTAAGTCGTTGCCCAATAAAAACCCAAGCTACTGCTTAGACGTAATTGTAGCAGTTGAACTGAATAATTACAATTTGTAGCAGAGATGTACAAGCCCCTAGAAACAATAATTCACAAATGTTATTTTATTTAAATGCTACCATAGCATTAAACTGGGCAATATTCTAATCTTTGCTGACTGGAAAAAAAAAAAACCAGTTCTTTTTTGTAATTATCACAAATATTATTGATGGAAAAAAATACTAAAAAATGGAGAGCATTAAATAATGCACACCCTTTCCTAAAGATTCTAATATTGCCCAATGCTACTTATGTCTAAAGTGTTTTCAACATTCCCATGAAGTCATTTATAACTCCAAACCACCCACCAAGTTAAAAGTGGCTTAAGTGCCTTGCACCCAAATTGTAAAAATCCCTGGCCACCTTTATAAGAGCCAGGCACATATAAAAGGAATGCACTTTGGTTCATACCAAATGCCCTGGGATTAAATCACACTATAAAACTAAAGAGTTTGAGGTAAATTTTTACAAATACAGTTAATTTCTGTCTAGTGTCACCATAACAAAAATTTATTTTAAAAAAAATCAATTTGATGTTAAAATACAACCAATGAGGAAGGGCCATCTTTAACCCCTTAACGAGACATACTACAAGAACAGAGTGTCCTCTCCACCCTAGCAGTGTGATTGCCTTATTGTTTCTATTAAGGCCTCGATCATCTACAGGATGTTTTAAGACAGGTATAGCATTTAAAAGTAAGATTTCATCCCTACTATCCAGTATTCAAAGGGTTAAAGAGGCCAAGATGCATGCCCTACAACTCGGCATTTGTAACAAAAGGCACATTGTTAACACCAAGGGCACAATCCATCCTCTATTGTTAATCTACACATCTTGCATCACTCTGTTGTTCCAATACACTTAAGTGGTAATGAACACTCCAGTGGTGCAAGAAACTGAGCCAAGTGAGACTGCAACCAAAGACAAGACAACACTGTGCTATTACTAAATTCTGAAAATAGCTCAGACGTCCCCAGACAATGGTAACATGTGAGACTAAGCACTGTTTCCAAGCCAACTTTTATCAGCCTAATTATCAGAGCCCTTAGAATAAAATCACATCAAAGCAAGAGGCAACGTCCTTTCCCCCCCCCTCCTTTTTTACAGGTATAAATAAGCTACAATAAAAAGCAGCTACATCACTTAAAAACCTTGATGTAGCTGCTCCTTTAGTATAGAGGAAGTTCCACTGTATCTGGGTTAAAAAAATAGCTCTGCACACTATATTTTGGCCTTAAAGTTTCCGGTGGCATTTATGAAGAAGGTGGATCATAAATGCATTATTGGCATTAAGAACTGGTTACATGGAAAAGAAAATTTAGTGGTTTCAGCCCATTAATGACCCATGAACATTACGAATGATTTCACCTTAAATTGCCACGAAAGGCAGGAACATGTATCAATGTTCCCTTGAAAATACATTAAGGGAGGTGATTCTTCTTCCGCCCCTAACATAAGCATCCCTATTTCTTAATTTTTGCAGGAAGAGTTAAGGTAGAAAGGAGTGGTAAAGCCAAGCAGGTGGTGGAGGAAGTCAAGATTCCTAGTTACTGTAGAAAAATACACAGTATTGTATTCCCACAGTAATCAGTCAGTTAATTTTATATGAATATTAATGTATCTCTTTTCCAGGTTTAGAATTTACTGACCATAACTTACTGGATATTCGTATTCCAAATGCCACTTTTCTTAGTTGTATTACTATATTTCATTTTTAACATGATTTCATACATGTTTACATATTGCACTTACACACATTTTATAAAGTTGTGAACATTTAACACTAAATAATTTAAGTTGACTAGAGGCAGGAAACGATCTTTTTTTTTAAAAAAAAAAGTAAGAAAAAGCATTGATTGATGCTCTAATTTTTACAGTTATCAAGCAACAAATACCATCCTCTACTCAGAAATTATTTTTGGAGCTTCTTTAGGTGTTGACTTTTTGGCAAGAAGTTAAGCGATATGTTTCCTGAGAATTCTGTCATTTTGTATTTATAACCCTCCCCCAGTCTTACATTAAATTAAAAATAAACCAACCAACCAAACAAAAATTAAGCGGTAAGTGGTAAATTAATGAATATGAAGCAGAACTTAACCGGAAACTTTCTTGGCCTCTCAGGGGACCATGCTTTAAGTATTTTTCATAATTTGTACAAGTAACTCAGAAAAATCTGTGCATATAGATGTTGCTTATAGTGAAGTTACCGAGGTTTAATGCAATCCATTCTAGTATGTCTTGTTCTAACATTCATAAACCTTCTAGATTATGTTCTACTTTGTTTAAAATTCCCTTTTTATATGTTTTATATATTCAATGTAGACCACAGCCGTTGTACATGATAAAATACTGATCTTAGATGTCAAACTGTTTCTGTTGAAAACATGCTACAATGCGTGAATATTTCTCTCATAGGTCTAGGTTATTATTCCGCAAAGACCATTTTTCTTCCATGAATGCAGCTCAAAGTAAAAAAGAAAAAACAAGCATTAGCACGCACACACACACGCATGAAAAAATCTACACATATCTCTAACTGTTCCTTCAAAGTAATTTTCAGCTACAAATGCCAAAGATTGAATCCGATTCCAACTATTTAACTTTCCTTTGATAATTCTCCCTTATTAGAAAGTATCTAGGATTGTGTCTGCCAACTGAAAAGCTTCCCAGTGAGGATCTTTCCATCTACACTTATGCTGTCTAAGGTGAAGTACCTTTCTACAGAAAGCAATGTAGTAACAGTGTTTGCCTCTAGGTGCAAATTTGATCAGAAGTGTAAATGTACCAGAGAGGTTAGAGTCACTCAGACAAACATCGTCATAAGAAAGAAAAGCAACCTGTGAAATACATGTAGCATAACAGTCTGGAAGTTACAGTGTAAAATTGACAGAACGAGCACTTCTGCCTATGTGATTTAGGGAGACCAAGCTGCACATTTGGAGAGAAAAGAGAATAGGAGAGGGGAAAAAAAAAAATGAGAGAGAGAAGCCCAGTGTGAATGCTCAATGTTATATACCTGAAATGAAGTCCAGAACATTTTGCTTTACCAACTCATCAGTCACTTCCAGATTTTGAGGAACGTAAGACATACTTCCATCTTCTTTCTTTCTGAGATTGCTCGTTCCTCTCACTCTACCACATGGCATGCAAGGTAAGAGCGTCATGTTAGCCCTGGAAGTTCTTAGTTTTTGCATTATATTTAAATACTCATTTTAATCAAAAACATTACTTTTCACTAGAGAAAGCATTCCATAAGAGGTGACTGTATCATTAGTGATACCACTACTTTCTCTGGGCTACCATATAGACAATGACAATGTAACATGCTATGGCTCCACTTCAAACTACAAGTTTACAGGTGCTTAACTTAATTCTTTGAATATTCTCCCTGGAGTCCAGTCAGGCATAGGTGTGAGTGTCTGCAGAATCAAGATCCACACCCACAAAATCCAAAAGGTAGAGTCTTACAAATTTACCCCAGGTGAAATCTAACATGAACCATGGACGAGAAAGGTTACTACCTTTGACACCACGCTGCAATGCATGACAGTCGTGTTGTAACCAGTGGCCTGCCACTGATGTTTATTACTGTGTCACACTAGTTACAGTAAGGCTAATTGTACTGTAGAAGACAAACATTTTAAAAAATAAGTATAAAAACTTAAAGCATTGTCCCCGTGTTTTTATAAAAACAAAATCAACATTTCTTACATGTAAAATGAGTGCTGAAAGATACAAATGAATAAAGTTATTGAGCAAATAAAAATGTATATCTGAGCTACTTTTTCATACAAATAAGGCTCAGCCACATTGTATCTCTCATATTAACAGCATTGGGTTTTCAAACTCAGCTAACGAGTTTTGGCAACACTGTTCTTTGCTGAATATTTCCATTGGCATCTGTCATCTGTGCCAAATTAGTCCTCAGTTTTGAAGCTGAGCTTGAAGTTGGAGGTAACTTTGAAATCGACGTTATAGCACCAGTGCTCTCTGTAATTCTCTTCGCCGAGGCCTTTTCCCCAGTCGGAGGCTTTGGCAACCGTCTCCTTAGCCAGGGATGCCGCAAAGCCTGGCTGGGTGTCATACGGCTAGCAGGATCCCATTCTAAACACTGTTTCAAGAAGTCAAGGAACAGGGGATCATCACATCCCTTTAATGCATTTCCCCATTCTCTGCTCTCTGGCGGGCCGCGTAGTTTTCCCCTCCGAGAGCGTCCACCATTAAGTATTACAGAGCCATCAGACAAGGTTGTGATGCTGCAATAGCGGGGATAACCCTTGGAGCTCACGAAGTTTTTGGCTCGCTTGGATGAATCTAAGAGTTTTGGAGAAGGCATGCCCAATAGCTCAATCATACAAGCCAGCTGGTCTCCTTCATCTTCTCCAGGTAAAAGTGGATAACCAGTCAGAAGCTCTGCTAGAATACAGCCCAAGCTCCACATATCTATGGGCATCCCATAACGAGCACCAAGGATGACTTCAGGTGCACGGTAAAAACGTGACTGAATGTAAGTGTAGACACGCTGATGCTCATAACAACTTGAGCCAAAATCAATCACTTTAATACCACTTCTACCCTGTTGCTTCAACAGGATGTTCTCAGGTTTAAGGTCACAGTGAATGATTCTGTTTTTGTGCAAAGCATCCAAGCACTGTAAAATTGAGTGGGCAAACTTGCGGACCAAAGGCAGGCTAAAGCCCTGAAACTTGTTCTTCTTTATTAATTCATACAGGTTCATGCTCAGCAATTCAAATGTCATGCAGATATGGCTGCGGAATGTGAAGTTTTCTAACATGTGAATAACATTCATGTTGTTATCCTTATCTTGCTTCCGGAGATGCTCCAGGATCTTAATTTCTTCCGCAGCTTGGCGGTGGAAACGCTTTTCATTTCTCACCATTTTTAGTGCCACATGCTGATGCATCTTGTGATCGTAGGCCTTCACCACCTGCCCAAAGCTTCCTTTCCCTATAACTTTCAGGACTTCATACCTGTACGCAATATGATCATGGGGCACTTGTATATAAGACCCTTGGTCATCATCATATCCACAATTGTTTGAACCACCGATCACACCTTGCCGCTTCTTTGCATTTGGACCCAAAAAATATATTTCAGGGTAGCTAAAAATCTCATGATGCTCAAAAGCTGTTAATTTTTGCATGTATTGCTTCATTGCCTGCTCGGGTGTCATAACAGAGGCTTTCACCTTCCCTGTTCCATCTGCAGATTTTAAAGAGCTGGAGCTCCCTTGACGTCTGTGAGCACTCTCTGCCTGTCTGTCCTGAACCACTGGCAATCCAGATTTGCCTAGCGTTGTAAGTCCATTTGGCTGTGTCGTCAGAACCGTCCTCTTGTTACTATTATCTTCAAAGAGCTGCTGAACCTGGATTTGTCCATGGCTACCAACATGGAGATGCTCATTCATTGTGTGCTTACTGCCTCCAACCTAAAATCGAAAATAAATACATACCCAGTTAACAAGAAAGGCATGAACTCTATGCTTCACCATTCATTCTGTAACCCACCATCCTACCTAAATCACTTTCAAACTAAGTATTTTCTTAGAAGTCAGCTGTCTACAGATAATCTAAAAAATAGAGCACATATACTGTGATACTGCTAGATGCTATTAAATTTTCCAGATTCTTATTTCTCAAATGTCACTTTCATGACTCTCTAAAATGTTTGCAACAAGGCAATCACAGATGTGCTACCATGATAAGCTAACAATTCCTCCAAGAAGTTTTCAAGGCAACAGTCCTGTAACATCAAGATGTACGCTTCAGAGACGTTAAATTAGACTTTACAGAACATAGAAGCAGTTTTATTGATGCTGGAGATCAATATATAATGCCTGCTAGAACTTACATGGCTAAGGCTCTCCTAGTCACCTGTTCTCAGAAATCAAGATGTGCCTCAATTTGCTGTACATCAAAAGCTCCAAATACAATTTTAAGCAATAAGGAATGTGCTGTGACATGCACGAAGAGGAAAAGAACCTGCACGTTTCTGAAGTTTGAGAGATGCCATTCACTGCTTGCAACTGAGACAATCACTATTCAGCAAAGCATTCAGATCAATGAAGCAAAGGCATACCGTTTAGCACTTCCCCAAACTAGTCCTCTAATAACTTTTAACCAAGATGAGATTTGGGGCCTGATACAGACTTGAGCAGAAAGAAAAATCTTTACCTTGAAGAACATACAAGTCATGTTATTTTAAAATAATGGAAAAAAGGATTAGTTGACTTTAGAAATTGCATTTGTTCTTGACAGTTTTCACAAGGGAATAAACAGCAGCATTCAGCATTTTCCACCAAAGAAACACTGGAAGTACTGGGGCGTGAAAACAACCATTGCTCAAAACATGTTATTTTTAAGGAGAAACGAGAAATTTACAATCATATACTTGCCACTAAAATAGCTGTCCTTAGAATTCCTCATTTGCTGTAAAGTAGAGGATAATTAGTTTGTCTTCTGCCTGGTCTTATACAAACGTGGGAAGAATTCCCCTGCTGTCTCTCCAGCTGATTCACCAGTTGTAATATTTATGCCAAATTACTAACCAAACGTTCACCAATACTGTCAGACAGATGATCAAGCCAGGGTTGAGAGCACTTTTAATCTGAGCCTTATTTTTTCTAGGCAGCTAAGGAAAACGCATTCCCTGGTCACTTAAGGTTGCTGAAATGAAGTCAGAAAATGACAGTTGTGTGCTGTGACATGAGGCAATGAAATCTGTGCTGCAACTGCAGAAATGCTTCCTAATGAGAAAACCAGGACATGCAACGCAGACTCTAGCATACTTTGTGCTTCTGTTAAGGTATCAGTCTGATATGGTATTGTAAATTCAGTAACTTGTTCCCAAGGAGTAGCCAGCTGGACACCAGCTTCAGCTTTGGACAGTATTCTGAAATTTGCAGCGCTGAAACTCACACAACTTAAGAACAAGAGCTCTCAGGGATTGCTTCTGCTGAGTTTGGTGCTCTTCTGATTCCACTTTGACTCAGTGTTGAATAACTGGTCCACTTTATTTCATCATTGCAGTTTGACTGCGTATGTTTATTTGCAGAGCAATTTGGGCTCATGCTATCAAATTTGATCCATGTCATAGAAAACATTACCACGCAATTGCAATTCAAAGCTAAGACATTTGCAACATGTAAGCACAGTGAAGATCTACAAGATACTGACCTTAATTCCCTACCTAGTTTGATGTCTCAAAAGCACCAGGAATTAAATCATCAAGGGGACTTAATAAGCCTATCATGCCTACAGGGAATTCCTTCAGGTCAAGTCTGAAGCACACTGCAGTAGCAGTTTCCTGAAGGTTGCCTTGATTCTCTATATAAACAGCAGTTACTGAAAAAAGGAAAATTTGGCCCCAAGAGCTGCTACATGATGCATCTCAGAAGAACTGGATCTAGTTAGTAAGATGTGTCGGATGTTCAGCACAAGCAGTATTGCAGAACTGCGTAAGTGAGAAATGCACAATGAAGCAGCAGAGTACCTGTACAGACCACAAGTACTCAAGCTAGGAAATTACAGGTACAAATGCTTCTTCTGCAGCACTGGTTGAACAACAAAGCAGAACGTATCTGGACAAATCAGGAGTAGACAATACTAACATACAATGAGAAAGAGATAGGGGAGAAAACAATCTTTAAGAATTTCTTAACTGAAGTACTCATTGCCTCCGTTCACAACTTGAATTTTTTAATTTTTTTTTTTCATGTCAGTCACCTGTTTTCAGAGTTAACTATTTTCTGCCCTTCCTAAGCACTTCTTGTTTCAGTAAGTGTACTGCGGAATTCTTCAAACTTCAGTTATTTGCTTTGTATCAGGGCTTGGAAAAAACCCAAACCTTTATCCACGCTCAACATGGGACTGAAGAGTTCTTTTTCCTAAAAGCATGTTTGCAAACACATTCTAAAGTGTAAACCATGTAGCTCTGCTTCCTGCACCTTCAGGCAGCCTCACGATTTCTCTTGCTGCTCACAGGTTGGCTTTTTTTCCAAGCAACAGAATGAAATCACCAGCTTTATCCCAACTTTCACCCCAAATCCAAAGTGACCGGTTTTGCCAGTTTCAGTCAGCTGCTGCTTGGGAACACAAATGCAGATGCAGACAGTAGCACTGGTTTTCTTTGTGGAAGAAAAGACACCAAGTTAGCACAGGCTCTATTCCAAAAACTGTGGGGGAGAAGAGAGCTCACTTTTCTTTCAAAAACCCCAACAGGAGTTTCAGAGCTATCAGGCACATCACAGCCACAAAGTCAGTATGAAAAATGGACTTTCCCCATCTCAGGGTACTGCCTGCACAAGAATCACTACCTCTTCTTCGATTTCCAGCCTGCATGAGGGCTGAATTCTCACCAGCCCTTTGCTCTGCCTATCTACTTCTGGCTTCTGGGTATTTGAGATTGCTGTCAAGTTCAGGCTTGCACTGCTTACAAGCTCCACTTGCTTCACCAGTGACGCTGTTAAGTTCCCTGAACCACAACTAATGGGCTTGGGAAGCTACAAAGGACTACAGCCCTAGTCCAGCACCAAACTGTTCACAGTACACAGAAGCTCCATCAGGCTTTCATCCGAAACCATAAGCCTGAGAGGTTTTGCTTCTGCAGATGGGCCTGTAAATTCCAGAACAAACAACCTACACAGCCGACAATCTGCATGCACTTACGCAGCTTATTTTATGTTTTATTGCCTGTGCTCAAACCTATCTACACTTTCTAAGATTTACATATTTTTATAGCGCACATCTTCAAAATCTTACTGATGTACACATTTCTCCATAAAACATATTGAAATAAAAGGTAGGCCTGAACTCAAAGAACTATTCTTCCTGAATCTTCCGGCAACATCAATTACAAAACAGCAAATGTTACAATGTTGGGTTTTTTTCTTCTCTCTCAGTAGTTTTTCCTAACTTCAAAATCACCACTACAATTTTGCTTTAACTTCGGTTTGCTCAATTTATGGAAGTTGATGACTATGCCGAAAATATTCACTCAACCTTTGAAGTAGAGACAGCAGGCAAAACAAAAGAATAAACACTTTTTGGGGGGAGGTGGGAGTGTTCAGGGTTTGGGATTTTGTTTTGCTTTCACAAATGGGTTTAGGGACGGAAGTAGAACAGTAACTTACTGTACTTAGACTACAGACCTGTAACAACATAGAAGTAGCATAAAACTGAGTCTACCCTTATAACAAGAAGGCAAAGACTGACAATTCCTTTGCGCCAACACTCAGCCAATGCAATGGTGTGTTTGAAAACCTTCTACAAGACTATGACTATAAGACTGAATACCACAGGAGCATATACCTCTTTTCAAATTTATCTTCCAAAAGCATCAAGACATTATGTAGTTGTATCATATTCCATCTTTGTAAAAGTCACTCCGTGTGATATTAGCACCCTGTAAAACTACCCAAGAGAGACACACACTTCAGCTATATATTATAATTTTATTTTGAGCAAAACCCCAAAAAAGAAAGGTTTGCTGTCAATCGGAATCTAAAAAGGTTTATAAAATGAATCTTAATAACAAAGCAATCATGATGGCCTGCTGAAATACTGCACAGGAATAAGATGTCTTTATCTTCCATTACTTTGCATAAATGAGGACACGGGAGAAACAGTGTTCCAAAGTAATAACTTAATTAAAGAATAAATGTTACACTATATATCCCTTTCTTTACAGCATTTCTAGGCATGCCAGTTTCAGCCCTACTGTGTCTAACATGCTAGAGGCATATGGTACCAGGTGTAGCATGCTTCGCTGCCTATTTTGTTGACTACCGCCTAAGCAAATGTACAAAAGGCCTTTTTTTCCTTGATAAATGAATTCAACAGCATTCCTCTGTTCAGAACTAAAAATAGCTAATTAGTACAATAACAATAGTGCAGGATTATGATAATGGTTTTATTATGAGTATGGGTTTTATACGTCAAAAAAAGACTAAGCCCTTGTCCTAAAGAGCTTGTGGCTCAACAAGAGCTGTAGAAAAAGCACACCATTTGGATTTTTTGCTGCTGTCATATCTGGTCCACATAAGGTTATTTTTTGAAAAGTTTACTTTTACTTTATACAGCAAGTATTTTCACAGACAGAACTATGTCTCAAGAGTGATACTGATTTTTTTTTTTCTCCTCCTGTCAGGACTACGCAGGTACAGCGAGACTGAATACTTCTGGGACACCCTGCATGTATTACGCATGTTGAAACCAAAAAGGACAGTCAATGCACACTAAATTGAACCCTTAAGGTAAGCTGAAGTGTACATATACGAGAGATGTGCCCAGAGGTAGTGCAGTCCCCATAGCACAGTCACCAACTGCTGGAGCCCAAATTTCAGACACCCCCCCATTAAAAGTTAAGATAGCTTCACATTCCCCCTAGACACGGGTTTTATGTAGAAGAAACATCCAAAGAAATCTAGATATAGCAAAGTTCAGGTCATGACTGCATAGTTATTTCCACTCAAATGTGAGAGCATCTCTGTGGCGATTTATTACATGAAAACACCACAATACGAAGGTATTTTGTTTGGGTTTACCTGCTTTAAAGCAACTCCCCACAATAAAAATTTGCAGCATGTGACCCACCAGATCTTCATGTTAACAGAATCCAGGAATCTCTGTTCCATTATAATGTAAATTAATTTTTAAATTTATTTTTTTAAGCGTAAGGCTGAATGACTGATGCAAAAGTATATGGATAGATATTCATCCCTGGTGGCAAAAAAAAACCACCAAAACCCCAGGCTTGCTGTAGGGAAATCTTAGAAAGGGCTTGAAGAGGGAGGGCACGGAATCGTGCACTGTAAATGTGGTGTTGTTACCGTACTAGACAGGAGGAGAAAAAGATTAAGACTGCTTTACTGCAAGAGAAATGGGAAAAGTGCAGAATGCAGGGATACGTGCCAAATAAGACAGAACAGAGATGGAGGTAGGCAGAAGACAGAAGAAAGAGTCTCGGAGAGGGACTCTCAGACGGGTGGGGATTTACACAAGCAGAGCAGCAGGCAAGCAAGATAATCTCTACTGCAGCATGTCAAGTGGATGTAAGAACACCATAATGAAACAGGAGAGAGTGAACAGAAAAAGGTTCCAACCATCAAGGCAAGAACTTAAGGCTTCAAAAAGAGAAAGCAACGACTTTGGAGAGGAAAATTAAGAGGACAAGGGGCTGGAAATGAGTTCATGTTTTCCACCATGAGCCAAAAAGATAGTCAGGGATGGACGCAGACACCCGAAGATGAAGCCACAAATTTTTTTTAAAAATAAACAAACCTTTCCCTGGTACAATACACAATAGCCTGCTTAGCAACAAAGGTTGCTGTGATTGCAGAGACTGCAGCCAAAACCTCTGTCCTGTTATATGAAGCCTATGCGAAACAGCATCTTCCCCCTCCTCTAACCATGCTCTCCCATGCTATTATATTCTACCAAACAATGAAACTTCACTTGAAAGTAGGAGACGACAGCCTCACTAGAGGCTAGATCACACAACTCACTGCTCCAAGAAATATGACAGGTAGTGGATTTCTTCTCTGTTTGAATTAAAAGAAAAACTTTTTAGCTTCAACAAAAATCTATCTTCAATCTCAGTCTCTCTTCACAACTAGCATATATACAGTGTACACGCTTACATCCAGCCACCAGCAAGTTCAACCACTTAAGCAAACTATACATTCTGAAAGTCTGAAACACAAAGAGAAATACTCTCAATTTTTAGCTATTGCAGAAGTACCATACATACAACAGGGATGAAAACAAAATAAGCAAATGAACACAGGGAAGGAAAATGGTTTAAGAAAACTGAAATGTTCCATTTTAAATAGGTCTGATTGAAGGAAGCAGTGGGATGCAAAACCAGTGTTCAGTCAGTGTCAGCTAAGGTCAGTAGGCCTGAAGTCTAGAGAAATATCCCATAACAGATATAATGCTTTTTTTAGGTTAAAATCCAGCATTCTGATGTCACATCTGATCCTTACCGCAAAAAGTTATGTTAGCCAACCACAAAATAGCCACCTACAAAATTCAGAAAGGCAGTCTGAGGTATTACTGTAATAGTATCCAAGGCTAAATAAATACTGTAGAGCAGGCTCTGTATCACAAAGGAAAGGCAGTTTGCAACAGTCAGAATCTAGAGGGACATGAAACACAGCAATATAATGCTTATCATCCCTCTGTGCTTCCATAAGTATTTCATTTCTATGTGTATATATATACACACATGCATATATGCTATATATATACCCACATATGCATACACACGAAACTATATATGTATAAAAATACTTGATAGAAACATAATGCTTGAACACCCCTTTCATGCTTTCATAAAGACTTAATCTTTATATATGTACATATATATACACAGACACCATATATAATACACACACATATAAATCTATGTATAAAAATACCAAAGTTCTGTACTCCCAAGATTAGTAAGTAGTCCCAGATATATAGCTGTACCACCACGATTTCACGAATCCTAAATTAGGTCTGGGCTCTGCTGCATGTGGGCCCCTGTTATTTGTAGGCCTATCTGTATGTGCAGTTTTATGATCTGTGTCCAGGCTGTTTGTACTATGCTCCTTTTCTGTTTTTATAAAAAAATTAAGCTGCTGCCCCAACTCTAAAATCAGCCGGCACTTAACTGGTATACGAATGTGAAAAATTTGGCCTTTGATACTAATGAACAATTCAGATACATACCCTAGCTACATAAATATACAATGATTTTGATCTCAAGTATGCAGCTCCACCTTGAATTTACAGAATATTCATCATTCCTTTTGAGAACATCCTACATATACTGATTTTTTTAATTTAAGCCAATTCTTCTATAAATGGATTTGAATAAGATGCTTTTACCCCTGAAGCTACATAGAAAGTCACTGAGACACTACTATCTAAATGCATAGTTTCACCTTCCCCTAGTCCATAATCACATTACCATTTAAAGCTCTGCCATATGTTTACTAAGATAGTATGTGAGCACCCATGAAGAATTCATTAATTCTAAGAAAAGTATGCCATCAATGCCTTTCAGGGTCAGTATGAAATCTTTCATAATTTAAAAGGAAATGTATGCAATAACAATTTCAGATATTTAGTGTTAACATGACAGCATATAGACCCCTCTCTCTACTCTGTCATGCCTTCAGGACAGAGATACCCTCTCTCATCCATATATAGTGGCATTCTTGGGAAGTTTCATTCCTAGTAGATTACCTAGAAGTGGGAGATAGTGTGAGATATCACAGAAGCAGAAAATAACATCCTTTTCATGCCATCAGTGCTCATTTCTTTAGGTAAACTACTGCAGCAATAAAGTTGGATTCATCCAATCATTGTCCCCAAGTACAATGATAGCTATTTCTAGGGAAGACAGCTACCAGCCTGAGCTAACCAGACATATAAAGGGAGAGCAGGCTTCATTTTTCACCACAGTTCATGAGACCCTTTAATCACAGTGACTAACCTCATTGCCAAAATAATGTCATCTCAAAAAATGCATTTACCAGAACAGCTCCTCTGTGCGAGTGTGGAAGATTGAATTTGTCACTGAAAATGAGACACAAAACCAGACTGAAGGGGGGCTGGGGAGGGAGAAAGCTGCTTCTCAATGCAGTCACAGGGTCCCAGCCTCACAACAAACATGCACATTTGATCGGACTATGCAGAAATTAAATACAATTTGCTTAAGCACCAAGCACGTCATTAAGCCGGACGGGGCGCCCGCGGCGGCGGGGCCCCGGACCTCTCCCGCCCCGGGGTGCTCGTGAGGGCTCGGTCCCGCTTCGGGGAACACCCGGCGAAAGGAGAGCGGCGGCGACGCGGCAAGCCCCCGGATCCGGACTCCCCTTCTACCCCCCC
>VYZM01009169.1:2906-47486 GCA_013398915.1 Dromas ardeola
CCCCCCCCCCAACTGCAGATAAACAGATTAAGCAGTACGGGTGCTGTTGCAAAAGCTGCAGGCTGAGATTTCCAGTAATTCACCTCCTCCTTATAACCCAGTGCGTTAGCATCGCAGTGCCCGCATTTTAAAATTGAGGAAAGACTGGCCTCGTCGCACGTTCCTTTGTACTTGCGGAGATAAGGAGATCTCTGGCGAACTCCCAGCGAGCTACAGAACTTCGCAGAAGGGAGTTTGTGCCGATACACAGCCTGATCTGATCTTACTCTCCTGCCAAAAACAAGATAGGTGTATTTCAGTGGTTTTGGTTTTTAGTTTTAAAAGAGGTGGACTACCTTTAAAACTAAGTAGCTTAAGGAGAGAGAGCGAGGCTGGCTGAGCTTATGTTCACATACTTAGCTGAGACTTCAAACGGGCTGACGTCTTGGTGATCTAAAACCAGATTTTGTGTGTGCACCTAAAAGCATTAGTGTGTATGTTTTAGAAGGGTTCATTCCCGCACAGTTGAAAAGTTTCATGGAAGCCTGTTTAATCGGTCTGCTCTAGCTTTATATGATGCGTGCACTTTCGTGTCATTTGTACACTGTGACAGTAAGAATCACTTTTATGCACCTTCTTTCTCCATCTCTCCCTGCAGTAAGAAAAAGGGTAATGCCATTAAGTGAACAGACTTGGATTTATAAGCAGAAAAATAGGGGAAGGAGTGCATCATCGGGAAAGATGTAGGTGAAGGAGTGTGTGTAGTTGTAATTATATCACACAAATGTCCTGTGTTTTGTGGTACTTGCAGCATAACTAGCCAGGATGGGAAAAAATTTGGTGTGATATATCATGGCTGTATTGTTTCTTAAGACTTACCATATACATGTAATGATGGGGGTGGTGGATGGGAGATGATGATGATGCCAAGCGAAAGTGTTTACTTTGAGCTGTGTTAAGTGTGATACAAGCTGGAATTATTTTTTTTTTCACCTTAAGTGACTGACCTGCATAACTTTATGCCTGCAGTTGTAATCTGGGACAGATCTGTAAGATTAGAAATTGGCTCATTTATTGGGAATCTAGCGCAGCCCATTCTTACCAATTAATGAAGCGTTGCTGGTAGCAGGTTATTGTATACTTTCTCATTGGTTGGGTTTTTTATAGACTTCTCCAAGGAGTTTGACACTTAACATCTGTGTGAGATGAAAAGTTGAGCAGATGATTTGCCAGCCTGATTTTACGGGGCAGTCCGCAGTCCTGCAGTTGTGCCCCTTCCTTTTTTGAAGTTCATGCTTGGAGTGATAATTGCATACGTGCTTGGGAGTTTACCAAATTGATTCCCCTTCCCCCTCATCATGACTTAAAATTAACGCGGTAAATGCTGTCTTGTGCTGTGGCATGGAGCTCCTGGAGAAGCCCTGCCAACGGCAGGCAGGAATAAAGGCTGTGCTCGGGTGGGTCAGTCTTTGTTGTACCCCAGAGATCTCTTGATAGCTTGTGAAATGATTCCCACTTTTCTGCTGCAGATTATTCACTTTCTATTCTGGCTGAACGTTCCTCGGAGTCATAGTCCAGTGCCATTAATTATTTCTACAGCAGCATGCTGTGTTTCGCTATTGCATCTGCAACTCCACGTTAAAAAAATCCACCTGTTCTTGGTGTTTATTTTTATTAGAGATTTTGCTCTCTGTTGTTACCTTCTAATAGAGAAGAACATGAATAAAAAGCTCACTTTGTTAGCAAAATACTGCAGGTTAATGTGAAATCGGGGTGGAGGGAGTAGCTGAAAAACAGGATTTGAAAAATTCTGAGGTTTGTTCTTATACAACGAACAAGCATGTGGGATGGCTTAGAAATCTGACACTTCCATCCTAATTTGGTTTACGCTTTCAAAAATTTTTGCTTTGTAAATCCTCCTTTTAACATATGTTATGTTTTCCATCTGTCTTCTCAGATGTCTAAGATACAGAGAGAACCTAAATCTTTTATTTGGAAAACTCTCTTTAATAGAGATGTCTCAACAAATACTATCAAGTATTGTGCAGAACCATAGTGTGAATCAAAAGCAAACTGAAACTTCTATTATCACTGGTAATTCGCAATCATAACTGAGAATCTAAATCTCTTAATGTATACTCTTCAAGAGCTTCATTTCGTCTTGTTTGTCCTCTCCTCTTATTCACCACCACTGAGAAATACGGACCTTATTTGGAACATTGGATAAATACAGTATCTTTGATTTGCAATAACTTTGTGTGTGTGTGTATGTATTTTTATTTAGACATATGTAAGTCTGTAAAATAATCTCCTACTTCTCTGAGGGACACCTTTAATGCTGTGGGAACTTCCTCAGGAAGACAGCGTCATCAAAATGAGTTGCTCTTTCTAGGTGATGAGCCTCCCAGTCTCACAGGTAGACGTTATTTCATTGCTGCTGTCGGACATCTCTGAGGCAAACATCGGAGCCGGCCACTTTCTATTGCAGAGTGAGAAGGGAAATGGAATATTAGATTCCAGCCCCTGTCCGTGTGTGTCATGCCTGAAGAGCATAAGCTTCTCTCTTCCTCTCCCCAGCTTTACCGCAGCGGGTACTTTGGTAGCTGTTTTAGTGGGTGTTGTTGATGACATCGCTTCTGTGTCATCCTCTGTGTAGTTTCATCTAATGGAGCAAAGAAACGTGGAAATTACCAAGAGACTTGAATTCAGTAAGTACTGAACGTAAATCTGTTTTGTAGTAGCTGTGAAGTTTTTCCTAAGGTTCGTAAACTCCTTTAAGGAAAGTATTAATGAGCATGATTCAGAACAGCCTTATCTCACTGAAATTAGTGCTTTAAAGTAAAATAGATTTGTGAGGGCATTGTTTTTTTTCTGTATTCAGTCAGTTACAGTTGGAAGCTTTTTTTTTTTTTAGAGTGAAATTTATAAAAACCATTAGTTTCAAGCATGGGTTTGCTGTTCCTTCCTGATGCACGTTTGGTTTATTTTGTGTTGTGTATTCTTGCACAGCTGAATTTGAGTTGCCAAGCAAACAACCCTTCACTTATAATTTGGTATCAGAAATAGGGAGGAAAAAGTGGCATTAAAACCAAGAGAACAGAAACACGCTTTTTGCAGCTATTATACATCATAAAGGAGACAAAAAACTCGCCTGTTTCCTAGTAATCGTGTAACACTTGTTTTTCTTTGTTTCCTAATATTACTTCAAGTGCATATTAATCATCGCTATTTTAGTCTTCGCAGAAATAGGCCTGTTCCGTGCTTCTGTTACAGAAGTTGCATAAAGGTGGGAACTTTCAGAGAAGGACTCGTGTAGCTGAAGGCAGTGTTTGAAGCAGCCCGAGTTAGAAGGGAGTGCTGAGCATGGACTTCTCCCCACCGATGGGGGAGGATGGAGGACTGAGAAATTTAAAATCTGAAACACCTTGTGTTGACCCGTGTATTTAATAGGAAGTCTACGGCCAGAGAACGTCACGATTAAAGTTTGCTTGTGGAGATAATTCACGTCTTTGTACGTTATCTGATTTTTTTTTTTTTTCCCAGATGTGCAGTGAGCGTGGCACAGCCTTAACGGGAAGCAGTGGATCTGTCTGTTGTGTGAGCTAACTGAAGGCATTCGCATGCAAACACTCTGTTTTGGTACAGACTGTGCATTTCGTGTTGCCTTAAGCAAATGCCCACTATTAATTACTGGATTCTCAGATGATTCCTCTTTAAAGGGTCATCCCGAACTTAAATGTTTTGTCAGCTGTTAAAATAGGGCGACAGAAAAGATGTGTGCGCATTTGTGATAGGATGAGGAGGAGATCTCACTTCTGTTAATGTGCTCCAGGAACCCTAAAATATTTAATCTGGGAACCTGACGTTACTAGTGCGTTAGTCTGCCGGTCTCTAGGGAGATTGCTTGCCGCCCCTTCCTTCTGTCCAGATCTCAGCTCTTACGGCAAAGTAAATTACTGAGGCCTTTTGGTCAGTAAGTGTGTGTAGCCTGGTTGCCATGTGCGATGTGGCAGTAGTCATGTCCGTGTTGTTGACGCTACTGGGTAGGATTTAAAGTTACTCGCAAGAGCAATAGTGTCAATAGCGAAGACACCTTGGGAAACAATTAAGAGGAAGAATGGTTATGGAGGGGCTCTGTAGGAGCAGAGGAAAGCAAAGTCAACCCATCATTTGCCATTTGATGCTTCTTAGGACAGACCAGAACGAGTGCTCTTGTTGGGATGCTTCTGCCACATGTTTTGAGGGTTATTTTAGTTTTATTCCCCTCTGGCATCTGGGAAGAGATGAGAGACTAGCTTCCTATCTGAATGCATTTTTCGTATTTATTTCTGTTTATTAACTTTGGTACCAGGTGCACTTAGTGCATATACTACTTTGGTTTTAGTAGTGGAACATTCAAGTATTCTGTGATTATTGTTTTAAAATTATTTTTTTAATGGAAAGTAGTAGAAGTAGAGCTGAAAACAGTGGTTATTTGTAAAAGAAGCAAGTATCTTAGGTTTTTTTGGACCTTCAACACAGATTCCATTTGCATTATAAGCACAGCAAAAGAGAGATTTGGATAAGTACAGCAGAGAGAAACTTGAGGTTGTGACATTGTGATACACAACATGCAAGTGGAGCGAGAGGGTGGGAACTCAACTCGGTGTAATCAAGGAAGGATCTCAGTTTGTACCATTCTCTTTTCAGGGAGGTGAGAAAGAAGCCGGAGGGAGAACAGTTGGTCTTTCCTGTATCAGGAACACTATCCTGTATCACACACATTAGTTTTGGTAGAGGGGATATAGACACATTCATTTTCCCCATCCTAACTTGTATGACTGGTGTTAGGGCTGGTGTCAGGAGCATTTTTAAAACTGAATCAATACTACTGGTAGTATTGCAGTAGAGGTTAGGAGAGAACTGATTCTTTTTCATTAGCTTCTTGATTGTTTGCTCTGTGTAATGAGCTTCAGTTTTGAAAAGTCACTTAGTTGCTGAAGTCTTACAGAAACGAATTGGGGGAGATTTTAGGAGCTTGAAGCTACTTGAGTTTAAGATTAACTAGATTCTAAGCTGATAGTGTCCCTTTTGGTTATTGGGATGCACAAAATTAATCTAATGTAATTGATTTTAGGAACTGTGTTGCTGCTTAGTTGCATGTCTGTACCTTGAATGGTATTCATGTTACGGAGAAGCATGCTTTGCCAGAAAAAAAATTGCAAAGGAAGTGTGGTTGAACAAATGCCTCCCTCTCAGTCTCCTGATCCCGAAAATCCCAGCCGCAGGAAAGCGAAAGGAGGCAAGTGTAACATCCATTTCCAAGAAAGGCTAAAAGGACAATACAGGCGATTACAGAAGGGTCAGCCTGCCTTCCACCACTGGGAGGATCACGGAAGAGCTGGAACCAATTCAGTGAAGGGCTACCAAGGAGGTCAGGGGGCTGAAGCCGAGGGGCTGGGCTGCAGGACCTCCTGATGTCCCTTCTATCCTTAGCGACTGTGAGTCTGTAAGCAAGAGAGACTGTGATAATTATTCTAATGAGCTTCCTAGAGGCAGGTGCCTGGAATGCCTAAAGATGAGGCTAGTTCCTATATATCAACATACTTGAATTTTGATCAGACCACTGATTTAGGAATGAGCAAACCAGACTATTTCTTTCTCATCCCAAATGCAAGTAGTTCAAAAGATCAGGCAGAAAGAAATTTAGTTAAATCTCCAAATCTGTTATTATGCAAGCCATAACTTGTTGAGACTCATCCAGATGCCTGCTGTTGCATCTCTCATTTCCCCCCTCACCTTCCTCCACCCAGCCTTTAAGGTCTCCTTGGCCCAGTCAGGTCCCTCATCACTGCCTTTCTCAAACTGGTTGTTAAACATCATGTTCTGAAAAAGTGATGCTATTCTGAAAGTTAAGGTCAGATGCATGTCAGTTTGCAATCTTTCTGTGTGTCTTGTTACATTAAGACACTAATGTAGAGTTTCCTGACTGGAAACCTTTTTTTTTTCCTATGAATTTGTTGTTTAAATGCTCTAAAACATTAAATACTCTAATTGTCTTTTATGAAACAATAAATTATAGAATCCTCAAACCTCGAAAGGAGGTTGGAATGGACGGTGGTAATTGCTGACTGCACCAAACAGTATGGCTATTGAGTTGGGTTACCTGACATTGAATTTTAGGGAATGGCTGGAGCTCTGAACTGTTGAGGCTTTGTCTGCTGGGGTCTGGCATGTTTGAAAGAAGCCTTACAAAAGGAAATTGGGCTCACTGAAATGTAACAGCTATGTTGGCATGAAAGAAAGGCACGGTGAAAATACTGCTTGTGTACTGGGACTGCGGTGTGACTTCAGCGTCTGCTCGGTGGATGGGCAGTCAAAGTTTGGGACAGGAAAACTCCCAGTCACGTTTCAGGTGGAGATGATGCTGTTAAAAAATGGAACTGAATTTGATAGTTCTCCTCCTGCTTGCTGTGTGGTACGTTTGAGATAATAAATCACTTAAAAAAACACCTTAGAATGTTTGTCACCTCTCCATCAGGCTGAGCTGAAGGGGAAAAAAATGGTGACATTGAAACAAGTTAATTGATTGAATATGTATAATAAGAAAGAGTCTCCTGATAACAATTGCAAGTAGTCATGCAGAGGAAAATGTTCTGCCTGAGAACGCAGCACAGTGTTTTCTTCTAAGAAGGCTTGGAAGGAAACAGAACATCTTTTTTTATTCTGGTTGCTGAAGGTGTTGTCCAGGAAGGCAGAAAACTGTGACATTTAAGCTCGTAAAACTGAAATTAAGAGAGAGTGTGTCTCAAGTGTGGTTATCTTCTACGTGTGAAAATAGCTGCTCAAAGAATGCAAAATTCTCAAATTGGAAAAGGAGCCCGTTGGAGGGAGTGGGGGTGTTGTAGTTGCCTAGTGCTTTTCCATCCCTTCCAAAAGACATGTTACCTAGTTTTTTGGCGCTCTCCTGTTAAGAGGCTGTTTGATTTTATGTAACGTAGATAATGAAAGGTGTGAGATTTAGGATCGGAAGTGCCGCATGAGAGCCGAGACGCTGTGAGGTGGGTCTCCGCAGCCTTAGTCAGCTCTACTGCTTCCTGAGCACTGAAATGTGATGTATGTGCCTTATTAGTTAAGGGAATATATTCTCTTTTAAAATGAAGACCCCTTTTTCTGTGCTGTTGCATGCTAGGTAAGCAGCAGGTTTGAGACACGGAGTAGGTACAAAGCTCGGTAATTGGAGTGGGACTCCTCAATATAGGTATTTTTTGAGCATTGCTTCAGATGACTGTATGTAATGGCAAAGGCATCTTGTGTTTTTTTGGTTTGTTTTTTTTTTTTTTTAGACTCTTGGTTGCTGCCGTTGACTTTGAGAAATAGTTGAAGCATTGAGAATGGGATCAATTATGTTCTTCTCATGAGGATGAGGGGACTGAGGTTACTTTTCATTTTGCTACCCATAGAAATGGGCAGCATTCTTATTATGGCAGATTTTTGTATGTGTATAAATATATTTTTTATTTTTATAATTGTCAATATCTTATCTTTATGGATTTGTTGCAGACATCCTCAAGTAGAATTTGTTCTCTGTTGTATTTTATAGCTGTTGTAAAATGTGCCTTGTGTTGATATTTTTAACGTACACAACTCTGATTAAAAAATAAAAGCAGGAAGATTAATCATTCCTGAACATTTAAATACTCAGTGAATTTTTACATGGCCACTGTGCTAAGCTGTTTACCTCCTTTTTATTTTCCTGCTGGAAGAGCTGTAAACTTTCCATGCTTCACGTTACCGTATAGCCTCCTTACAGGAGCTTAAGAGTGGTAGATTATTTTAGGTTTTAAGAGGCAGTATTCCCAAATGCTTTCTTCACTCTTTTTGTAAACTGCAAAAACATTTCCAGTCCTCGGCCCTGGCAAGACTGTTAAGAGTCCAGCCAGCCAAACAAAAACATTTGAGCTCTTATGCTCCAGCATCCCATTTTGAAATACAATCGGAAAAAACTACTCTTCTTCTTTTAAGCCACAGCAACGTCTTCCCTCTCCACTTTTTGTCACTTCTCTGCCCCTGGCCCCACGTGTGCACACACAAATCTATACCTTTTGTTCATGAATTAGTAACAGTTTGAGTGCAGAAATTTGGAAAAACACCATTCGTGGGATTTACAACAGTTGCCTGAACAAGCGTTGTAAACCTTGAACTTCCCAGCGAGCTGGGGTGACAAGAGCTTCAGCCGTGGACCCTGTGTCACCACCCTTGGTCACAGGCGGGCAGATAACTTTGGTTGTGCTCCAGGGGACCAGGACCCAGGGGCTGACTTTCTTCTGGCCAAACGGGGCTTGGTACCAAAAACAGGCCATGGGGTTTTCATCAGAGCGGGGGTCAGAGATGGATAGAAGGTTAAAAATAGTGCAATCTTGGAAGAAGAAAAATGGAACCAAAATGTATAGGCAGAGACACAAATTGTAGCATAGTGAGTGTCAAGTGGTTGTGTGGGAAAGAGGAGGAGAGATGAAGCCATCACTGGAAGGAATGTAGTTGAAGGTACACTAGGAATTTCTGTAAAGGACAAGCTGAAAAGGCAAACTAATCAGCTGAAGGGAAAGGCAGCAAGTAACCGAGAAATTAAAAATACTTTAATGAACCTAGCTAACAAAAATGTTAGTTTGTTACTTCCCTGCTTGAAAGGGAATAGGAGATCTGTTCGGAGCTGTGGTGTATTTTGTCACGGCCAGCGTCATGCGAGCCTGGAAGGATTCTTCAGAGCTTTTTGACTTCAGTAGGTAAGGATGGCAATATGTAGTGCCCTAAATGACATGCTGCTGCGAGAGCCTGAGACCAGGCAGAATGTAACATTTTTGTATATCTTTTCTGTGACTGTTTATCTAATTCACTGGTCATTGCAAGACACCTGAAGATTCTTATTCGTTTTTCTTCAGTTAGGTTGAATTGAAAGTTCAAATGCTGATGAAACACGTTGTATTTAAATGTACTGAGATGTGTCAGGAATGCATCCTAGCTTTGTGATACCGGTTACGTGCTCTTTGGATTTTGGTGTTTCTTTTCAATGCAGTTAGTGTGGTCCAGGCTGTCACGTGCTGAACGATCTTATGCCACTTTTGCAGCCTGAGTCTCACACCAGCTTTTTGTGGTTGAAGAGTGAATTAAACTATAGAACAATGAAGCTTTTGGGATGCTCTTCTTTTGAAAAGAACTTTTGTTTGCTCTAAACTGGGAAAAATTTGGTTTGTCTGTTGCTAACTGTGAGGGACTAGGGTTTTCAGGGCTGGCTTTTGGGGGGCGAAACAAAGTTTTCACACATTTTTGTTAATCTTACAGTAAAAAGTGGTTGGTTTGGATCACATTCTTGGACTGGAAAACTTTTCTGGCATGTGCCGCATGTTTGAATTCATCAGCTGATGAATTCAGGCTACGCTGATGAATTGAGGCTAGCCTACTTACATGTTTATTAATACTTGTTCTTATGTCTTCAAATATATAACTTCTATTTTCACATGGAAGTACCTATATACAGTCAAGTAACTTTCTATTTCTAGTTATGTACCAAAATAACATAGTTACACAGATGCTGCTTATGATGTGCAATAAAATATTGCAGCGAACCTGAGTTGCTCCTTTTTAAAAAAAAACAAAAAACAAAACTAAAAAAACACACCACTTTTTATCAGTCTGAATGTTCCAGCCAGGCAGAGCAGTTCCTTCAAGTGGCTTAATGAAGATTTGATTGATTTATTTTGCTCATCCGGAGAGTGTGTGGATTACCTTTGTCAATATTGGGCATGATAAATGAGGGCTGGGCACTTAGAGAGCAATTTGAATTACTTGAGCCATTCAGGGATCGAGATGTGACTTGATTTGAGAGGCATTACAAGGAGAAAACGCTGAGTGTCTTTCGGGATCTTCTGAGGTAGTGGATTGTCATACAAATCAATTACTAGAAACTGATGTTGGATGTGTTTATATGTGTGATTGGGATCAAATTACTGAAGAAGTGGTTGTCTTTTGCTCAAGTTTCGAAGCCTAGCTGGAAGATGTTCTTTGGCCATGCGCAAACATAAATTACAGGGTTGAGGTAGGATTGCTGGGTGAAATGCAGTGGTTTGGGATTACGCAGGAGGTCGGAGAAGGTGATGTAATCACTCTCTTGGGAGAGTAAATCAGTAGGAAAAAAAAAAACCCTCTAGATATTTCTGCCACCTTCTTTTAGCCAAAATAAGAGAAGTTTAGGAGTTAGATCATCATATTTGTGCAACCTTAGTTTCTGAAGATTGATACAATGTTTTGTCAAACATCTTGTGAGAAAACTACTTACTGGTCAGTGCTGTACCCTGCATGGTTGTATGTGCACAGTATATCCCAACAACTGTGCTTTCTGAGAGGCTCTGGAGTTCGTGCTGTGGGGACCCTCTCTCGCTTGCTGGCAATATTGAGTCTTGGGTAAAGACGTACCTTAATCATGTCATTGTTTAGGACTAGTACAAAGTAACATGGATGAATATTTTAGTTACTTGTTTGTATGCTTTTCTTACCTGTGTTTCTGTTTTAACTTGTAGATTTTGGATCTTTGTTTGACTTGGAAAACGATCTTCCTGATGAGCTGATCCCCAATGGCGAGTTGGGCCTTTTAAACAGCGGTGGGAACCTTGTTCCAGATGCAGCTTCCAAACACAAACAGCTTTCCGAACTTCTAAGGGGAGGCAGCGGCTCTTCCTTAAACCCAGGAATTGGAAATGTGAACTCAAATAGCCCTGTCCAGCAGGGAGTTGGTAGTCAAGTTCAAGGGCAGCCGAACAGTGCTAATATCGGTAATCTGGGCGCTATGGGTAAGAGCCCTTTAAACCAGGGAGACTCTTCTGCTTCGGGCCTGGCAAAGCAAGCAGCCAGCACCTCTGGACCTACCACACCTGCATCACAAACTCTGAACTCTCAAGCACAAAAACAAGTGGGGATGGTGACGAGCAGCCCTGCAACATCACAGACTGGACCTGGGATATGTATGAATACTAATTTCAGTCAGACACACCAGAGCCTTCTCAACAGTAATTCTGGTCACAGTTTAATGAATCAGCCTCAGCAAGGACAAGGGCAGGTAATGAATGGATCTCTTGGGGCAGCTGGAAGAGGAAGGGGAGCAGGAATGCAATATTCTGCCCCTGCCATGCAGGGGAATGCAGGCAGTGTGCTGGCAGAGACTTTAACCCAAGTATCTCCACAGATGGCTGGTCACACCGGACTGAACACAGCACAGACAGGAGCAATGACTAAAGTATGTACATATAGTTTAATATATTCTATTTGTTGCACTTGTTTTTCCTCCATACAGGTGTTTAGGAAATGTAGTAGATTCTTTTCTGGAACGGAACTAAAGAATGCACTTTCTTGAGTCTGTAGTTACCTGTTTCAGTCAGCAGTGGTATCATGACAGCAAGATAATTGAAACAGTATTTCTCATGTAATCGGAAATGAAAGCACTTGTTGAAAAATGCTTCCTTGAAGTTAAAAGTTGGCTAGTATCTTAGCAGGGTGAATTAGAGAAGAGTGGCGTAATCCTGCAAAAAGGAGGCATATGATTACTTCTGTGCAGGCTCTCACTTTAGTTGCCAGACAACAATATCTTCTAAAGCAGTGTGAAAACTGTTAGAGAAATATTTGTAGGTTGAAGGGAGAGGTGTAGCAATTGGTGCTCTTGTGGAGGGCCACTGTCAACAGCTGTGCAGTGAATGTTTTTCAAATACAGAGGAACTGATCTGAAAGCATCAAATTTCACCTAGGTTGCGGAGCTAATGCAGACTCTGGGAAAGGGAAGGGCAGTGTCTGGGCAAGAAGTCTAATTTGGTGCCTAGTGCAGATCGGGACAGGGAATATATACAGCCGGCAGTATCAGCCTCTGTCCTGGGGCCCTGCTCTGGTTCCTGCTTGATATAGTCAGTGCTCTTTAGTTCTTCATTTTCCAGGTGTGAGCTTAGAGAAGCGTTGTGACTGCTGCTCCTCCTGTCTCTCAGTTGGCTAGCAGCGTGCCTCATCTCTTGTGTGTGTTTCTTCGGTACAGTTCCTTCCTGAAATTTTGATGGCAAACCCACCATGTTCTGATATGAAAAAGATACAATTTTTTTATCTCTGATACTTTATCTATTCACACATCACTGGTCATTATCGTTGTAGTTTATTAACACGTAAATGTTAATTCATTGGTGTGTTAGGAATCATGGAAAAAATGTTGCATTGCCTGACACAAAAGTGTGCGTCATATTCTCTGAAGAAGTGCTGACATTATTGTGGAGTACTGTATAGTTGACTTTAATTTTTTAAAATAAAAACCATAAAAAGTACTCTCTCAGGAGTGAAGGGGATCCCTTTGCTTGAGGCAGAGATGCTTGTGGTCTGAGTGAAGGTCATAGCGCATGAAAGTGGATATAACTGTCTCCAGCCTCCAAATGGGCTAAATTTGTTGTGTGGAGCAAATTGGTCTGCCCAGAGAGAAAATCATCTTATCTTTCATTTGTTTTTCTTGGAAATTTGTGGGAAGAGTAACAAGTTCTAATTATCTGGCTTATTTCTGTAAACTTAAGGCTATCTAAGTTCTTAGGAGTAGATTTTTCCTAGCCACTACACAGTTATGTGATGAAACTACTCATTTTCTCTGTGGACTAACTTAAGTAGAATTACCCCGAAGCAAAGGGACTTGCCTAAGGTCTTCATCTGACGGAGTATGTATGAATCTGATGGAGTATGTATGAACCTGGTGGGGGAGGTTGTGTCTTGGTTTATTTTAAACAAACCCACCCCTGCTAAGGAATAGGCCATCACTCGGACAAATTCCTTTTTTCAAGGACTTCAGTCTTAGCCTGATGCCAGCTGCAAATGCAGTCGCCAGCTCAGGAAGGTGACCTGGACTTTCTCAGTTAGCGTTATGTTCAAGTAGTAAAGTAAAAATTAATTTGGACGAGGAATGTGTTGTAAAAGAGTAGTGGAAGTGTCCCTGTTACACAAATCATTAGGTAGTCCTTGTACGTAAGGCTGTGCTTGGCACTGGTGATGCGTTTCCAAAAAATTAGAGCAAAATTAGTGCTTTTAAAAGTCCTTAGACACAAAGTTGTTTGTAGAAACTGAAAAGCTAGGGCCACTTAGTGTCAGACAATAAGTAATAAAATGGTGTCTCTGTGAAGGTGCTAGCACTTAAAAGAAAGCAGTTTTAAAAACTTGGCCAACTTGAAAGAATAGAAATTTGGTGTTTTCCAGGGCTTCGTCTCATGCTGAACAAGAGCATTGCATGGTTTTTTTGGTGTTTTTTGTTTGGGTTTTTTTTAAGTTTTTCTTTCCTTATGGCTTAATTTTCTCTTGGTAAAAGAGCGAGCGAGCCCACTATTTTGTGTTTCTATTTTTGAACAAATTACTTGCTCCCTGTTTTTTCTCCTGACAAGCAGAAGCATTCTCCGTTTTTGCTATTCTTTTTTAATAGGCATTTGGGGATTGGCGTCCTCTTCCACGCTCTTCCCACCCCCAGTTTAGTGTCCTAATAGGATTATGAACCGTGATTGTGTGCTAGCTTTTTTTCCTCTTGATGCTCCAGTTGTGATGAAAGCTTTTAAGAAAAGTAAAAGAAACATTTCAGTGAGTTTCTGTTCTTTTGACACTGCAGTTTCTGCTGAAGGAGAATGTGGGTTAGTTTGTTTTTTCACCTCCTGTTCCCTGATGTTTACCACTTAATGTATACAGCTTAAAAGATTGGAAGAGCAGCAATAAAAGTGGTGAGGCAGCTGATCTACCTAATAATGAATGTGCCTAACTTGACTTAACGGCTTAAAATGTAGCTGCCATCAGGCTTGCAGAACTGTATCAAGGCTGGAAGCAAAGTCTCTGGGCAGTGACTGTAGCACCATATCCTAAGGGAAAGAAGGAGGTGTGAAATAGAAATGCAGGAAAAAATCTAAAAGAACTTTTTAAACCAGGGGTTTCTCATGTTTAAAATAAGTGATGTGCATCACTGATTAACCTCATTCAAGTGTGGCTCAGAAGCCCATTTTTCTCAATTCAGTGTGTTTCTGTGCAGTGTGTAGCACTCATGACCCTTTATGGTTTGGGACCAGTTTTGTTGGGCAAGACCTTGCTTCCTTGATGATTTGTTCTAATCCTTTTTTAGTAAGTGACGGATCAGGGAAAGTCCATTGCTTTTTCTGCTTTGCTTTCTTGTGGTATGTTATTACAAGCATTCTTACTAGTAAGAGAAAAAGAAGGAAAAAAAAATTCAGAATCTGATCCCTTCACCTGCTCTCAGAAATAACTGGGGTTCATTTCATCTGGAGCATCATAAGCCAATATTGCTAATTTTGAGCTGGACTTGCCATTAAGGCAGCCCCTGAAAGAATGAGAAGTACACCAGAAATGAGCATGGTAACTCAAACTCGTAATCCCGTGCTTGCATAAACTGAAGGTGGCGGATAAACCTTACCCCTAACCGATTGAAAAGGGAATGAAAAATAGCCGATTCTCAATATCAGAGGGACATAAGGTGCTGAGATCAAGACAAATGTTTTTCCGTTGGTAGGGAAAGATGAAAGCAAAATACTACCTCAATCTACATGAGCGAAGGACTTGGTAGATTTCATGTGATCCTCCAGAAGAAGCAACCTGTCAATACAAGTTAAACAGTAGCTGTTAAAGTCATAGTTGTGTTTTCTTGAGAGTATATAACATGTTCTTCGTAGCCTAGAATACTTTTGGAAATAGGGACTAGAGTAGTCCCTGAGAAGGTTTTGTGAATTTAAAGGTACGACAACTTACTATAGCAAGGATTTGAGTTCTTCATTGGCCATGGCTGTGCAATTTGCATGTTTGGGTTTTTTTTGAGCTCCTGCTTTGTGATTTTGACTTGTCTGAGATCCTCTGGAAATCCTTCCCTTCTATGCTACTGTGTATGTATCTGCTCCGTTCACTACCAGAATCCTTTCCTGTAACAATTTTGCTTGTAACTGTGGCATTGTGGCCCTGTTTTTTTTTTTCTTGGATGACACTACAAAGATAGTTTTCGTTTGACTGGGTTGAAGTTCGTTAAGAAATGTGCTTAAAAGAGCCGAAGGATTCTTCTTTGAACAGTTATTGCTTGGTGGGGTAGAAGAACAGATCATCTTGTCACAGTAATTTCCAGTAGTTAGCAGAATTGTCCTTTTGTGTTGCACCATAGTTTTTTGTAAAGTCCATTAAGTCCAGAAAACGTATTCAAACCATCCAGAAAATCTTTATAAATTAGACCTGTTTTTTAAGATTGTTGGTTGTCAAACACTTTAAGCAGTAGCAAAGCTAAGCAGATGGTCTATCACTTCCATAGAAATGAGCACTTCATTCCAAGCTTTCTCTGTGCCTAATACTCTCCTGTGAGAGTTCATCTCTCTCAAATAAAAGAGATGAAGCCTTCATATAGTTCATTGTTGCTGTCTGCCACATGAGCTTGAAGTTGTGTTTCCGTAGGTTAGATGTTACGTAGTCTCTTGCTGAGATGCATTCCCCTCTTCCTAATACTGCTGTCAAAGCTTGTGGAAAATCAGAAGAAAATTTTGGGAAGTTCCTGTTTATTTGGAATGGTTCTCAGACTTCTTTTTTGCGCTCTTAAGAGTTTTGGGCAGTGATTCACCTATTTAGTACATTTGCGCTTTCCCTTACGACGTGGTAAAGTCCCGTTGAGATGACTAGGACTCTTGAGTATTTTCTTTTTCATGTGTTTCCAGGGCGTAATGCCTCCTTATACAATTCTGAAAGAGGAATTGCCTTTTCTTCAGTAACTTCAGAGCCATATCACTCAAAGATACGCTGGTACCCAGCAGCAGAAACTTGGGGAAAAAAAATCCTGGAGTTGTGTGTGGCTGATGATCTACAGAAACCGTTGATTTTAACCCGCAGTTAAACTGCACCTTGCCAGGGGTTCCTTTCAGAGTGTTTTGCTCTATGGGACTAGTAAACCCACCTCAAGGTTAGTTTTCTTTCCGAGAGTTGCAGTTTAATCAAATGTGTTACTGGGCTCTGTATGCCCAGTAAAAGGATGTAATTGTTTGGTCAGATATCAGTCTGAATCTATAAAGAAATCAGGAGAAAATGGTTGTTTATTTTCCTACCTAGTTATGAGGATTACAACATTACTGGGTTTTTTTGTAAAATGTCTTTTCAAGGTTGTAGATTTTAAAGTAACCTCATTCCAGGTATTTTGAAAACTCTACAGGAAAATATTAGAACCTGCCTGGCAGGGAGAAACTGATGGAAAAGCTGTTCCGGCTGACAGATCTTCCAATGTAGTATTTCAGGAAATGGTAGTAATGAGTTCAGACACAGAGTTCAAAGTGCTGTGTACAAGTGATGAGTTTTCCTTACTGGTGTATTTATTGTATTTAACTGGAAGTTGGTACCCGTAGTTGGGTTTGCACCAAAATCTTACAGGTTCAAAACATCGCTGACTGCAAAAATAGACGTAATATGCTGGATTTCTGCATAGGAATTTAGAGCAATCTTTTCTCTTAGCTGTGTAGTACTAATTAATTTGAATAGTGCATGTTTTCAACTTTGTTTTAGTCAAAATAGCCACGTGGCAGTGCATGTTGCAGTAGGAGAAATTTTAGATTAAAGGGGAGGAACTCTTACCAGAAGTGAACTTTAGAAAACAGTAAAACCATTCTTTATGCCTACCAAGAGAATAACCAGTTGTCTCATTTTTTTTTATTGTTGAGCTATAAAAGAACTGAATTCTGTTATTTGTTGTTTCTGGGCTGGGTGTATGTATAATATATATGCCTTTGACAAGCACGTTCACAGTTTTGATCCCTGTAGTTGTTCACTGAGTGGTGTTTTGGTGTTGGATATTAATCTTGAGAAAATTTAATAAGAGAATGAACTACTCTAAAGAGGAAGAATTCTGATACAAGACTTCAGTTGTGTATGTAGTTACGTTGCTCGACTCGATGTTTTGAGGAATCTGTACTAAGGAAAATTTGTGGTGAGAAAAAAATGAAGCCAACTATTTATTTAAACAGATTACCCAGTTGATATTGCTAAGTACCAGATTTAGGTGCGCTTGCTGATTGTGAATTAAGGCAGCTGAAGATGTTCTCATTCCTTTGCAGTTCTGTGTGTTTTAGCAAACTGCTGGTGCTGTTTGTTTCTCTGGTGTCTCTCAATCTGTCTGAATCTGTCTGAATTGTTTTAACAGGACTTGCAGTTAATTTGCTTCTCATCCCCGAAGTTGTCCGTACGATGCTGCCAAGCTGACTGTCTCCTAGCAGACCGTGCCTCTGGCAATCACAAGTAGCCAGACCAAATCGCATTCCAAATAATGCCGCTTCCCAGTTTCAGGGGACTCTCAACAATATCACAGACTTGACCGTAGTTGCTGTTGAATAACTATCACCAAAACAGCATTTTTACTGAGAAGAGACATATGTGCTTTTATAATAATACAAACAGAAGAAAGATATAAATATATGGAAACACGTAATAGGAAAAGCTCACTGACTCGCAGTAAAATTAAAATATCTGTAAGGCAGTTTTGTTTTGAAACATGACCATGCAAAGTGGTACTCCACAGATGAGTTTACTCTGATACACTGAAGAGATTTCGTGACTTAAAAAGCTCGCTTACCACAACTAGTACTCCTGGCACCTGAAATTGAGTTGTTTCCTATTTCTGGTACATGAGTTAAATTTCATTTGCAGTTGTGCAGTGTCATTGAAGATCTTTGCAGCGATAGTCACTTGGCTCCTGTCTTCTGCTTAAGCAGGTATCTGGGTTCAGTTTGGCTCTAGTGCTGCGAGGTAAATGCCACAAGAAGCGGAACAGCCAGCATTCACGGGGCGTCCCCTCCTTCTGCTTCCAACTCAGGCAGTTACAAAGTCTGTCTCTGTTCACTTGCATTGGCTTATCATCCAGCTGACAAAAATGTAATGTTTATGGTATCTTTTCAGAGTAGAATTGTGCCATTATCTTCTTCTGTGGTAACACGGCACAAACGTTAGGGATTTTTCGTTAACTCTAAATCATATTGGTTACCGTCTTGCAATTCTTCAATTTTTGTTGTTGGAATGGGGTTTATTTCTAAGTAGCGTATCTGAAAGAAGGATTTGAAAGTGAACCTAATGGCTCCACCAGGTTTTTTTGGAAGCCACAGATTAAAAGCAAGATTTTCAGTGTTGTTTCAGAAGGCTTATTAAAATGGCAAAATAAGCTTCCAAGTCCTTACTTAAAAGATGTGACTGAAATTATTTCTTTCTAGTTTTCACATACCTTCCTGCGGCTGTTCATAGTTTGGGGTTTTTTTAACACACAGGTAAAAAATGACTCAGACGTTGAGAGGAAGGAGAACCTGCCAACTTAAAATGTTGGTGTGTAGAAGTTACGAAATAGCTGGTTACTTCAGTCAGAAGGAAATGTCTTTGTCGTACTAATCTTCCTAATAGAGTCTGATCATGCATATAGATACTATTGGCACGGGAGCATTTCTGATGACAAAAGCTTTTAGCAAGTCTCTAAACTTCTCCTTACTTAAAAGATAAACTTAGTATTTGTACTTGACAATGAGCTGTGATTATATTGGGAATCCTATAATTGGAAGTACATACAGAAATGTGTCAAAACACCTGGTATTATGGTCTGAAAACTAAATGCTGGTGGTCTCTTTCCTTAGAAAAAAAAAGGCAATGCAGGAAACTTGGAAAATTACGTATAGCATGATACACCGTGCCAACCTCCCTACGAAACGGATCTGGAGTGGGGAGGCGATTCTCCGTCTGTGGCTTCCACAAGTGAAAGTACAGATGGGACAGGTTCTACTGTCAGACAAAATATAACAATATGTTTGAAAGTTGCACTTCAGAATTCTGAAATCCCCTCGCTTAGCTAAGGGGTTGAAATTTCAATACAAGAGGCTACACAGAGTATACCCAAGTCTACTTTATAGCGGGCAGGCTATTTTTCACCTTTAGTTAAAGATTAACTTTTAAAGTAGTAAAAGATGTTTCATTACACACTTTAGCCCACATCTCATCTCAAAAAAAGCCTGAATTCTTAGCACATTTGCTAGTTTACTTTGTGGGGCCGAGTATAAGTAATGGCAAAATATAACCGCTTTTTCCTTTCTTCTTGTGGCTGTTTGGAGGAAATACCTGTTGTTTTTTGTTTGGAAGCCTTAAGTCCATTTGTGTGGGTGGCATCGATAGTTTGACTGCTGCACCTTTGTCTGTCGGCTGTGAATTGCACATGCTCATTTCTCCTTCCCACCCTCCTCCTCGCCACTACAGTAAAGAATATTTACTCCAGAAATTGCCCTGACTGGGGGGAGAGGTAGCATACTAAGTTTATTGTTTGTCTTTTAACTGTTTATATGTGATCACAGTAAGGTTTTTAATTCTAAAACCAGAAATACTTTGCAGAATTGAGATTTCGATGAATGAGGACTTGATTTTTGAACTCCTGATGCTACAAGAACTACCTCTAAGTAGCGTCTGGAAATGTTCGAGCTCCAAGGTGATAGTTGTATTCTTTGGTAGGAGTACGTACAAATCTGCTTTAAGTTTGGCAAATAAGAAGTATACTGTGCCATGAAAGGGGTTCAGTAGTGCCTTTGGTTTAGGATGAATCATAATGAAAACACAGCAGGTTAAATATAGGAACACCCTTGCCAAAATGTTTATGAAATAGACTTTTAGAAGAGAGAAGTAAATAGATTATTTAGCAGCCTCTGAGAGGTGCTGCTCTTTTGGGGCAGAAAGGTTTTGTGTTTTCAGAGGGACTGCAGCATAATGCTGTCCTATCTGTAGGGTATTCTTTCTGGTTTTTTAAAGCGGATTTTTAAAAACAAACAAAAAGTGCCCTTTGAAACTTGTGGCAAACTGACTAAATTAAATAACTGCCTTTACTATGGGAGGATGTTTGTACCCTGGAAGTGGAAAAGTGTTGGAACACCACGAGTCAAAGATGGGATTTCACTCTTGGAATGAGCTGTGTTTGTTTCCTTAGTCTGATACCGGGCACCTTGGGTTAAAGTACAATTTGTGGATAATACGGTGTGCAGGCCGCTTTCAGTGAGAAGCGTGTGTGTATGGGCCTGTTTTCTTCACACTGTTCCATTTTAAGCACGTGTTTAAAGACGACCATCATACCTTGTTTAAAAACCTGTTGAGAAGTCTCTTGATAGCTTCATGTGAATTGTTAAATCTTCGAGCAGAGCATGTTGCTACAGAAAGGCTGGAGATTTCAAGGTAGCTCTTCAAGTCAATGTGGTGTTTCAAAATAAACATATTTGGCTCTTAAAGTTATTTAAAAATTACTTCAACAGTGTAAATTATTTATAGTGTTGTTTCTCCTTAGTTACTGTTAATGCCAGGCAATGATATTTTTGCTAAGTGGTTGTTTTCAGCAAGCTATATTGATTTATTTTTTTTTTCTTTTAATGTAACCTCTAGTGTAAATTTGTTTCGTGTCTATTTGACACCACCCCCCGCCCCCCCCAGTTCTGGATTGAAATAGAATAATTACTTCTTTTAGAAACACAATCTCTCCCTTCAGTGTGTCCGCTTTTCCTTTAGGATTCCTGTCTGCCAAGGAAAGTACATCCTGTGGAGAAAGGAAACAGAGTACCTTTTTCATTATATTTTCGAGACACCTTTTCTGTTGCTCTTTCTCTGTAGAGTTACTATTGCCTTTTCCCCCACCTCTGTAGAATATCGTATCACACGGACTGCCTGATAATGTGTCTTTGGCCACCTTCTGGGAGAAAAATGGGAAAGAATCTCTTAAAATAGTGCTACTGTTTGTCTTACGAAACTAGTTTATTCCTTATAATAGTGAATTTTTGGAGTATGACATGCTCTGCTTTTACTTGGCTGTCTGTAGCCAACTATAGGAGCTTCAGAACTGCTGAGATGCCGGCAGATGCTTCTCTCAATTCTTTTGTGGCCTGTTGGGTCCATCTTGAAAGGCTAATATCTAGATACGGAAAATAAAGGAAGAAGCACGGACTTTGTGTTGAGATTTGCTGTTGGTTTAGAAACCTGCATTTTGCTTAATGGTGATGAAGTGTAGCAATTGGGCGAGGACAGGGACATTTGAGTGTCCCAAAATCCTCTTTTTTAAGTGTTGTTGAATTACTGTTTGTGTCCAGACTAGATTTTTCTTGATGAAACAAACCTTTGAAACATCTTTAGTTAATTGTGCGGTTTGGGTTAACTTTCTGTTCTTCTGGAGTAAGAATAGCTCTTGTTTATCTGTAGAAAGCCACTTTTTCTGCTTGGCACTCATAAAAGCTCTTGAAGCAATTGGAATACGTTGATCAATTGTGGCTAATTATCCATTAGAGCTTTGAAGTTTTTATTTGCAGAGGTTACACTCATTACAAAGTAAGCCTTCTGAGCTTTATTTGTGATTCGTAAGTACAACAATGATGTGTAGTGCAGAAATTACTTTGATTCTTCCTATAGTGTATTCTGTTGTATCAACACTCAGGCTTGTGCAGAATTTTGAAGACATTTTCTTTCTTTAGGCATATATATAGTGCATGCATATGATTATTTTTTTTTCCTGGGAAAAGGTTAATTTCTAGTTAAATGTATTAAGAGTTCGTTCTCTATATCTCCAGTCACTTGTAAAGAGTGTTTTCTCACAAAATTGTGTTCTGTATTTCAGTAATTAAAAATGTACAAACGTTTCTGCGTAAAGTGGTCTTGTTGCCTTGGAATACCTAAATTTGGCTTTGACCTCCGTGCAATGCTTGGATGAGAATTTCAAATCTTATTACAAGTGGTAGTAAAACACCTGGCTTCCTCTTAATGGGATTTTAAAAATTTTATTTCTAGCTTTACACGGTCTTTCGTCCTGTAATAAAGGATGAAGTGAATTACAATTATTCCTGGGCATTTGAGTATTTTTCTTCGAGTTAGTTTACTACTGAAGAGCAAGGCACTCTAAATGCTTCATGAATCTGTTGCAGTGGGCTTTTGTTAGAGCAGTGAGCTTAAAGAGGTGGGAGAATGGAGGCTTCCAGCACAAGATAGGCTTCCTCTGAACGCTGCTAGCCAAATCATCATTTAATTCTGAAAACTGATTCTTGAAATGTTAATTTTTAAAGGCGTTCTTGTTACGCACTGACTTTAAAAGGGAGTATTTTTAAATTAGTATTTTTGCCAAATTGCCCCATCTGCAGATTGGTTTAGGCGAGGAGCTCTCACCTCAGCTGAGATAATAGGATTGCCACCATTCTTGTACTGAAACTGAATTCACTTATTTTTTTGGTAATGCCGCTGGCTTTCTGCCGTAAAATGATTAATCTTTTCCTTGCTTCTCCATCTGTCCCTCTGGCATATACATACCAAGCACCATGGTGACTTTCTTTTGGAACACGTTACTATAGGATGAAATAGTAATTAGTAGAGACTTTTTTTTTTTTTGTCAGTAAACAGATACAAGATGATGCCAACATAGTAAAGAAAGCCTGTCTTTCCCACTTTGCAAATGAACGTAAATTCCTAATGGACCTGTCTTTTACGCTTCTCCGAGATCCTTAATCGGTTAGGTGGACCTTGCTTCATGTCAGAGATTTGTGTTTCATACCAGAGGGAGATAAGAGTCCAAAGTGCGAAGTCCTTGCCGTGTGCCTGGCTGCAGAGCTGCTCTTCCGTACTGAGGGCGCAAGCACAGCGGCGGATCCGAGTGGTGGCAATAGCACCCCGGGACCGAGGAGGGGTTAACTCCAGGTGGTTGATGCCAGATCATAGTAGCTCTGGAACTCGTGCGTGTTAAACTCCTCTGGGAACTGGTGGTGAAGCGGTGCAGATGGCAAAGCTTAGGTCGCTGTCTCTCATTGAGTTACCACGCTGGAAAGCAGAAATAAGCCTTTTGAAAGCAGTTCTGTCCCCTTTCGCTGTTGTTTACTAACAGTATTAAAAGCAGCTGAATTGTCTATCGGTCTGAATGTCTGTTGTTCCTCCATTACTTAGAGCAGATCTGCTCTTGCATTTACAGTACTTTGTATACTTTAATTGGTAACTTCTGAACATCTGAGAAACCCGACTGCTCGATTTCCTTGTCTTGAGAGAAAGATAAGAAAAATCAAAAGGAATACAGTTAAAATTATTTAAGCCAAGCAAGGTGACACGTGTCCTGGTAGAAAAAAACCATTTCAGTGGATGGGAAGAGAGAAGAGGGACAAAATGCTGAGCTTTTTAAGCAAGTTGTGTGTTGCAAGCCCAGATTTGAAGTAGGTGTAGTAATTTGACAGGGGATTTGAAGGCTTAGTACAATAATGGAGTATTAAGTGACTGGTTTTGGTGATGCCCATAGAAGACGAAAGTAAAGATTGCATGACTTGGTGGCAGCAAGTAGAGAAGAAGTTCTGAATCATCCCTGTCCCGTAGTGACTTACAACAGTGATAGCTTGGAGGCAGGAGCAGCAAACCATTTCTGTGTACCCATCATTCTGTTCATGCCGAACCCAAAGGATGCTTCTTGGATCTGTGGGTCATACTGGGAAGGGCAGAATTTCCATTTCATGCCAGCTTGCTCTTTTTAGAGGTGGAAAAAAAATGAGAGAGAGAAGTGTCCCCAATACATGGGTGATATAATAGGGCATTTTGGTTGAAGCATGTGAGATGCTGAGTAGCAGTGGCTCTAGAAGGGTTGGATTATTTGTGTGCAGTTGCTCTGTCAACCTGCAGCTACTGATTATGGTATAACCCGAAAGTTACAGCTCAGGCATTCAGAAAACTGAATTTCAAAAGGAGGAACTACTTATTGTCTCCTCAGCATTTAGCAGGTTATTTCACGCTGGGTTGTTTCAGTGATACAACAGAAGGAAGTAGGGGGAACATCCTTCCTTGCAAATACAAGGGATTTAGAAGAAAGCAGTAGTGAGTGACAAATATGTCTTACTAGAGCATTTTATACTGTTGAACAGGCAAGCTCTCACGTATGCAACTCTTCAACACTACTATTAGTTTGTGAAGATCTGGCCTTCTATTAAAACAGATCATACCTAGCATGCCTCTGCTCTCTCCCTTCTTAATTATGACAGGCATGTTCTGTTCTCTGAAATTATTTAAATTATTAATCTGGGGTTTACAGTTAAATTGATTTTTAGCTTTTGTACCACGGACTTAAGTCCAGAATAATATAAGGGTAGTAGCGGCTCCCTAAAAGGCTGTCTCTGTGTCTTCCTTCTATACCTATTTTGTCAGATTCGGCAGTATGGGAACAATTTGGTGGGGAAAAAAGGCTCTGCCCTTCCTATTTTTCTATTGCCAAAACAGGTCTGAGAGTGGCATAACCAGTAGATTGGCTGTGTGTCCTCACACTGCCGCTCTGGAGGCTGTAGTTCTTCACCGCACCCCTCCCCAAGGGTCTTCTAAACCATTTCCTATCGTGCTTTCAGCTCCCTCCCGTGTCCTCAGATAATCTTTCTGAGGTGCTGACAGGACGAGGCTGGCAATAATGGTGGCTTATTCCCAGCCCTGGATACGCTGTCTGCTACGAAACACAGTGGGGAATGGCAGAGGTCTTTGTGTCTTTTCTTCACGGAGATGTTAATCTGAGTGTCATAATCTACCCCTCTATCTCTCCACTCAGCAATTTTAGGAACTTAATTATCTGTGAGAGCTTTAAAAAAAATGGGTCAAATTGACCAGTGATTTCCAAAGTGATTAGAGGAAAATTGATTTGAGGAGGGGGGAGGAGATGGGACACTGATTGTCACAGCACCATTGTTTAAGCCCTGTTTCCTTAGGATACCTACCTAACAGAACTGGTTTTGTGATCCTGCAATCAGTGTCAGTCTGAAGAGGCAACTTAATTGCTGCTGGGTTGAGTGAATGAATGAAATTCTGTCTTGCAGTCCATGCTGTCTCTGATCTCGTGTCGTTAGGGGAGCAGTCATTAGGGAAGCTGCTCTTAGCCATGCTCGGTCTAATATGGTTCTGCGGTGCAGGAAAGGGGATACAATAGGTTGATGCAGGTTTTGGCTTCTGTTCTGCACCTCTGCTTTCCTGGACTTTGATACTTGTCTCTGGGTTTGGTTAATGGACTTGGCAGCTTGCTCAAGGTCTTAGATCATTTTTGTTTCCTGAGATGACTTTTTCTTCTCACCTTTCTGTGCTGTCGCTAGACAAGCAGAACGGAACTTCTAATTCCCTTTCTGTTATCAGGTTCCATTTTATAAAGAATTAAGTATATAAAAGTGATACAAAGTTAGGCATGATACCTCTGATTATAGGCCTTATGGCTTTTGTGAATTAATTCCTGTTGATGAGTAGAAGCGTACACTATTTAGATAAAAAATTATATTAATCTTGAGAATTTCAGTGGTATTTGGTCACTTCCATTTTTTTCTAATTTTTGCTTTGCAGCTGTAGAGCTTCAGCTCTTACCTGTTGATAGGCCTTTGCTAAATAGAAAATATTTGTGTTATCACCTTTCTATTCCCAGAATCAGTACTTTAGGAGGACTTCAGTCCTTGCCTCAATAAGATAATGACATTAATAAGCTTAAATAGCAAGCTAAATAAATTAGGCTATTAGGTTGCGATTAGATTGTCCGTTGTACCCATGCCTTTTAGTCCTTGAAATAGTTCTTGAGGCCTCTCTGAATCCTGTCATTTTTATGTATCGTTCATGAAGAACTAATGCAGCATGATCGTCATCATTACAGCGGTATTCACATCAAGCCAAATGCATAAAGATGTCGTTTTACACTTACCCAGTCGTCCTTTCATAACTCCTGTCATATTGAGAGCTCACATTTGTTGTTCAAGCATTTTGCAGGTTCACAGCTTTCGAAGTCCAGCCAGCCTCGTCCAGCTTGCTTCCTTTCCTTCTAGGACTGTTTTCTAGTTAAAAATGTAGTAGGTACTGAATTGAATATTAATGATAACTATTTTTAGTTTACAGGATTGTATCATAATCAGATTACTTCAGCCAGGCTTATTTTCCACTGAACCCATGCTGCTTTGAGTTCTTTGATTCTCGTATCAACCGTTCCTTTTTTCTTTTCTATTTTTTTTTCCTGCTGTCGGGCTAATCCACATCTGGGGGTATTGGTTTGGTTTGTTTTTAAATACTGGCCAGAATAACCTTCTTCCATTTTTGTACAGAAGAGTTAGTGCTTCAAGCCTTAATGAAAATCAACATTTAAGTTAGAGATAAGGGGTTTTTTTTCTGGACTAATCTGTCTAGACCAACTAATTTTAAAAAAGAAATATATATAGCATTAAATTTATGTAGGCAGCGGTGGTGCAAGATACAAAACCAGGAGTGTTGTCAGAGGTAGGTGCTGCTCCGTGGCTTGTGCCTGCAAACGAGGATGTTTTTTCTCTTGCAGGAAAACTGATAGTGAGCTCAGTCTGTCCTGCCAGAGCTTTTA
Source organism: Dromas ardeola (assembly GCA_013398915.1). NCBI lineage: Eukaryota > Metazoa > Chordata > Aves > Charadriiformes > Dromadidae > Dromas > Dromas ardeola. The sequence continues at coordinate 29,269 of VYZM01009169.1, forward strand.
TTAAGTTTGGAAACCCTGGAGTGAAAGGCGGGTTGAAGCGGCAGAGGAGAGCCGAGTTTCCCAAAGGAAAATGGGTAGCAAGGAGCAGAACTGTATACAGTCCTGTGGTTTATGACAACATATTGGAGGGGAAGCTAAAAAAGGGATTGTGAATAGGAAATTACGTGCCTGTAACAGTGAATGGGTTTTGCAGCATGTTGTATTGGTTGCATGTCCAGGGAGCCTCAGAGGAATAGGTGGTAATGAAGTAACTCTGACAGCTTGAATGAGAGAACTGGCTGTAGTGGCAGAGGTGAAGGGACAGTTAATAAAAACTTAGAGTTAGGAGGAAAGGACAGGATTTATTTATGGCCTAGACGCTTCATGTACAAAGAGGGAGTAGCTCCTTGATGCTGGGCTAGAGGAAGAAGTACTGTGGTGTGTCAGCAGTGATAAAGAAGGGAGGAAAAAAGTAAGCTTTAAAAATAGAAGAAAAGGCATCATATGAAGATCCAGGCAGGTATCTTTTTAAATTAGACTGGTGAACTTCTCATTTCTGTCATATCAACTCTGAGTCGCATCATCAGATGAGGTGTATAGATTTGGTCCACAGACTTCATCTATAATATCTATGAAACTCCAGGAACTGGAGGAAATTGAATTGCTGTTCTCTGAAAACAACTAAAAAGCAAAATGAAGAGAAGTACCTCCCACACCTGCTGCTCAAAACATTGCAGTGGAGACAGTTTCCATAGTCCAAGTCAGCTCAACAAAGGTTTTAAGTTTGTTTTTTTTTCAGCTCAGAAGTTTGTACATTCCTGGGCTTGTGAGAGTAGAGTGAAATACCCTATTTCCTATCCACACTCAGTAATAGGTTCCAGTATCTTGGAGAGTTGCCATAGTGATAAAAAAGGGAACAGAATCTGCTTGTCTTTCTGGGATAGCAGAATTATTGAATTAAACGCATTTTTTCCATTAAAGGAGAGTACCATTATCATATTTCTGAGAAGAACTGTTTTAGAGTAGAAAAAATGTGTTTAAGCTGGTGTCCTGCATTGATCCCGTTACTTCGTCAGGCACTTCTAGTCTTGACTTGCAGTTCCATCCTGGGGTGGTTTATAGCACCCCCGCATCTCCCCCATTGCACTTGATGGAACAGTTGCATAGAAAACCCCTCGCTTGTGGAAAAGTCAGCTTTACTCCATCTGAAGTCATTGCAGTTGTGACCACAAAGAAGCAGGCAAGAAGCAAGAGTTGCACGAAATTGTAACACAGAAACACGAGTATAAAACGTGAGTTGCCGGAGGATGAGGTGGGATGAAAGGAGCCACCCCGGGATGGAGTGCAGAGAACGTGGCCTGCAGGAAATGGTGGTTGCATTGGGTGGAGAAGAAAGGAGGTGAACTGACAGAGAGGAAGAGAAGACAACAGGGGACGGGGAATATCCTTAAGCTTAGAACAAAACAGGAGTGAACTGCAACATAGCCCAGGTTTTCAGAGAGAAGCTTATTCCTTTTGTGGTAATGGAGATGCACGGGCCACCAGGCTGATATGTTGAAGCTTGAGTAGCCTTGTGATAGGCATCTGTGCCTATTTGGTGCAGGTGAAAAAAGAAACAACTCACACTAGATTGCTTTTTGCTTTCGTTCGTTTCACAAAAGTAAATTTAACAAACCTGAAGCAAAATACAAGTCTTTGTGATGGCTCAGAGTCCCACATGAAAACGACCGTTCTTTCCAGGTTGCTAACTCCCATGTTCTTGCTAGTTTATCTTCTTTTGATGACTTGTAATTACTTAGTAATCTTCCCCTGAACTACCTAATTTGGGATCAGAGTTCTGCTTCAGAAATATAAAAACAAAGCTCTTCTGAGTATCTGCCTTCCCCCACCTGCCCCCTCATTTCACATAGGAAGAAACCCGGGGGCAGCGGCAGGAGCCGCAGCGTTTGAGTCTTCTCACTCGTTTGGTTGGGAGCCGCCGGTTTCAGTTTGCAGAATGAATAAGCAGTGTAAAATCTTTACTATGTATGTGCTCAATCATCTCGTTATATTTGCCAGTTGTTTTCTGAGATGCCAATTAGCAGTGGTGTAGATAAAGTTTTACTGAAGGTCACCTGATCTTAATGTTCAGATAATTAACCGGGAAATGCCGCTTGATGCCTAATGCACTCGGATGACTTTCAGTGTTGGATGTACGAGGGAATCTGCCTGGTTGCTCCTTTCCTTCCACCTCCTATTTGTCACCTTCCCGCTGGTGAGGAGCTGCCAGTGGTTTGCTTTGCTGGAGATTCCTGCTCTTAATGCTGTTTGGCAGCAGGTTGTTCTACTGCTAAAAGTCCTCGTCGGTCCCAGCCTTGGTTGAAAACTGTTATAAAAAGCTTAACTCCTCTGAGGCAAAACTGATGTTTTTTTAAAAAAAAAAAAAAAACCAACCGGAAGCTACAAACATCTATGTGCTTTAATAAACCAGTCTTGTGTATGGTCCCTCCTGATTTTTGTCTCCGTGTTTATTTCAGGGATTGCCACATAAGAAAAAGAAGTCTTTCCACCTTTTCAGATTTATTTATTTATTTATTTATTTTAAAGATGGACTTCAAACAAACAAAAGTCTTTGGCAGTTTGTTTCAGCGGCAGTAATTTACAGAAATGAAGTGTAGGTTAAAGGGCATGTCTAATGTTTTACAATGTTACCAAACTATCTGCTGGGGTTTTTTTAAAGTCGTAGGCTGGTGCAGCTCTTTAGCCTTAGGTTCCTTTCACTTACCAAAGCGCAGCTTTAGGCATTGAAATACCATGTGGCAGAGAGCAGGTTTTAAAAAAAAAAAAAAAACCAAAACATACAAGGTTTCAAATAGAAGCTACTTTGCTTCCAGCTTGATTTCAAAGCACAGCAAGGCATTTCTTAAAATTTCAATCAAGTGTATTACTTAATGACCACCTAGAAAAGGAAGAATTATCCTCATCATATTGAGCAGTCAGTTTGGAAGACTTGAAAAGTTGCTTTGTTGTTGTACCCAGTTGTGATATGTTTAATAACAAGAACTATTGAAAGGGAAATATTAAAATATGATAAATGAACCATGTGGTACCTGGTCCTCAGTGCTTTAGGGATGTTCTAGTGGTTTAGAGTTTTAACAAACTTAAAGTTATATTTTCTGTTCTTTTTCTTTTGAGACTGAAATATTTGTAATATTTTTCCTAAAAACTATTTTTCAACATTTATCCTTTAATAAAAAAGTTAATCTTTCCTGGTAATAAGATGAAGAACACCTCTGTTTCTTTTGGAGTGAGAATTTAAATAGGGTGTAAAATTTGCTTAGCATTCTCACTGCCTGAAGAAAATCTCTTTTCTGCTTTTTGAAAACTCGGCTGTGTTTTAAGATTCTGCCAGGGGCTTATAACATTTCGCTGCGCAGCCATGTTAGGCAGCTTCGTTGTCTGCACCGAGTCTTTCCCATCTCCTCCCCGATGTCTGAATACGCTCCATCCTGAAGCTGCAAGGTCTAAGAAGGACTTTGCTCGCGCCGTCTCCTGCGGGCTGGCGTGGCCCATGCAGAGCCGTGGAAACAGGTTCCTGTGTTTGCAGCATTTCTCTCTCCCAATCTGGGCTCACTACTGTGCTTTCCCGGTGGTGGTGGTGGCTGTAGGGCTTGTAGGAAGTTGTAGCACAGCGGTGGTTGCCAGAATAGTCAATATATTATTCAGTTTAACAAAACTCCACCGAACCTGCAAGCGAGCTCAAAGAAAACTAAAAGGACCAAGTCCTTCTGCAGACAAATGGAGTTGGGGATTCAGACACAAGGGGAAACTGAGTAACAGCCAAACAGCTCATGTTCCTATTTCTGGTCTCTGAAAGGTTTAAATAGTCAGTCATAAGCTACTTTCTCAGAATCTCACTTTTAGATTCAGATATTTTCTTCACTGTTAATCTGATAGACCATCATGGTATTAATGAATAGCTGGAGATATCTCATGATGCTGTCTCATACCTTGTGTGAAGTAGTGGGTTGAGATGGGTGTGCAAGTTTATTAAATACTTTGCTATTAGTTCTTCAGAGAAAAGCTGCCAAAATCCATGCTGTAATAACTAATAATTAAAAAAACTAATTTCTTTGAGCATACAGTCCTACCAAACAAACACAGAAATACAGAAAATAAAATTCTTGGTATTTGTGCAATGTGATGGTAGTCAGTCCCACTTTTCTTTAAAAGCAATCTTTATTACTGAGCTCTTGGCGCTGTTAAGCAACTGGGATTTTTTGGTCTTATATGCTATTTGAATTATTCAACTTTACTATGGCACATAGCACATACATGATCACCTCTTACATTACCAACAGCTTTTCTCTTTTTTTAATGTGGATATAGTGGGTCAGATTCTTTTGTAAAGGTGTAAGATTTTGTCCAGAGGAAAAAGGCCTGAATCTGGCAGCGGTGGCTCTGCAGGATGCGGGTTAAGGGAGTATTTCCTAACGTAAAGCTACTTCGAGTGCGGCTGGGCCAGCTCTCTGCAACCCGAGTGTACAAAGTACACTGACAAAGAGGACGAGTCAAATTGTGCTTAATGGACTCTGCCCTGGCATAATTTACTGCTCTTAACCAGTGCTTCATCAACTGGTCGTTCAGTCCGATTCCTGTAAGCATGAAAAAGCAACCACTGAGCAATTAGGAGGCTGTTACACTGATAAGCTGACGACGTGCACGGTCCCTCTTCCAGCCGCCAGAATAGTCCTCCTGAATCCCTGCTGGTAAGGGAAGTGGAAAGACCGGGACCGTGGAAAACCAGTGTGTTCTATAAGGAAGGGCTGGAGAGGTCAAAGGAAGGGGAAAATAGGATTTAATATTTCAAACAAAGACTCGCTCAGTGGTTGGATTTATATTTAAGACATTCTGACAGGTGATAAAGTCATCGAGAAATCCTCCTAGTGCAGGGCAGGGGGGAGCACAAACATCATCTGTCGACTTTTATTTCCTCTTTATTTGGAGGGGGGAAGGAGACTCCTAGTCTTAGTCATTCTCTTTGAAAGAAGTAAATTCCTGCCAAAACATTTTTTCAGGAGCTTTTGTCCAATGTAATTTTAACTGGCACAAGTGGTAGAGGTTTCATCACTTCTCTTGGGAGACTGTTCTTCAGGCGAGGTGGCTCTTTGGATGGACGGTGTTCTCTTTACCCTTTTGGGGGGAGTCGTACTTCTGCTTCTATTCTTAAGGAGTTTTGGGGGTGTAATTCGTCAAGGGTGTCAGCCTTAGATAGATGTCCTTTTGTTCAGACATTTTTCCTCAAGTACCAAAACATAAGTAGATAAACATTTGTTGCATGCCTCTATATATTACCCTCCCTTCCCATCTAGTCTGTGTTACAAAGTCATGCCGTGTGCACAGAATGCACAAAGTATTACAGGATTTGAGGTTTGTTTGGTTTTCAGAAGTTTTTGCAGTGTTGGAAAAAGTAATTTCTGTCAGTGCAGATAGGGAAGATAATCTTGTTTTCTCCTTTGCATTTGCACAATGATTTTTGTAAGTTGAATTGCAAGACTGTAGACATACACAGCTGTGCAGATTTGTAAAATATTTTTTTAAAATTTAATTTAAATTTGATTAAAGTTGTGAAATTGAGAATTTAATAGTGAGCAACTTGAACCAGAAGTTGGTCTCTGTGAATGCAAAGATGGATATTTGACGTATGTTTTCTTTTTTCTTTTTTAGTGTCCCTTTGGAATCAAGGAAATGATAATAATTTCATTTATTCTTTTCCAGATGGGAATGGCAGGTAACACTAGTCCCTTTGGGCAGCCTTTCAGTCAAACTGGAGGGCAGCAGATGGGAGCTACAGGAGTGAATCCTCAGTTACCAAACAAGCCAGGCATGGCGAATAGTTTGTCTCCTTTTCCTGCCGACATCAAGAGTACTCCCGTCACCAGTGTGCCAAATATGGTGAGTTGTACCTGCCTTATTCGTTATGTCTTGATAGTGCATTCTAAATTCTTGGGTGTTACGGTTTCTGCAGCGTTCGTGGATGACTATTCTATGGTCATTTCAACATCAGATTTGCCCTGTGGTTCCTAAAACCACTCTGCGGTGCATGTAGAAAGTTTGTGTACGTTTTTATGCTGTAATTTTAACTTTCTAAGCAATCTCAGTGTTTTGTTATAAGGGTTACATTACATCCTTTCATTTTGTCCGGTACACTTAGTTCCAAACCAGACGAAAACGTCTTCTCTGTAGGTTTAAATTCCTAAACCAATTAGAATGTGTTGGATACATCACCAAATTCCTGAAACTCAATAGTACCTTTCATATCCTTTGAATCTGATACGATAAACACGCCACACGTTTCTCAGTTTATATTGTGTGTGACTTGCAGCTCATAAGCTTATGAGAATAGTTCTTATTAGGATACCTTGCCCAAGTTTGTAGTGTTCTGTTTACTAGAGTTTTCTTTATAAAGTGAAATTAAATATTCCTGTTTGTCTCAGTATGTCTGTGTATTAATCAAACTGCTTGTGTTGTTTCTATGGCAACTCCAGCTTGTTGCATTTTATATTCTTATACATGATAGCAGTTACTATAGAAACTTGTAAAACCTTCCATAAGATGCAAATTGCTTATTTTTTAATTTAACTAGAAAACCAGCTATTTTTTGGCACAAGCAATGCTTGTCCTTCCATCAGTGAGTTTGCTACCTGCCTATCACTAACAAGGCTATGTATGAGATGGAACGGGATGTAATAAACTTGCTCTTTTCTCATTACTTTAGAGGGAGGGAAGCTAATTTTCCTTTAGTTGCACTGTGAAATCTTTGTTTAATGTCATCTGTCATTTACTCCTTATAATTGTGGAATGGAGCTGGTGACTGGGATTAAGGCCATGTTCAGAATACCACTTGCACTCGTGCAGAATATTTGTAAAAGACAATTTGCTGCGTGACTGTTTTAATTTTGTTTTTAAAATACTTTGAGTTTGGATCAGGTGTAAAGAAAATGAATTATTGCCCTGATTCTGCAGAGAACCTGCAAAACTAATCAAAGTGCTGTATTCATCTCAGGGACTGGATAATTCTGAAGACCACTTTTGTGCTCATTTAAATGTCAGGTTTTGGGAAGCCTAAATCTTAATGTACTCGCCTACTAGTGTAGGAAGTAATGGCAGATATTCAGGTGGAATAAAAAAGGGATTTGCCATCAAGGCTTGTCTGGTGGGGGAGGAAGTAAAAGAAAAAACTTTCTGTTTCCTTTCTCCCATCTTGTCCAAGAGACAGAGGAAAGTAAGGGAAACTTACTTTCCCAGTACTATCAATTGTAGTTTCTTTAAAATGTAAAAAAATAACAGTTGTCTTCTGAGAAGACAATCAAAACCATCTTTCTGTGTTTCTCAAGTGTCAAAAGCTTTGTATGTCCAATATATCTTTTTCTCCCTCAAGCCAATACAGAGAGTAATAGCCATTTCTGCCAATGGACGTCAGTACTGTCGAGCCAAAAGGTCTCAGCCCTGCTTATGGATCGTGTGGTGGTTAGAGTTAGATCCTGATGGGGGTGGAACTTTCATCTTTAAAAACTGAAGTTTCCATCTAAACATTTTTATTGCAAAGCCAAGAATTTAAAAGGAAATGTCAGACTTGCTAAAATTTAACCTTTACTTGGCAGCAGTGAGTAAGGCAGTGTAATTATTTGGTAATATTACATACATGGCCATATGCTATTCCTTCCACAGGGACTTCGCTTTATTCGGCGTACAATATAAACAGTGCCTTGTGAAAGAGCACATAGTCAACATTTTGTCCTATTTTTGCTGCTCTGTGTGTAGCTGTGGGCCTTGATGACTGTACGTAGTAATGTATTTCATTCACCCAGTCTTTTCCAAATGGTCTTTTCTGTGGCAGTCATCACTGGAGCGGGCATGTACTTTGGATTAGTTAATTTTCACAGCGCTTCTCTGAGATAAAGGTGTGTTGCCCCAGTTTTAAATACGAGGCTGAGGGGCACAAAAAGAATAAGACTGGAAGAATCTGCTGACTCTGAACTTGAGGTTTGTAGGCCCTGGCTTGCTAAAGCTTTCCTTGTTTCTTATGTTAAGCCATTATCTAAGGGTAAAATAACATTCGCATGGGTTAGATGTGTGCTCCCACAACTCATGGGAGTGATGTCCGTGTCTCACATTGGGCAACTAAAATATGACCCAAACTTGTGAAAAGTTACTTGTGACAGAGGCAGGTCCCCAGAGCGGAGTTGCAGTGTTTGAACTATTACGCCATGCTTTCTTGCTGCAATCCCTTCGCCGTTTGCTACGGCCCACGATGCTTTGGAGACGGTGGTTTGATTTAATGTATTTGGCCTTGTGCGTGGTCTGTCCTGTTTCCTGTAGGAGGCAGGAGTGAAGTGGAAAAGGGCATAGTGTTATGTTACTGTTTATCAAAAATGAACCTGTGGAGGATCAGTTCAGACTCCTATCTACTACAGCAAGCAAAATACCAAGTACATCTTTTTAAAAAGACTTCCAGGGGTTTTTGTGAGATGATTGGAACCACGTATCTTGCTAACCCAGCCCTCTATACTACCATTATCTTAAAGGTCCTCAAAAGTACTATTCCATCTGAGACAGACCCGTAGGAATGAAAACATCGGTTATATGTGGCATGTCTGAGGCAGGAAATCACATTCCAGCATGACGTTAAACACCTTGGTTACCACTAACAATATCTGAATAAGAGAAGAGGAAATAAAGGTGCCGCCATTGTCTTAAGACCCCTTGGTCCTGAAAGCAGTGCTCCTTTCAGTCTTTTGCCTTTCTCTGTAACCTTAAGCGTACACTGCAAAAATAAAGCATGAGTACGTTTCTTAACCCGTGTTATTCTAAGCATCATTCAGCGTGGCAGCCCTGTCCCAAACACTAGCCAGGAGTTTTCCCACTGCCAGGCACAACCCTCGTGCTGGCAGCCAGGATAAACCTCTGCTGCAGCAGTGGATTTTTTTTTTTTAATCCAGATTCAGGTTACCACTCTCTCTAAGAACAACAACTGTCTTCGCCCCACCTCCCAAATGAAGTGGTTCTCAGAAGCATTAGTGCATCTTCCAGCCCGTGTTCCGAGCACGACCTTACACTAGACCCTGAGAAGCACATTTGGTTTAATCCCTTTAATTAGGAAAGAAGTAACAAACCTTATGGTATTAAAATGATTAAAAGGTCAGCATTAAGGTATTAATTTTCAGTGCCAGCCAGATGGATTGATTTATTTGTTTTGTTTTCCTAACTATGGATCTGAACAACATACTGGCTTTTGCTTTGTATGACTGTTACAGAATATGATCAGTTTTTCTTACAGAATGAGCAGCTTGAAATCTTGAGTGAATTACTTGTTTCTAAAAGAAAAATGTTGGCGTCTGGTGGTGTTGGAAGTTTTGGTGACACACTACTGAGATTCAGTGTCACTTAAATTGTTGGATGCAGGATTGGCAGCACTCCGCTGTGGTGGGATCACGCAAAATCTCTGGACTGTGGAAGGGAGCCGTGCTCTGCTCTTTTGCGTTCAGCGCAGTGTGCAACCTGTATGGGAGCCAGGAGCCTCTTGTTTTTGGAGTATCCAGACTCCGGGATGTGCTGTCAGTGCGGGGAACCCCGTTAGACTTTTCCATCAGACTTGCTGAAGCTTTGCAGTGTCTGCAGTGCTACGTATTCTAACGGTGGTGATGGATGGTTTCTTCGTGGATATACCAGTAAATCTAGGATTTCTACATGGGTTAGGAGTACAATGTGTGACGTTTGGCTCCCAGACACCAGCTTGATTTCACAGTTATCCTTATGACCAGCAGATGGAGTTGAGAGAATAGTACTTTTTGGAAGCGAAGGAAGTCGTTTCTCCTCCGTTCTCTTGACTTAGAATTGGAGACACACATCTTCTTTTCCATTTTTTCCCCAATCTCTTATTAAACTACATCGCGAGTTTTCTGTTGCGTTCTTCCTTGTTTGTCTGCGTCTTTTCTCATCTTTTGGGTTTCCTTATTAGCAGATTTTGATCAGAAGAGAGGAAGACAGTGACTGGGGGATGAGGATGTCTTAGGTGTGCCTTGCTGCAGACCTCCTAGAGACAGGAAGAAAGCTTTTAAAACTGGGGAGTCGGGTTTAATTAGAACAAGTAGAACTGTAACTACTTCAAATAGACAGCTCATATTTTATTTTAGAGACCACAAATAAAAGGCTTTCTGAAAAATCGCTGTTGAGTCCTTACAGTGAGGAAGGCTTGCATTCTTAACCTTTCGGTGTTTGGTTTGTTTTTTTTTTTCCCATCTTACAGCAAACTCAGTCTTCTCTTTCACTGCAGGACGGTCACCCCAGGGGCATGCTGTGTGTCTGCTTGCCACTCTCCTCAGCAGTCTCCCAGCCTCTGGTGGGCTTGCTCTTTGCTGTGCTCACCTTCCCTGTGCCTGCCCTGACCTGCGCTCAGAAAATTTCTTTTTCCAGGCGTGTTCACTCCTCTTCCTCAAGAAAATCCCACCTGACTTGAAGTGGAGCAGCAGCCTAACAAACAGCTGGGGAAAGCCCTTGTCCACGTTGCTTAGCCACGGTCTTCTAAAAGAAAAGACCTGGAAACCAATCTAACAGATAATCTCCAATGCTGGAGAAGCTGGAGAAACTTTGCTGTGAGCAAAGCAGGCATCCCTATTCTGTCTTGGTGCAGGAGTTCATCCTGGGAACATATATTGCTTTGAATGGTGGAACATTGTAATTTTTGTGCCATCCATACATAATGGTGCCAGGTTGGCAAAAGTGAGCTGAAAAAGAGGATCTGCTCTTTCCCCGGTGCTCTGGCTCATGTTCCACTCTTTCATCCTCCCTATATGACAATAAGTGGTGGAGAATATCCATGGCCATTTTGTGCTCTCTTCCAGCAGTTGAGGTGAAGTACTCCAAAGCCAGCACTCTGACAGCGTGGCTTTCCTTCGCTTAAAACTTCTCGTTTGTCTCTTACCCGCAGATTGGGATTTTTAATGTTGATCATTCCTCAGTCTGTTTTTTCACCCAGTAAATTCTATATAAAGCTCTCTTAAAATTTTGTTCACTTCATTTCCTGTATGCGAGAGCTGGACTCTGCAGGTCCCTATATCAAGCTTTGTTGCTTTTTGTTGCTTTGAAACACTTCTTTGTGTTTCTTCATGTTTGCTGTCATTTGCTGGTCCTTCAAATCAGAAGCTTATAAAGACAAGGAGATGAAACTCCAAAAGTGTTATCTTTAAGAAAGACTCAGGTTCTGATTCCTTCTGCTACTTGGATGAGAAAATGCAGGGTTATTGGGCACAAATGCAAGTGCTTGTAGTACTTCCATTCCTGTCAGCCTGTTCTGTGCGTGCATGGACTTCTCGAGCTAAAGCAAGGATTCTTCCTGTAGGCTGTTCAGACCATGGCTGTTCATGGTAACTGGTGGAACCAGAGAAACGGCCATCCACGTGAAGAGTATCAGAGGGAATAGCAAAAAATGTAAACTGGTTCTGTGTCGCTTTCATAGTGAAGCTCTGGTAGTCACTGGGGAAAGCCTGGCTTCATTAAGTGACTGCGCTGAGAAACGTCTCCTTCCTTGATGCCATCAGGTAGCTGCTGCTGGAGCTCTCCTTGCAGTTTTGTGAGAGAACAGCGCTTCTGGGCTGTTCAGAGCACGTTCGACACGTATTAGAGCATTCCTGCAATTCCTATTTGTAGGAAGGACTTCTTTCAATCTTAATGTAGATGTACAGGGTATGTGATTGGAGTTGATCTCGCTGTGAATACCTAATTCAGATAGAAGTGTTGTTAATTAGAAGCGTTCTTTGAGATTTACAGGTCATGTGTATATCCACTTTATGCCCACTATGCCTTCTCTGAAAGCGACCCTCAAGATCACCCTCTAAGCCTGTGATTGAAGGGGAACTCAAGAGGTTTGGGTGGTTTCACCCTATGTACTCATGCATGAGTGAAGGTGAGATGCAGCCTTGCTTTCTGCACATATGGCAAGGGTTGTTTTCTTAAAGTCTTCATTGATAGACTGGATGTGCCCATAATGTGGATTGCACGTTAAAAATCTCTTGTCACTATTAAATAACATCCCTTTTCTAGTCCAAGATGTCGACAGGCTGAGAAAAACCACAAGTATGAAGTGTTACATGACTTACGGTTAGGGTGAGGGAAAGCCTATAGAACAAACACCTCTATCAAAATAGCAATCCTTTCTGCCAGTGGATTCTTAATTATCTCACAAAGGTCCACTGTTGATTACAAACCTGTCTTAAAGACCTAAAAGGCATTTTGTAAATGCAGGATTTGTCCTAATACAATAATTCCAGAAGGTGGTATTCTGTTATCAGGGAGAAAGAAAGAACATGGAAATTACTGGTCATCTCAGTAAAGTAAACCTGCCAGGGAACTTTGTGTCCATACAAGTCTGTGGAGATGAAATACTTCTGCATTTGTGCTGCCCAGAAGCACAGGAAGTTTTTGCTCTTCAGAATAGGGACAGGGCAGAACTATCTTCCTGTGTGACCCTGTAGAAGTGTTGTATTACTCTCTTTCTAGAAAACTGGCTAGTGAAGCTACCATCTTTATTTTGTGGGAGCAGAAATGTCTGAATTTCTGGTTTCATCCAGAAAATTGTTGGTCATTCAGGTGAAGCAACGTGAAGCCTCACGCTCGTTCTGGACGGAGTGGTCTCTGTGGTTGATGGAGGATTTACACAACTTTGGCGTGACTGCAGTGCATTAGCACGTCTCCCATTTTGAACTGGTCCTGCAGACCACTGGTCTTAAAAGGCAAACTAACAGGGAAGAGATCAACTTCCTCAGTCGACAGTCCTGAAAGTAAGATAGATCATGGAAAGATCATTCATTATATTTGCAGGTTTAGGACTTTACAAGGTTGAGATAGTGACCAACATAACTCTACAGAGAGCTTAGGTAACATTCCAAGTTCTTTTTTTGTGCCTACCTGCAGACACTGTCATCTGGACCAAGACTGCTTGTTCTTCTAACTACTGATACTCCACGATTCTGCTTTTTTGTTACTCAATCTTCAAGAAATCCTTTTGGGTCAGGGCGTCTGTGCTGATACATCTGTAGTCATGTCTGTTAACTGGTAGGGTAGTAATAAAAGGAAGACTTTGGCTTGGGAAACAATTCTTTGACTGGGATGAAAACATCGCTTTCAACAAGATTTTCTTTGGCATAGTTTCTGTATTTTTCTGCAGATTGGCCGAACTAATTGTTTCCTATTTGTGACCCAAGAATTGTTTCAGCAAAACCTGTCTGCTGCTGTGGATTTGTTCGCAGAAGAAATGGAAGACTTCATTTCAGCTGAATGCACTGGGAGCGTAAGGGGATGGGTTTCCTTCACCCTCTTTCCTTTATTGCTCTTTTTCTTGCAAGCTCAAGACAAGCAGATGCAGTAATTCCTCGTTGTTTAAGACTTACTGTAATCATTATCAGTGGCAGAGTTCCCACCTCCTCCATCAAATACCAGTCATTGTGTTTTCTACTTGATCTTGTGTGCTTCGTTCTCCAGAAGAAAAGCTAGCTCTTGGCCACCAGCACATCAGGTTTTAAATCTGAGGACAAAGCGTGCTGCTGCAGTAGTGAGAACTTGTGCCAGGGAACCTTTCGTTGACCTAAGAAAATGAGGGGGTTTGCTGTTACATGCTCTGTTTTGTAGGCTGTGGAATTTTCTGGGGAGTCAGTCTCAAAGGTCAAAAGCAGAGCAGGCTTTAGATGCTGTATTTTGTCTCTCAAGTGTGATTTTCCTTAAATGTGGCAAGCAAGCTTTGGTCAGTTGTTCTGTAGACAGCACTGTGAACTGCCTTTCCTCTGTGAACTCCTCGGTGTAATCCTGTTCTTCCTATATTCTATTTGTAAGTGTTTTTAATGGCTGATTTTCCTTAGGTAGCTTGGAAGTTGGTAAGCTTTTCTGTGGTAACCCGTATTTACAGTGCATAATCAAAGTGATTCTTGGGACAGTTTCATGTTTGTCCATGAGATTAATTCAGGCTGCAAATTACAGGGATTTAAGCATTTTTGCAGTCCCATAACTGCTCCTGCTCATGGAGTCGTTGCAGGCTGTGGATGTGTTTAATTTTGAAAATCAGGTTTCTACATTTGTTGTCCTTCAAAGGTCCAAGAAGGTGATAGAAAAGCTTCTAAATCTGTGCTGAAGAAATGGCACGTTAAGGAAGCTGTTCCTCTTGTGCACTGTTAGGAGCTGTGTCTCAGACTGAAGATCTCTGTGGGTATGCAGAGCCTGTCAGGCAGGGCTCGGGCATTGGTACAGAAGTGTGTCCTTAAAGAACGGATGCTGGAAATAAAACGGCAGATTTTTACAAGCTGAGACAACCTTTTGTAGTTAACTCTAGTTCGCTTCAGTAGATATAATACAATCCAGATTTAGGTGGCCCTTTCTGGGAGAAAACTGTATACCTCTTACCTTGGAAATTTTCTCTAGGAAAGGAGCATCAGCACTCAACTTGTGAGAGGAAAGATTAATTTAGGTGTGGAAAATCAGTTCTGTTTTTCACTGTAATACATAGAGGCAGTCATAATTTTGACTGTCTTCTCCCATTGGACTCCTCTTTCTGTTGGGGACAAGAAACTAGGATTGAAGTCTATAAAACCTATAATAGGAAAATATAATCCTAAACAGACTTGAATTCTACCTGCAAGTGTGGGAAGAGCTCATTCCTCTTGAAATTAGGATCTGTCTAATAAACAGAAGATTTTGGATGCCTTGTTACTTAAACTATTGTTTGTAAATGTGTTAACAGAGGAACCTCTCAGTACATTTTTGCTGTTCCATTGTTAGAATAGAAATGTTTGAGTGCTACGGAGACTGGCGTAATAATCCTTGTAGCCAGTCTTAGCAGAATGCTTGGCGAATAGTCTTGTGATACTCAAATTATTATACGAGATCAGAATTGAGACTTGCAAACGTGATGCTAAACAATCTGTTCTCTCAGTCCCAGATGCAAACCCAAGTACAACAAGTGGGAATCGTACCGACGCAGGCGATGGCAACTGGACCAACAGCAGATCCGGAGAAGCGCAAACTGATCCAGCAGCAGTTGGTTTTGCTGCTTCACGCTCACAAATGTCAGAGGCGTGAGCAAGCAAATGGAGAGGTGCGGGCCTGTGCTCTCCCGCACTGTCGAACCATGAAGAACGTCCTCAACCACATGACACACTGTCAAGCTGGGAAGGCCTGTCAAGGTGAGAGCACGTTGCTGAAGCTACTCTTGCAAATGAGCTGTGTAAGGTTTCTCGCGTATTTGTCAGCAGCGTTTCTCTTCTTGTCAAGAAGATCCCTACACCTGGTACAAATGAGTGCCAAAACTGGTTCTTTAATTAAAGAGCTGCTCCCTTTTTCATTACCTTTGCCCGGTTCCTATTTCTGATCTCTTCGCTGCTGTCAGTTTAGAAAACAGAATGCAATATTTGCCCTTTAGAAGTAGGATAGTACCAATGTAGCCTTGCAAGCGTCTTTTCCGCCTCCTCTGTCGTGTAAAGAGGGTGTAATATCTACCATATCTTTGTCTTAGATTTTAGTACTAGTTTCCTTCATTTGTTAGGGCGTTGTTGGTGTGTCCCAAAAAATTTTAGTTGCATTTAGCTGTGTTTAGTTATATGTACACTATCGCTGGTAAAGGAGGAAAAATAGAGTTGCTGTAAAAAATTAGGTGAGTTAATTCAAAACCAGTTAACCAAGGAGTGACTGTAATTCCGTTGCTTTTCCTTGTTCCAGTTGCTCATTGTGCATCTTCGAGACAAATCATCTCCCACTGGAAGAATTGTACTCGGCACGACTGTCCTGTGTGCCTTCCTTTGAAAAACGCCAGTGACAAAAGGAATCAACAACGTAAGTAGTTGTTCTACTGCTGTCACAATGGAATAATACAGTTAAACTAAAGTTGATCAAATGCGCAGTGTAGGAATAAACTTTGACACTGTCCCAACAAACTTAATAGCTGTTTAATAATCTTGTGTAAGGATTAATGTACTAGTGAATTCTCCTTTCTGATCGTTGAATGCAATTTATTACTTAAATACACAGTAATTGAAAAGGGAAAGTCTCAGATCAAGCGCACACCTGTTTTTAAAAGGTGTGGCAACTTCTAGCTGGTGTTTTGTTGCGAAGCAGAGCAATAGATTCCAGTTCTAACGCAGTTTTGGATGTAGGTAGAGTTTTGGGGAAGATATAAGCTACTTGATTATTTTTCTGGCTGCTAGAAACAACTTAAATCAGCAAGCTAGTGATTAAGAATAATCAAAAATGTTTGTAAAATAAAAAATTAATTCTTATGCACAAAAAGATCTGGTCTGGGTGTCTGTACTGGTATAGACGTGCAGAAGTTCGGCAAATCAGAGTGGTTTTGCCCATACCTGTTTTTTATAAGAGCTTAGCTGTTACTGATGCTTGGGGACGGTCAGTTCCTAGTGCATTTCTTCCCTCCCGCTCTGAAACAGAAAATACTGAACTTAGGTAGGTAGGTTTGCTTCTCATCAAATCCTTTGAAAAGATGCTAAGGTAGGACATCTTACAGATAGATGCAGCAGTTCTAGAAGTCTTAAGTAATGTTATGCCTAAGTATATTTAAATAGGGGTTAAGAAGTGGAAAATAGCTGGAGGACTTGGGAAGCTTGTGCATTTGAATTGTGTCGGAAGCATTCTGCTAATTTCCATTTAGGCTGAGACTGCAGTGAGGAACACTAATAAACTTTGGAGGATAGTGAAGAGCTCCTGGGTTAGGTGAGATTAAGGTAGAGGAGAGAGTAGCTGGTAAGACTGTCCAAATTATCCATTGAGGATGCTCTCATAGTTTCAGGAGGGTGTTTTTTTCCCTCTGTAACTGAAAAATTGTAAATAGAGGGCTTCTCAGAGGTAAGGATTTTGTTTTCATTTTACCAAACTTCTCCTTGGTAAACAAGATACATCTTGTGTGTTGAAAGTAGTAATTTGTCGCAAGTGATTAGTTATGTTTGGCCTTCAAAAAATGTGTTGAAAGCTTTGCTTTTTAATATGACATGGTCCATTTGTGCATAACATCCTTATTACACAGTTGTTATCAAAATGCTAACAACATCTAGCACAACAGAATTTGTTTTTTCACTACAAGCTGCTGTAGAAGAGTAGTTTGTGCAGTATTTGTTTTTACGTCGTTCATACAACTTGTCAAAAGAGAAGGCACTGGAGCAAGAACAGTCCTTAAAATTAATTTTATTAGGGGACCAAATAGGATCTTGTTTGAATACAACAGAATTATGATGGATAAATGTGGAGTTTGGCTCTCTTGTTGCATGTGGGGGAGATAAATATGAAATCTCCTTCTTCCATTCAGTTAGTAATCCAATGGTAGTAACCATGAAAACTTGCAGTTTAGTGTGCTGTGGTGCAAGGTTCTTTGTTTGGGATTATGTCTCTGAGTCATACACGTAACACCTTGTGGTTTGTTTGAAGGGAAAAGATGAACACTGAAAATACTTTTTGGCTATATTATAAAGGATACCCCTTTTTAGGAATTCAAAAACGTTTGTCAAATGATTTACATTAATATGTGCATTTGAAAACGCTGTGCCTGACCGGGTGAAAACTAACATAAGATAGGTTTGCTTAAGACTTGAAGAAAACGTTGGCTCTCTTAGAAAGAAATAATTATAGCATCTACCAAATTAGAGGGAGGGGAGGTCTGCATATGGCAGAATATGATGAGAACATTTAGAAAGCAAAAAAGAAATGAGAAGTATAGCGACCCTTGTTACTTTTGTCATAGAATCATAGGGTTGGAAGGGACCTCTGGAGATCATCTAGTCCAACCCCCCTGCCAGAGCAGGGTCACCTTAGAGCAGGTTGCACAGGAACGCGTCCAGGCGGGTTTTGAATGTGTCCAGGGATGGAGACTCCACCACCTCTCTGGGCAGCCTGTTCCAGTGCTCTGCCACCCTCAAAGTAAAGCAGTTCCTCCTCATGTTGAGATGGAATTTCCTACACTCAAGTTTGTACCCATTACCTCTTGTCTTGTTGCCGGGCACCATTGAAAAGAGCCCGGCCCCATCCTCCTGACACCCACCTTTTAAGTATTTGTAAGCATTAATAAGGTCACCCCTCAGCCGTCTCTTTTCCAGACTAAACAGACCCAATTCCCTCAGCCTTTCCTCATAAGAGAGGTGTTCCAGTCCCCTAATCATCTTGGTAGCCCTATGCTGCACCCTCTCCAGCAGTTCCCTGTCCTTCTTGAGCTGGGG
>VYZM01009169.1:51803-75551 GCA_013398915.1 Dromas ardeola
ATTAAACTGGTGAGATCTCAGTCGGCTTCTGTCTTTTTTTTTTTTTTTAAACTTGCTTGGAAATGATCAGAGAGTTCAAAAGTTATTACGAATGTGTCCACAGACTGTAAGCATATGTAAGCCTAATTTCCATGGTAAGCCCAGTGTTGAAAACACTGTGGATTGTCCTTTGGGAAAAAGGATGTTTTCTGTGAAGCTGCTTATTCTGGAGCGGGGGGGGATCTCTGACTATATTTATTTGTAGTTCTTTGGCAAATGAGATCAAGTTGAATTCTCATCTGGAGAGGGAAAAGTTTGGGCTCTGTAATGTGTGTGTTTTCTCTTGGATGGAAGCTGAAAGTATGTGTATCGTTTTCAGTGATTCTCTCGGTTTCCGTGGTGGGTAAGGATTTAAGAAAGCCTAGATAATGCTGTTAATGCCTCAGAAGGCTTCTGTTCCTGATTTATTTATTCTTTTTCTAACCATGTGCTTCTCCTAATATTTCAGTAAAGCAACTATTGTTTCCTATATTAAAAGCTATTATTGTTGCTGTGTTTAGCCCAGAAATTTCTAATGCACATTACATATTTAATCACTTGAGGAGGAAAATGTGGAGTGTGTGTTTGTATTACTTCTACCGGAGTCTTGGTTATCAAAATGCAGTGTCTCCGTAGTGAAGGATATACTCCTTGTGTCGTTCGCAATGGAGCATGTTGTTACTCGAGAAACGCAGCTAAAATGAGGACCGGAAAGCAGATTTTTATTCACTTCTGGGTTTAGTAAAAACTACTTTTCCCTGTTGTTTCAATTTCCTGTCTACAACGGAAATTATTTTTCCATACATTTGTGTGGTAAGAGAGATTGGTTGGTTGTGGTAGTCATATAGGTTAATGAATACCTAAATATTATTCTCTAAATGGTTTACCAAAACCTGTGGCAGGCTCATCCCCATTCTGACTCTTCAAATTATTTTAGATTTTGTCAGTACAATCTGAAACCCATCAGGGCTTTTCATATCTCTGAATAACTTGGGTTTTAGGGTAATTTGGCCTTCAGAGGATTCATCTAGTGACTGCTCGGAATGAAAATTTCTGCCATCAGATCTTCACTATTACCTTTGTGTCCAAGGACACAGTATTTCTGCTGAACTCAGGATCTCTGTTCTGGAGCCAAATATTTTGACCTAATATGGGATTGATGGGAAAGAGGGAAGTAGAGGAATTAATTTATTTTTTTTTTTTCCCCCTTAGTCTACTGTCCCAAGCATGAAAATCCTATTTAGCCTTACATTGGAGCCTATACTTTATGTATATTTCAGTAATTATGGGCTTATCTGCCTGAAATTTACAGCACTTCTCTTTAGACTGCATGTATTAATTGCTAGGGTGGTTTCTGTCCTGTAGAATCAAAGGCTGAGTTTCCCCACTTGGCATCTCGGGTACCCGTCACTCTGTCCTTTGGCAGAAAAATATATACCATATAACTATATGCATGTTCTATTGATTCTTGGCATGATTTGTTTTCTTGTTTGTCCTCATCGATTTTCAATTTTCTCTTATCCTTTCTTTTTTTTTTTTTTCTTTTTTAGCCCTTTTAGGGTCTCCAGCTGGTGGAATCCAAAATTCCATCGGTTCTGTTGGCACAGGCCAGCAGAATACTCCATCGCTAAGTAATCCTAATCCGATTGACCCCAGCTCCATGCAACGAGCCTATGCTGCTCTTGGACTGCCATATGGCAACCAGCCTCAAACGCAGTTGCAGCCCCAGGTACAAGGCCAACAGCCGGCACAGCCTCAGGCTCACCAGCAAATGAGGACCATTAATGCATTGGGTAGGTGGAAAAAAAAGAAACTAAGGTCTTAAAATAAACTGAATTGTTGAATTTTTAGGGTAGTACAGTATTTCACTTGACCAGAGTAGTGACTTTCTGTTCATGTTGATTAATAACTTCAAATTGTACTATTTATAAACGCCGCCGTTCATTTACATTTGATTTTTAAAAAGCTTTCAGTATATTGCTTCTGCCAAATAGCAGTAGTTTTAGTTTCTTTTAAAATACAGTCCATAGCTTATTGTTGTCTGAGGTGGTTAGACAGAATTTGGTTTAACAAATATTTCACCTGTTCGAGCAAATAATTCTCTCTCAAATGCTAATTTCTTTCTGGAACTTAATTGTTAGTATTATCTTCCTTTTAGCTTACTGAACTCATCTGAAGAGTTTGAATTGTAAATTTAAATTTAAATTCCAGTTCTTGTAGAAAAAAATGTTCAGCCTGAAAGTAACTTGATTCCATAAGTAGCTGTGTATATGTACCACAGCAGGTATTATCATAAAGTACTTACCTGATACTCTGTTTCGTTTATTAACCAGTTGGGTCAGTAAAGTGTAGTTTTGCCGTGTTATTGTCAAAATTGTGAACTGGGTACCAATGGTGTTTAATTTTGTCCTAAAGGAGCCAACCAGATGAGCCTTCCCGCAGGAGGAATAACAACAGACCAGCAAGCTAGTCTAATTTCTGAAAATGCTCTTCCAACATCCCTTGGGACAAATAAGTAATGCACACATTTTCATTCTTGCTCAATTAAACATTTATTTACACGCTTATGAATGTAAATAAAGAGCATGCTTTAAAAACTAATTGTATCGGCATGGAAATGATCAGTCACATCTATAGCTACGCTCTCCTTTCCTATTTCGATTCACAACATTTAGTAGTTTTAAATGAATTCCCAAAGGAAGAATATTTTGTATTTTTAAGTTGTGATTCTTTATCATTCAATACCGTGTCTTGCAAACTCCTGAGCTTTGCTGCTGTAGGTGTTGCAGTTTGCTGATATCAAAATTTCACTTAGAGAATGTTTGATGCAGTAGAACCATGGAGTAGTTTAGGTTGGAGGGGACCTTTAAAGGTCCTCTAGTCCAACTCCCCTGCAAAGAGCAGGGACATCTTCCACTAGACCAGGTTGCTCAGACCCCCATCCAACCTGACCTTGAATGTTTCCAGAGAAGGAGCATCTCCCACCTCTCTGGGCAACCTGGGTCAGTGCCCCACCCCCCTCAGCATAAAAAATTTCTTCCTAATATCTAGTCTAAATCTCCCCTCTTTTAATTTAAAGCCATTACCCCTTGTCCTATTGCAACAGGCCCTGCTAAAAAGTCTGTGCCCATCTTTCTTATAAGCCCTCTTTAAGTATTGAGAGGCTGCAATAAAGTCTCCCCGGAGCCTTCTCTTCTCCAGGCTGAACACCCCCAGCTCTCAGGCTGTCCTCACAGGAGAGGGGCTCCAGCCCTCGGAGCATTTTTGTGGCCTTCTGTGGACCTGCTCCAGCAGGTCTGTGTCCTTCCTGTGCTGAGGCCCCAGAGCTGGAGTCAGCACTGCAGGGGGGTCTCACCAGAGCAGAGCAGAGGGGCAGAATCACCTCCCTTAACCTGCTGGCCATGCTGCTTTTGATGCAGCCCAGGGTAGGGTTGGCCTTCTGGGCTGCAAGCCCACATTGTCGGATGATCTCCAGCTTTTCACCCACCAGTACGCCCAAGTCCTTCTCGGCAGGGAAGCTTCATCCCCCAGCTTGTATCGATATCAGGGGTTGCCCTGACCCCCAACCTGCAGGACCCTGCACTTTGTGGTGTTGTACCTCATGAGGTTCACATGGCCCCACTTCTCGAGTTTGTCCATGTCTCTGGCATGGGCATCCTGTCCCTCAGGCACGTCAACTGTACCACTCAGCTTGGTGTCGTTGGCAAACTTGCTGAGGGTGCACTCGATCCCACTGGCCATGTCATTGATGAAGATATTAAACAGTACTGGTCCCAATATGGACCCCTGAGGGGCACCACTTGTCACCAGTCTACATTTGGACGTTGAGCCATTGACATGCAACCATCCAGCCAATTCCTTATCCACTGAACAGTCCACCCATCAAATCCAATTTAGAGAGAAGGATGTTGTGGAGGACGGTGTCAAAGGCCCTAGAGGAGTCCAGATAAATGACATCCGTAGCTCTTCCCTTGCTCACTAATGTAGTCACTCCATCATAGAAGGCCACTAGGTTGGTCAGGCAGGGCTTGCCCTTGGTGAAGCCATGCTGGCTGTCCAAAATCACCTCGCTAGTGGGAGATGGGGAGCTACTAGCTTCCCAGTAGCTAGAAGTGATGAAAGAAATTCCTTAAAAATTACTTCAGGCATCAAACATGCAAGAAAACTCTGCGTTCTGTACTGCAGCGGTCCCTTTTCTTTTTATTTTAGCCCGCTAATGAATGATGGCACAAATTCTGGCAATGTTGGAAACCTCAGCTCAATGCCAACAGCTGCACCTCCTTCTAGTACCGGGGTAAGGAAAGCATGGCATGAACATGTCACTCAGGACCTGCGCAATCATTTAGTGCATAAACTGTAAGTATTCACCAAGACCACCTATTTTTCCTGACCTTTTTTAAAGAATTTCAATACTGTAGTTCTACTATTAAGCTGAGAAGTTGTTGATGAGGATGGTACCAGTAGTGGTTCTCTGACACTGGGCCACTAAGGATGGGCTACTGCCTTTACCCTTCCTCTTCATTCTTCATGCTCATTAAGGAATGAGCATGATATTAGTTTATATGGCTAGTAAATTCACTCTGCTGTATTTAGACTACAGACTGTCAAGCCTCACGTTTTTTCATCATCAAATTTGCTTTAATCTCGTAGGGAGTAATGCAATATAGATTTATTTTTTATTTTTTTTTTTTTTTTCAAATAACTTTTTTGATATGCTTTTACATCTCTGATGTATGAAGGAATGTCCAGGTCAAATATTATAAAGCTGTATTGGATTATATTTTTTATTTTTTCTGAATAATTTTTCTTTTATTCTTTCTCCTTTCTTGTAGTGTCCAAGCCATCTTCCCCACTCCTGATCCGGCAGCACTGAAGGATCGCCGCATGGAGAACCTGGTGGCTTATGCCAGGAAAGTGGAAGGAGATATGTATGAATCTGCTAACAGTAGGGTATGTTGCTTCAGTCCAGGTGTTCCGTATATGTTCAGGAACAAACAATTATTACGAGTATTAGAAATCTTATAAGCATAATGAAAACTGCAGAGAATCATTTCACTGTTCTCTGGATGAGGAAAGCTGTGCGTTCTGTCTGTGACAGTGTTTGTAGGGTCCCAGGCCCTCTGATCAATGTCACTCTAAGCTAATTCACCTCCCTCAGCTCCGTGAAAACTAGACAACGTCGTCCCAGCCCTATTTGCTTTCCTCCTGGAAGTGGGATTGACGTGCGTGAAGACTGGAGCACAGCTTGCTGTTCTTGATGTTTCCCTTGCTGACTTTCTTCTTTCTGGAAGTCTGTGTAAATAGTTGTTTTAAAACTTTCTTAATGTCTCTTTAGCATGGGAGGTTTTCTCTAGGACTCAGTCCTGTTATACTGCTCGCCTTTTTTAACTTGCGCTGTTGGAATTCTTTCCTAGAGTGATTTGGCTAAGACACGTAGCTGTTTCACGTCTCAACATACTAAAAAGTCAGTTTGTCTGCGTTTGTCCTTGTGCATGGGAAACAAGACAGAATTCCTGGTCTTGTTCATGATTTTTGCTCTGTCTGCAAAGAGCTGTCAGTTCAAATCTCTGTTACTCAGAGGGAGAAAAGCCCTGTTGATTGACATGCTGGGGGTACTATTTTATTATGACACTGTGGTAATTCTACCCTAAAGAAACTACTCCATGAAAGTCTTTGTCAGGTAAAGACAATGTTAGTAGCACCAGTAATAATAGCTAGTGAGATTTACCCGATCAGAATCTTGAGGTCCTTTCTTAAATAAGGTAAGAGTATCTAAAGAGAGCGGTTAGTGGCATTTTGGGTGCTAATCATCCAGTAAGACAGTAACACTTAGTCTGCCCCGCTCAGACAGTCTCCCAGAAGACCTAAAGATGGAATACAAGTTTTATTTCCTAGAGATAGATAGGCAGTGGCCACACTTGTAATGATGCTGCTGTGTCAGCGTTGGTCAGTGACTATTGTATTCTCCTTGTGGCTACCAGGAGGTTGTTTAGCAAGGAAGTCTTGTGTGTGATCACCCTTGGTCACCCTGGCAGCTTGTAGAGAACAACTTCAGAGAGAACGAGGATTTCATAAGCATACATAGGCATCTGAATACCATCTCAGTAAGGATGAGCATGGTAGAATTCTGGTTATAAGATTAAATGTCGTCTTACCTCTATGCCAGGCAAATACCCAGAAGCATCTTCTCTTCACCCCTTCAAACAGCTGCCAGAGCCTCATTGCCAGAAGTCTCTTTCATGGGAATTCATCTAACGTATTTGGCTCCAAGCAGCAAACTTGGAAGAAGGGAGTAGTTTAGAACGTATTAACGATGCCGTGTGGAATTGCATCCTTCTGTTTTGAGGAGCATCCATTATACTTTGACATTGAAAGACAGATTAGTATGAGGCATCACTGTAAGCAGCTCGACATTGGTTTAGTAGTATGTGCTCCTTGTGAACACGTCCCTTTTCAGGAATCTTTGTGGCGTGAAGGCAGCACAATATTAAATTTACAAGTTATAGGCGAAGTGCCTTGAGCAGGAGGAGGGAAGGGGCTGTGGTGCTTTTAAATTGGACAGCAGAAAGTGTCTGCACTGTTGGATTTCTGAGACATTTGGAGGAGGGAAGTGACCTAAAAATAAAGCTTTATATTGCAACTCTGGACTTTCTTAACAAGGCTGGTGAGGAATACTTATCTCCTATGCGTTTTCTGAAATAACCTCAAATCTTACTGTAATAAAATATTCTAGTTTTGGTGAAAAATGGATGAAGACAAAACAATTGTGGTACAAGCATCGCTCAATCTTTGCTCCATGTAACACTGGGTTTTAAGAGAATTGGTGACCCCACAAAAGAAATGTAGTCTTGAGGCTTTGGGGGGATTTTTTGCCTTTAACAGGTGCATAATCTCATGCACTTGGCAGATGTGTGTCCAGCAATTTCTGACAAGCAAAATTGTCTACCTTGCTGTGCACTGTGACTGCCTTATTTGATCTGTTGTCAATGTGGGTTGAGTAAAATGGATTTTTCATCTTGTAGAGATGTAATGTTTAGTTGTCTGTGCCTGTGGACTATTTTTCACTGATTTCCTCCATTCCTTTGGGGTTTTGTCTGTTTTTGTTTATTCCGTGCAATGACTGTCGGTAGTCAGACTCTTTAGGAAAAGAATGGTTCCTTTCTTTATGTAAAAATTGATCTGTCCTTAACGTCGGTCTCCTGAAGTAACAGTGTTGCTGGGAACATGTTTTTCTTTTGTCTGTGGATTAGTGAAAATGTTTATTATGAAAATAACATTTAAAAATCATTAACACTTAGAAACTAAATCACAGCTTCCTGGTTTTTGTTGAAGCGACAGAGAAACTGGAGACTTCTCCTTTGCCTGCTAATCTAACTCAGAGTAGATATGAAGGATGGCCATAAAGCCAAGCCTCAGATGTGTTTTCTGGAAGCTTTGTTTTTCCTTTTCTGCAATAAAGCAGTGATGAGACTGTCTCAATTTAACAGAATTCTGGGAAGAAATATTTCTTTTTCAAATAGGCAGGTGCATACATTTAAACCAGGTGATGGTATGCTGGTAGACTACCTGAGTTCTGCTGCTGCTTTCTTATACTTGACGCTGAGTACCATTTTTTCTTTTAGGACGAATACTATCATTTATTAGCAGAGAAAATCTACAAGATACAAAAGGAGCTAGAAGAGAAGCGGAGGTCTCGTCTACATAAACAAGGGATGTTGGGGAATCAGCCAGCCTTACAGACCCCGGGACCTCAGCCCCCTGGTATCCCTCAGGTGGCTGCTGCCATGGGCCAGGCACAGCCCGTGAGGCCACCCAGTAAGTACTTCTATAGGAGGTACTTCTGCTTTTCAGCTGTAGCTCCGCACGGTCTGTGCCCTTGGGCTCTCATGCTAATCTAAAGTTCGTATTTTAAATTGTTTTTTGCTGACTGTTTGTCTGTTGTGTTGCAGATGGGCCTATGTCCATGCCAACTGTGCCTATAAGTCGTATGCAGGTTTCTCAAGGTATCTATGTTTTCCTCTCTAATTGCAATTTGTGGGTTCAAAATTATTATTAAGGGGAAAAGCTGATCTTCTGTTTCCCTGTTGCAGTTGGGGTGGGGGGAACTACTGGGTCTCCCTTTTTTCAGCATCATTCTTTGTTGTTGCTCTGTGGCAGGAACTGTCTCAGTGCGGTCTTGTCTTAAGAACTGACAATATGTACCAAGTATTTTGCTAGCGATTTGGGAAGTAATTCACTCCTTGCCAAAAGAGGAGAGTGCAAGCAAGATTACTGTGGATAATCTTATTTAAAACACTGTAATGGCGCAGGGGGGGAGGACGTTGGCATGTTTTCATCAGTTAATTAGCCAAAAATACACCTGTAGCTGGAAATTTAGCACATTAATCCTAGAACCTTTATAACTAATGGTATACTTTCTTAGTTTCTGGTGCAGAATGCATCTAAAAAAGCCTTGTAGCTTGTTTGCAGCACTGATGGCTTGCGATCACTGATGTAGGCTGCTGTGGGCTCTTGGGTGGGTTTTTTTTCTGAAAAATAAGAGACCCGTGATTTTTAAAGGCTTGAGCTTCCTCCAAAAAAGTGTCCCTAATTATTTTTTTTTTTCTTGGTTCAGAGTTAGTAGTAAGTTGAAACTTGTATTGAAATGCCCTTGAGAAGTTACATCCTTTTAAAATTCATTTCGATAGGAGAAAAAGTTGATAGCAAGTATAGCTCCATAATTATTTATTTACACCTTTATTCCTGTTAGGTGAGTTTGGGGTTTTTTTTGGAAGGGTTAAATGTTTTGTATAAAAAGCACAGCACCTTATTTAAGCACATTGCTAGCTTTTGTCCTGATCTGAGGCTAGGCATTGCCTTCATACATACAATAAGTATTTTTAATCATATTTACTTCAAGCGTTTCACGGAGGCCTGAATAAGACATTGCTGTTTCAAAGCAAATGCCTGATTTTAAGAAACCATCCCAAGGTTTTTTTTACAAATAGCATCCTGTCTTTGCAGGTCATCCACAGTCTTCATCTTTTGCATTTTTTTTTATTTTTTTTTTTTTCAGTCACCAAAAGCTATATTTCACCGTAACCGGTATTCCTCTGAATACTTCTTGTATCCCGATTTGTCTGTTAAGCCAAGTAATTTGAACAAAGTTAAATGAAAAAGATGACTTGTAGGGCAGTCAAACTTTAGTCGTAATAAATGTTAACTTTTATAGTAGAGTATACATACGTAAACTCTGATGACTTGTTCCTAATGAGTTGTTTTGGGGGTGCATTTGCAGGAATGAATCAGTTTAACCCCATGTCCATAGGGAATGTACAGATGCCACAAGCACCCATGGGACCCCGTGCAGCTTCTCCAATGAACCACCCTGTACAAATGAACAACATGGGCGCTGTTCCTGCGGTTCGTACTTCTTGTTACCAGGTTCTTCTCAAAATTGGTTGGTTACATTTAACAGTGTTAACGCTGTTCTGAAAAGGCCATGTCATAGACTAGTACTGTAAATTGTAGGATAATTTCATGGAAACATACCGAGCCTGTCATGCCTTTATTGAAGCCTTTGTTTGCAATTTTTTAAAAAAAAAAAAAAAAACAAAAACAAAAACCCTCAGCTTTAGAGAGGTAAATGCCAGAGATGCAATAATCTCCAACAGTCTGTGGAAGAGCATAGTTCTTCCAGAAACTCTGTCTTGGCAGTATGTATACCTCCTTTATTCCTTCATGGAAACATGTTTATATTCTTTAGAAAAACAAAAATATTTGCAGTTTCACTGGATTATCTCCATTAGCTCAGAGAACAGAATGGAGTTTTAACACTCTTGGTAGAATTTTGAATGTTACTTGTTTAAAAATAACTTCCGCATTAATACTGTGGAACAAATGCTAAAGTTACACGCATGTGCCCACTTCCATTTGGTTTGCTGAAGCCAGTTTTCCTTTTATTTTTTTTGTCCTATCTTTTGGCTGATTACATTGAGAATATTTTCCTTTGTCTTGCTACGTAATACTAAATGGTAATATCTTCCATTTGGGTGTTAATTTTTAGATGGCAATGTCTCCTTCCCGAATGCCTCAGCCGCAGAACATGATGGGAGCTCATTCCAACAACATGATGGGTCAGGCTCCTACCCAGAACCAATTCCTGCCCCAGAACCAGTTTCCAGCATCCAGTGGGGCTATGAATGTGAACAATGTGGGCATGGGTCAATCGACAGCCCAGGCCGGGGTGGCACAGGTGAGATGTATTTTGTAATACTTGAGTTATTTACTCTTAATTATTTTGTTCTAATTTTATTTAATTCATATTTGTGTGTGTTTGTTTATATTGATATATCCATTGTTTATTGTAGTCACCCCTGACTACGGGGGATCCTGGGTTACATCTGCCTTCTTCATTAGCTCTTCTATAACCTATCCACATATGCTAACTGGGGGGCAACTACCTGTAACTCCTGATTTAAAATCTTTAAAAAGTGCATGCTGATGAGATTTTTAGGGGGAATATCAGAAGCTGGTTTATGGGACGTTTATGACCATATGCTTTTGTCTTTGTATGGACCTTAGGAGCTAACTTTAAATCAAGAATTACAATAAAGTGGTTGGGGAAGATCTTGTAAAGTTTGTTTTCACCTCTCTACTTCTGAAAAGGAAATTGCTTTTTTTCTGTAACATTTTTCTGTTACAGCAGTGGTCAGTGAAGTAGCAGCTGTGCCTGTGATGCCAAAGTATATGCTTTTCCACAGCGAGAGGCTTGGTTTTTAACTCAGAGTCCAAGAAATTTAGGTTAGTTGGGACCTCCAGAGTCCTCGAGTCCAGCCCCATCCTCAAATGCGAGATAACTTAGAACACGTCATGAAGGGCTCTGAGTCAAGTCTGGAATATGTTCAGGATGAGCATCTACAATTTCGTGGGCCCTGGCTCGGTTGTTGGAGCATTTGTGGTGAACATTTTTCTCCTAATGCGCTTAGTTCAATAAAACTGACTATGTTACAGGCAATATAGAAGCATGTTTTAAATTTGAAACCCGCAGGAAACTGTTGATTGATTTAGATTTCTAAGAGTAAGAGGTGTATCTGAGGGTAGAGTATTCTTTTTTATCACTAGTTATCTGATGCAATCTTTAGTGGAATTTATAGTTTAAAAGTCTGTGCACATCCAGGATATTTTATTGTTGTTGCTCTGAAAAACAAATCCACCATTTTCTTCAGCATCTGGAGTAGTCAATTTGGAATTCTAAAATAAATAAAAGAAGAAAGAAAAAGAAATGTGCAATAGGGCAGGCATTAGATGTGTTGAACTGTCTTCTAAAGCAGGACTGCTCTAGGTTCGTGGCCTAAAATGTGTATTTGCTCGAAACCATTTTCTATGCAAAGTCTGACTTTTGCCCAGCTGATGGCATGATTTGGAGACTGTCCAACCCACTGCCTGTGGGTTTCTGTGTTACTCGGGAATGGTGAGGATTCCCTCTCTGTGCCAGTAGAATGAACGTAAAAAGACGTGCATGGCACATCTAGGTCTAGGAGCAAGGTCTTTGACTAAGAGCTGATGAAAACGATTAGAGAAATCAGAGCGTCGTCATTTGCAGTAGCAACACTTGTTTATAGCTGATCTCGTGTTTAGACTTAGAGTATTCTCTTAAAGAAGACTTCAGTGCTGTGATTTAAAGGATAAGTGTGATTCCCAGAGTTTCGGGAGTGACGTGTCTGTAAGACAATCTCTCTCTCCAGCAGGGGCAGGTTCCCAGTGCTGCTCTTCCCAACTCCATGAACATGCTTGGACCGCAGAGTGGGCAGTTACCGTGTCCACCAGTGACCCAGCCACCTCTACATCAGACTACGCCCCCTGTGTCCACGGCCGCTGGGATGCCACCTATTCAGCACCAAACGCCAACTGGAATGACTCCTCCTCAGCCAGCAGCACCCACTCAGCCATCGACACCGGTCTCATCTTCAGGACAAACACCAACGCCGACACCGGGTTCGGTTCCAAACGCGACACAGACACAAAGCACACCTACGGGGCAGACTGCGGCACAGGCTCAAGTCACACCGCAACCTCAGACCCCAGTTCAACCCCAGTCTGTGCCAACCCCGCAGCCATCTCAGCAACAGCCAACATCTGTGCAGGCGCAGCCACCTGGAACTCCAGTAAGTACCAGCTAATTGCGTTTTTCTTGCGTAGTGGCGTTCCACAGGAGTTCTCCCTATGTGTCGCACCATGTCGTGAATGTATAGAGCCCATAGTTGTCAATGGTAGCTTCTACTTTAGACCAAAGGGTTCGTTACAGAGATGTGTAAAAATGTGCGTGTGTGGAGATGTTCTCAGCATTGTTTGAAGGAGGGGGGGGCGTATTGAATGACTTTGAACTGCTCAAAGTAAAAATGGCAGCAGT
Organism: Dromas ardeola; assembly: GCA_013398915.1. Taxonomy (NCBI): domain Eukaryota; kingdom Metazoa; phylum Chordata; class Aves; order Charadriiformes; family Dromadidae; genus Dromas; species Dromas ardeola. The sequence goes on from VYZM01009169.1 coordinate 64,213, forward strand.
GTGCAGAAAGATGAGGCATAACAGGCCTAATGCTATATTTGGCCTTAATCAGAATTGGTCTTTTTTGATCATGAAACTTGCATAATTTTTTTCTTTTAAGCTTTAGTCAGGATGAATGCACATGTCAAGGAATGTACAGTGTTTTATTGGGCAGGTATTTTCTCTGTAAAAAGAAGCCTTTTTGGGGCAGAATTCTTCCTTGGCTTCTCCTCTGTAAAGCAGAGTTATTAAATGTGTTACATAGAAACTTGGCTACAGTGAGCTCCTGTATCCATGTTCTGCACTGTTTTAGAATATCATCTCATGTCTCTTTTGTGCTTTTCATTTTTAGTAAAGGAAAATATTTCTATATATGCAGTGTCTTTCTTTTGTACTGTTTTTACAACAGCTATCCCAGGCAGCAGCTAGTATTGATAACAGGGTCCCCACCCCTGCCTCAGTTGCTAGTGCTGATACGAATTCCCAGCAACTAGGACCAGATGCACCAATGCTAGAAAGCAAATCAGAAGTTAAAACTGAAGAAACTGAGCCAGAGACTAGTGAGACACAAGTGGAAGCTAAGACTGAGGTAAATGAGATTCTATACAGCTTAACTGAAAGCAGTGATAGATATAAAAGCACTTAATGATGTGTCTGAATTGGTGAGCTAAGGGGCGAGAGGAGGGTAGTTACTGGAAAGTAACTGTCCCGAGGAAAGCCATGGACGGAGAGTGCTTTGACAATCTCAAACTTAATATTTTGATGACTCGAGTTTGGGTCACAGGTGTAATAGTGCATCTCATTGCATCCTTTCTTAAGGTGGAGGAGGATTTACAAGGATCTTCACAAACAAAAGAAGAAACAGATGGAACAGAACTGAAACAGGAGCCAATGGAAATAGAAGAAAAGAAGCCTGAAATAAAAGTAGATGCTAAAGAGGAAGAGGAGAGCGGCACTAATGGAACCACTTCACAATCCACATCACCATCTCAGCCCCGCAAAAAAAGTACGTGTATGAGTTTTTCTTGTGCGCTTTATTTTACTAGCATTTGTTTTCCCTGGTCTCAGTTCCTGCTGGGAGGTCTCTTATGCACTCGGGTTCCAGCACGTGGAGCTCTAGGAGATCCATGCTTTATGTAATTTATTTTTGAAAGTAGCATTCCTTTCATGTTTTATGAATCACAGGTGAGAAAAGCATGTCATTGTGGTCTTGATCCCAGCAGTCTTCTCACAGCTTCCAGTTTCTGCCCAGGACCAAGGCAGTAAGGCAGTGATTGCTGGAGAAATTATATACATCTGTAAATCTCTCCTTGTATATCTTGGCCAGTGCTCTTTCAAGGGAGCTTAGTGTAGCGTGCTCTTGGTAACCAAGAATATCCATTGCTTTCCTTTTGCATTAAAGGCTGCACACACCGCCTTCATACTGAGTTTTAGCCTTTGCTTCTCTGAGAATCGTGTGCTTGAACTCTTCTCCTGTGTTTGTGTTCCTCCAAGGCTGATCTGCTGCAACAGCCATAAAGTTTGAAGCCCTTTGTATTTCCAGTGCTCATTTGAAAGCTTTCTGCTCAGAAACAGTTAGGTCAGTAGTCTCTTAAATTAATCTACAGTGTTAGCACAGGTTTAGGTGTGACTATGTCTGCACACTGTATGTTTCTCCAAAAGGAAACTTGATGGCATTACGGATCTTGAATGGACTTACATAAATGATTGCATGCCTTGGGTTAGTAAGAAATATATGAATAAAATTCTTAAAGAAAACGGGTAGGAAGAAGTAACTCCCATTTCTAGTGCAGGCGTTGTGGGAGCCTGCAAGGTCAGTTTTTTGGACTCAGATGATGTTTTCTGTGGTTGGTTTTTAGATTTTGACCAAAGGTAAGCTTTCAAGATGCTGCAAATATCAAAAAAGGGAAAGTGATGATCCATTTCATTACTTTTTTTTCTCCTTCCTTTGCAAAGGAAACTGCATATGAGTACATTAGGACAACATTATGGGTGCATGCTTTCCGGAATGTGATCAGGAAGTCATAAAGTTTTAAAGTTTGTGCAGCTTGGATCTTGATCTCTTGTGTATGCCTTAGGTTCCATTTAATTACTAAACATAATCTTTTTATAATAAAATGCTATGAAATGCATTTTCCTGTAGAGTATGTTTTCAGTTTGTAGCCAGATGAGAGTGCACTGCAGAACTCACTGGCAGAGCCTATTCTGAACAAAATGTAACATAGGGAGTGGAAGGCTTATTAGCGCCTATAAACCAGTTACATTCCCAGTGCAAAGAATGGCTGCTGCTTGTTAGGAGGAGCGTGCTTGCAAGTAAATCTAGGTGAGTGGTTGAGAGAGGAAGGTTCTAGCAGAATTAATCCGTGGAAGAGCTGCGCTGTTGTTCTGTTGATTCAGTCTGGGTTACTACCTATTTCCAATACCTTGTTTAGTAACACAGTTTTATCACAATGTTGTGATAATGTTGTGATTTTAACACAATGTTGTCACTAAGTAATTGTGTAGTATCATACATGTGCATCATGGGCCGGTACAGCAACGTGCACTATTTTAAATGGTGACGTTTTCTCACCAAGTAATTCGTCCACCTTTAATAGAGCATTTGTCTTAAAATGCTAAATAAACCAAGAGATACTCGAGAGCAAATACTATGAAGTGTGCTGAAGCTTTATATGCTATTTTAAAACTACTTATGAGACTGATCTGGAGTTTTTTTGTGGTTTACAAAAGTATTGGAAACTCTTCTTCCTTCCTACGTGGTCGGATTCCTGAGGTGCATCCCACAGTAACCTGGGATTTAGCGAATCAGGCTCGCAGCTGGAAGTGTCTTGGAGTGTGTATGCTATAAGATAACTTAAGAAATTATTTGAAAAGATTAATCTGGACCCGAGAGGAGTGTTTTTCTGGGTCCAAGTGGCTTATGTTGTGGAGAGGGAATCTCATCTGTGTGTACCGCCCATCCGGGCGTACTGAATCGGCCCGGCTGTGCTCATCTCATAGAACTAGTCAGTAACCTGATGTGAGTGATGGGAAATAAATACTGTATGGGCTAGAGAACAGTCCAAGGTCATAGCGCTGAGATACTGGTCTGCTCAATTCACTTACGCCTGAATTTGTGCAGTTTAGCCGTTTTGGAGAATTGCAGGCACCCCTTTGGCGAGGTTTTCTTCCTCATCAAGGTTTTGCCTTCATAAATGGGGGCAACCAAACCCTTCCAAGTTCAGGCTTTGGGCTTGTTTTGCTTCTTTTCTGCAAATCTAATGTAGGCAAGAAAGGAAGGGGTTTGGTTCCTTGCCTCTTCCCTTGCAGTCTTCTCAAAAGAAACACGATAATATTCATCTGCATAGCTCCTGTCTCCTCTTCTTGTTGTAGATGGCTGCCTTAGTTTGACCTTCAGGATTAGTTTTACTGGTTTCTTCCCTTCTTTATAAGAGATGATAATGCAAAACCTGCAAGGGCTTGGTTTTGGGGGGGGTATTAAGGACAATACACCTGATTGTTTGTTTGAATTTGTCTTCGTCTTCCTTTACGAATTTTCTCCTTAGTAATCATAAGCAGGATTTCCTCTGAAAGAAATAAAAATCTAAAAAGGTAAAAAAGCTAGCATTATACTTTTCTCTGGCAGATAATACGTCATCATGATTCAGGCCAAGATCCCATTTTCTTTTTACCACCCACGCATCCAAGACAAAATGGGATAACTGGATGCCAGCTACTTACAGAGATCTTCTAGCTACCGGGGGAGAACCGAGAGCGTTTAATTGTGCAAAAGGGGAAGAGGAGAGAACAGAAACTTTCTCGTAAAATCTGCGTATAGGCAGATCCTGTGATCAAATGTGCTGTTACTCGTCATATTCCTTAGAGGCAGAGCAGCACTTTTACTGCTAAAGATGAAGGCAGCTTTTCTTTACATTTTTAGGTGAAGTCATAAATTGAAATAACAACTGGATTTTTATTTTTGTTTTTTCAAACTTCAAAATGGAAGTAGGCTGTGAACTTTTATCAGCAAATATAACTAGGCTTTAAGGGACTTGGCAAAAGTTGTTCTGGATCTCTGTAGTTTCAGTTGAAATTAAGATTGGATTTATTGTGAAGCGTAGTCTAGTTTAGTGGTATGTTGTTACAGGGGTCAGTACAGGGAATATTCTAAAAGCAATGTCAAGCAGGTGGCCAGAATAGATTATTAAAAAGTGCTTTTTGACCTTTAAATTTCATTAAATGAAATAATTCAGATTAGCGAGTTATGAACTACCTGAGCCAGAGCAAGATGATTCTGGAAGCAATAGCGAATACTTTTTCTCATGAATGGAATTTAAAATTGCCTTCTGTTCTTGAGAATTCCATAATTAAATTTAGTAGTGGCTTATGAAACTTTTGAGAGTATGTGGCAGGGTTCGTTTCATAGGAAAGTGCCTGCATATTTGGTATCAATGAATATGGGAGAGAATTGCCATTTTATCGGCACTGAGACTGTGGCAACAGCTGCAGTGATCATCGAGTTGCGTTCATTGTTGTAACAAGCAGCGTAGGCCTCCTTGGCTCATCTCGTTTTTAATCTGGCGAGTCTGAGTTCAGTAGTAGCAGCATGAGATCTTGCTGGCTCCGTAAGGCAAGCCCTTGCAGAACCCCTTCTGGCAGCTTCCTCAGTCCTTTGCCATGATTTCGGTGACTTGGGTGGTATCTTGCCTCTTGTGTGCGTGAGCAGCAATCCTCTCTCCAATTAGAGGTAGTGCACTCAAACGGTCTTAACAATTTTCATCCTGACTAACAATTTCCAGGAGTGCAGCATCTACAATTGGGTAAAAAAAAAAAAATGAGAACTTCAGAATTTTTTTGAGTAGTGGCAGCTTAATTTCTTGGCTTGCATTATTTTTGCGTGTAATCGCAGTGAGTGTAGTTGAAACGAAGAGACTTCCTCTCAGAAATATCACCCAAATGAAAAAGGAAAAAAAGAAGAATTTTTTAAAAGTCATAGATTAAAAGCCCCAAAAAGCAATTTATATTTTACCAAAATACCATTCAAGTGACAAAAGTAATGATCAGCCTCGAAGGGGTCACTGTAGCTCTGTTGATTTAAGTGCTTTCAGCAGAACTCCTAATTGCTCCCTCTTACCGGTATCGCTCTCGTTTCGGCCAGGTAAATAAATATTAGATGCCATCCCGCTTTCCTTAGTTGTCTTTTTTCCTCAATAATAGGCATTCTTCCCTATTTAAAGACGCTGTTCCTAAGGAAATAAATGTAATTACACTGCTGAGATGTTCAAAGAGCTCTCCAAGTTATCATTATTTTTCAGAAAATGCATTGCCTTTCTTGTCCTTGTCATCCACTATTGAAAGAAACATGGCTGTTGCCATGCCACTGTTGCCAAGTGATTGTAATGAAGCGTATAAATCTGGAAGTATTAACACTTTCAAAATCAATTAACAGTCCATCCGACCGGGACTGTTTGTATACTATGGCCAGAAAATTCTTTTGCCAGCTATCAAGACATCTGGTTACTCTCTGTAGAGCTGGCTCTTCGGCCCTGTCCACTACGGTGGGTTGTGCTAGAAGAGTCTTGGCTTGGAAACAGCAAACAAGGTTAACAAGGTTAGAAGGGAGGGAGAGGAAAACATGCTTAGTCTCCTCTCTGAAGAGCTAAGGTTCATCCGTGTTGAAGCAATTGAATTAATTTCGTTCTGGATAAGTTTGGGGGTTGGTTTTTTTTATGCTCTAGAATATGTATCATTATGGGCTACAGCTGTTCCTATCTCCTTGGAATGCCACTTACTGCGATTTGAGCAGTAGCCTCTGGATTGTAAGTCTTGCCTCTGATCAGCTATGCAGATCAGAAAATACCTCTTACAATTTTTATGTTACCTTTTTCTTTTTTTAGGGGAGTCAAGGGGTTAGGAAACCTGGAAGGACGCTTTCTAACCTTTCTGACTTTCGTTAACAGTTTTCAAGCCCGAGGAGCTGCGCCAGGCACTCATGCCTACCCTTGAAGCTTTGTACCGGCAGGACCCAGAGTCCCTGCCTTTTAGACAGCCTGTGGATCCACAGCTTTTAGGGATTCCGGTGAGTTGGCATTTAAAAAATACAGAATGTTTTTGCGTTTTGTTTTTGCTTGTATAAACACTTCATCTTTTCTGCACGACATAATATGAACAGTTGACATCTTAAAAATAAAGGGGTTTGTGTGTGTGTTTCAAGGACTACTTCGACATTGTGAAGAATCCTATGGATCTTTCAACCATTAAACGCAAATTGGATACTGGGCAGTACCAAGAACCCTGGCAATACGTGGACGATGTTTGGCTAATGTTTAACAATGCCTGGCTTTACAATCGCAAGACTTCCAGGGTCTACAAGTTTTGCACTAAACTGGCGGAGGTGTTTGAACAAGAAATTGATCCTGTTATGCAATCACTGGGCTACTGTTGCGGGCGCAAGGTATGTGTTCCGGAATGGAGTTGGATTCTTCCAAAGAGCTTAGCTTGAATCAGATTAAACACGTGCTTTGTAAACTCTTTTTTTAAAAATTGAAATATTGAATGAAATGGTTGGTAAAAGTTTGGCTTTATTATAAGCATGCTAAGAGCTTAAAAAGGTAGATGGCATCCTTCTTGCTGCTATTCTGCTATTGCTGTTGTATTTTTCTTCTTCAGAGAACGCTTTTTTTGGCCGTAAACAATATTAAAATCCTTTGCTTGTTTCCCATGTCCGTTGCAATAAAGTAGGTGGTTAGAGGGTCAGCTATTTAGCTTATCTTGAGAGAGCTGTGCTAATATATTTACAATAGCTTGGAAAAGTGTGGTAAACATAACAATGTATGACGATATCCGTAAGTATCAGGTTTGCCTAGTAGATGCTTGATTAATGTAAGATTACATTTTAAAGCTTCTTTTCTCACCGTTGTTTTGCAGTATGAGTTCTCTCCACAGACCTTGTGCTGCTACGGCAAGCAGCTGTGTACTATTCCTCGCGACGCAGCCTACTACAGTTACCAGAATAGGTAAGTCCTCGACTTTGGGTTTTTTCCCCCTTATTGAGGAAATGAGATCCTTTTGAGTTCTCTGCACATAAGGAGGAGGATTATCAACTTTTTCTTTCCTTTGTCAGCTAAGTTAAGAAAAAGTTATTTCTATATCTTTGCCTGCTGTCCTTTTGCAGGTGACCTGTTAGTTCCCTGTACCGCAGCTTGACACACGCTATACTTAAGTGCTTGCTATTAGCCAGGCTGCACCACGCGCCGCTTCAGTGGAAGTGAAGTTGTCCGTGTTTTCCACAAAATGAGTAGTAGGGCTTGCTGGGGGGAGAAGGGCAGAACTGCAAAAAGGCACTGAGGAATCATGTTCTGGGGGAATTGTAAAAATATGCAGGTTGGTTTTCAAATTAGCGTCAAAATTTGCAAAGTAACAGATACGGTGACTGATTGCAAGACTTGCTTTCTCTCTTCCTAGTTAGGACTTAATTCTATTTAAATTAGCTTTGAATTAGCATTGAAAACTAGCCAGTCTCCATGAGAAGCTATGAAAACACTAGTTTCTGTATTATTTTTTTTTAATTAATGTTAGGATTTGGTGTCTGTATGATGAAACAATTGTTATAATATTAATTTCCCATTTAATGCTTAAATCAACAGTGCTTTACAAACAAAGCAAACTGGGCTTTGGTTTTGGTTTCTTAGATTCCCCCCCCCAAAAAAAAATTCTAAAAAACGTAAATGGGCTAAGAGACAAACTTCTTTTTCCCCTCTTTAAACAAAGCTATGAATTGCTTTCCAGGGGCTTGGCAGTCTGTAAGTGTTGCCAGCTTTGAAGTGCGCAGTGGGCTGTTGTCTACCTGAAGTTACAGGACGAATTCAGACAGTCGGTGCCTGCGTTTAGTCTCTCTTAGGGCGATCCCTACATCACCAAACGCACTGGAAGGCGGTGCAGGACTGGCGTGTGCCGCCTGGGTGAAGCAGCACGGTGTGGGAGATGAAAACGTGTCACCTTCCATTGTACGTTGGGTCTTAGGTGGCCTTTTTGTGAGGCAGGGAGTATTGACGCAAAGGAATGTCAATTCACGAGCTCTCGTAAAAAGTTTTATAGAGCCGCTGTGAACTCTGGATAAAAAAAGTCAGTCTGAAGACAAATAAAGCAATTAAAATGCATTTAAAGAGATAGTACTTCAGTACTGGAAGTGGGGAAAAAATAGCCCTTAAATACAAACTCTGCGTGGTAGAATTTCAAATACTTTTTGTATTATGCATCCAGCTGGTACTGCGTTTGAAAAAAATAGTAACTTCAAAAATAATTGAGGAAGGGGTAGTTTTTCTTTCAGTTACGTGTTTCCTGTTTAAGTTAGTATTAAATCATTTGGATTACTCGGTGGAAGGCAGTGTTGCTTGCTAGCAAGAAGTACAGGGATGGTGGGGCAGCGGGTTCCTCTGGACTCTGTGCTGCGCTTTTTCAGTTTCCTACTTGTGATAAATGTGATAGTCCATTTACATTGAGTTTAGTCTAAAAGGGTAGTAATAAAAGTGAGGCGATTTGTCTCGGTGTCTTCTGTCTGTCTGGGCCAGCAGCAGAACAGAAGTAGGTGTAGGTTTCTGTTCATCCAGACGCCTTGAGAAAGGGTTGGGGTTTGAGGATTTGGGGTGGTTTTGAGCTGGGGGCCGGGGGCGATGTGTTTGGACTCTCAGATCATAGAAAGCTCTTATTCATCAGCTGTATCGCTCTAAAACAGTCGACACACTGTTCCCTGTGACAGTGATCTTCAAATCTTAGATTTTTCTTAACCGAGTAGCAAATTAGTGAAAAACAAATTCTGTGGTTCCAGCAGATCTTTAATTGGTCAAATGTTGTTGTCATTTTCCATTTACGAAACGGATAAAATTGGATGTACTTGAAGTCCAGCATACTCATAACTACAGATCTCATAACTACATTACAACTAAGAATATTTAGGCGTCACTGAATAAATAAACTCTGGCACTACTGTTGAACGATTACAAGTTAATTATCTGGTATAGAACTGCTTGGCTTCCGTAATAATGCAGAAGTTTACGTTAAAGTAACTGTTCAGAAAATAGATTTCATGTGTGAATATCCAGTTGAGGAAACTGATTGGTATTCCGTATCAGTACTAGCACCCAATTAGTAATTTAGAATTTCCATTGAATGCACTTAATTACAGCTGGAAATTCACCTGTTAAGGCAGAGATTGAGCGTTTTCTGGACTTTAAACCGTAATTTTTTAGCCTTTGATAAATGGGAATCAGGCACCTGAACAGTCTGCATTTGAAAAGCTTTTCATTTTTGATGTGTTGCAATAAGTACATCTTTGGATTTTCTTTGACTGTTACAACTAGACTGTTGTATGCTCTCTATGGGTTTTGTTGAATATTTGTAGTGACATGCGAAAGTCAATGAATTGCAAGCAAGTCTCCATTTCTAAGGGTCCATATTCATAATAAGTTATAGCTATTGCCTCACCTTGGTTATTTTATGGACGAATATTCATGATCTTTAAGTGATCCATTTTCACTGTATTTCAATTTTTATTTCCTCATTTTAATATCATGGATTAAGGCTTGACTCTTGCTAGCGTTAGGCTGCGGTTCTGCAGCCTGTGAAATCCCGTGCTCGCCTTCGGATCCGCAGATCGCTGGAGCACGTGCTTCACATGCTGCCGAGCCGAAGAGCTCATCCCTGCGAGACTGAGCTTCCCGCAGCACGGACAGAGGGGGAAATATTTCTGCTCATGGAGCTTGTTAGATTTCTGCCATGTGACTTAAATCCACTATCGAAGGCAGCTTCGTTGCTCAGTTTCACAAGTGCTTTGAGAGCCCATAAATTGTTCTGCAAATGGATCAGAATTAACCATTTTGAGGATTGTTTAAATGTAGCAAAGTATTAATAGGAGCCTTGACTACGGATTTTTCTGGCTGCACACTCCTGTGTTTGGGTCCTCCTGTGTTTCAGTCCTTCCCAACCTGACTCTTAAAATGAGCAACATTGTTAGTAAGGAAAATAATTAGTGGGCTTTTTTTGCTTGAAGAAAATTAAAGAAACACACTGTGGGGCGGGGGGGAAGGACATGGACAATGTGTAAAAGGATATAAAATTCCAAATCTGTTATGTTTGGGTTTTGGTTTTTTAAAAAAATAATATTAGACAATACCGTATCAGTTATGGGCTATGGGGCAAGGGGCAGGTGTAGTCAGTGCAAATGAGATGCGCAGTGTCAGTATCCGCTCCTGAAATTCTCTTGTAATACTGCTCTGTAATAACCGCAATATATTTATCACTCCCAACGATTACAAATTAATGGAATTTTTTTTTTTTTTTTCTCCTGGCCTTGTTCTGTTGTGTTATCAGCTCCAAAAGCTTTGTTTTTCCTTGGGAGGGTGATGTGTTTAATCCTAGTTGAGCTGACCCAGGAGAAGTCAAATCACTTGCGGTTTAACTTGCAGTAGGCTGGCAAGCAGCCCTCTGGGCAGGGAGCATGGCATTTTAGCTCACGTGGTTGCTATCAAAGTTCCAGCTGCCCTGCTGCTAAGATGATTAGGTGGGTATGTCACTGTGGGCTATATTAACTAGAATAAAATACACCTTTTTCCTCTTTGTGTCAGTCCCACGGTAGAGAGTATTCAGTGCGCTGCTGCATTTAAGTGGGTCTTGGCTAGCAGAGTAGCTCTTGAAGCCCGAGCCAGCTGGCAGAGTTTGCCGAAGTTTTCAGGCTCTTGTAAATTATGCTTTGGTAACGCGGACCTGGCTCCAGCCCGGGCAGGACGCAGATTGCTCTGCAGAACGTCTTTCCCCGATCCATCGGGCGCTGCTGAAGGACCCGCTCCCCCTCGCTTGCTTTCACAACCGTGCAGACAACGTGTAGCGGTGACCTGATGGCCAGTGCGTGTCGCAGGAGGAAATTCTGATCCATACGTTTCAATAAGTGCCTATAAATGGCTTTTGTTGTCTCCAGGAAAGCACGGCCTTGGAGACATGTCACCTGGATTACAGTAGTTTAAGTGTACGAGTATGTGTTTGAAGGGGCAAGCTGCCATATATATTAATCTCCATCCCCTCAGTTGTTGGTTCATTGTGACATTGAGTCTCGTTTGATGCCTTTTATACTTCCCATTCTTACGGTTCTAGTGTTTGAGTACTAAAACTGCGTTTTACTGTGCTGCCATTGCTGCTTATACTCTCTCACTCTTGATCCTCCATACAGCTCCTTTATTTTGATGATCCTTTGTGGCCTTCCTGCATTTTACAGCTGTGGCCTCTCTTTGTTACCTTTGTTCATGTGTGAATTCATATCCTTTCCAAACATTTAGCCTCCTTTTTTTTTTTTTTTAATTATTTTTTTTTTAATGACCCCGACAACTTTG
>VYZM01009169.1:75618-94897 GCA_013398915.1 Dromas ardeola
AAAAATCTTTGTGTTTTTGTTTTTTTTTTTTTTTTTTTTTTTTTTTTCAAATGCAGATTGTATTTTTGTAGAGTTGTATTCCAATTAACTCAGCTTGGTTTGCTAAACTGCAGTCGTGGTTTTGCTGAGTATAACTTGGATTGGCTTTTGGTCTAGTGACCAAAAATTGTACCTAGCCTCATATTCAATTCGTAAAGCTCAATTCCACATCTTTAATGTACCTGATAAATATATTGTATGTATGTACAATATTTAATGTTGTTCACATATATACATATATTGTACTTACGTAGATAAATGGCTGGAAACTCTGACCCATAATTGCATTTCTGTTAAATGTTTGTCTAGAGTATGGATTTGGTTTCATTTATATTAAATAATACTAGCTGAGCAATTGGTCACATTTAATCTTACAGTCAAATAACTTTTGAATTTAATATTTTTATGGATTTTTTCAATACCAAGTGTTTCTGCTTTTACAGTTTTTACTGACAATCAGTAAATGCTTTCAGCATATTTTCCAATTACTTAAATCTGTAATAAATGTGTTCTTAAAGCTTTTTGACAGGCTGTTTCTTTACCCAAAGGAAACTCGATCAGCCGCAAGCCTGGAATCAAAGAGCTTTTTTTTTTTTTTTTTTCCTAAGTGATGCAAATCAAATCCAAATTCTTAAATTTGAAGTCTATACAAACGTAGCGCTTGGTAGCTACTTCATTAATCCTCCCCAAATTTTGAATTTGACACCCGACAACTTGTTAGTAATGTGTAAAATGAGACCGAATGCTAATCTGTGCTTTGCCTTGGCTTTCTGCTCTGTGTTGTCTTGGTGTTTGCGTCTTACCTCTTACGTCTGTGCTGTTTGTTCCCTCCCCTGTTCTCTAATCCTGCCCTCCCCTCTGTTCCTCCTCATTGTCCACACTGACCCATCAATCAACCAACAACGCCCCCCCTTTCGTCGTGGTGATCTGCCCTGCTCTGGTTGGTGGCTCCGTGCTTGGGTGGCTGTATGTTGTGCTGGACCAGTTCACCCAAATATGGCCTTCTTGCTGACAGGTATCACTTCTGTGAGAAGTGTTTCACTGAAATCCAGGGGGAGAATGTCACCCTGGGTGATGACCCTTCCCAGCCTCAAACGTAAGTCGCTTCCTTTCTTCTGCATGACACCGTTTTAAATAGGGGGGGATGATGCGTAGTCGTGATTTGATAGTAAAACCCTGTGGCCCGTGGTTCTCTTCATGGAGAAATGCCTACTTTCTTCCTAATAGGCGATTTTTACAGTAACGGATGATTAACAGTCGTTACCGTGTTGGGTCCATTAATCTGCCCAGCAGTGTCGCTTGTGTGCGGTTGTGCTACTCAAGCACTGCTGGTAGACAGGGTGTGGGGGGTGGCAGACACTAGATAACGTGGTTGGAAGCAGGGGGGGGCGGTGGGGAATGGAAGCTGTGTCAATAAATGTCACTAATCCATTATCTTTTCAAATGAAAGACTTTGGCTAATCCTGATGTCTCACCTTTTGAAGCGCGGCTTTTGTTACGAAACCAGTGGCTTGGCTTTAACCTGGCCAGAAAATAAGATGCCCTAAGATTTATGAAAAATACAAGCTGTTTTGGAAGGTGGCTGCTTTACTGACCATAGCTTCCCTTGTTCTCTATAATTTAAAATTTATGTGGATACTTGGGTACCTCGTATTTTGCTTTTAATTTACACAGAAAGTGAAAACATTTTCTCTAGCTTAAAATAAAATGAACTGAATTGCTTTCTCTGAATAGAAAATAAATACTGATATGCTTTCTTCAGACTTGAGGTTTGCTCATTTGCTGCAATTCAGAAAAGCGTGATATTGTCTTGGCCTCTGATATAAAGGTACTACTGAGTTTTCATATTAACTCTTTGTCTCTAGAACCATCTCCAAGGATCAGTTTGAAAAGAAGAAAAACGATACCCTAGATCCGGAGCCGTAAGTACCAGGCTGTTGGTTTTTTGAAGATAATCTCCTCCCTTTCACTTGTCTGTTAGCCAGCGCTTCAGATATCGGGCAGCGAATAAAGCAATCTTCCTTTTCCCACCATCTCTGCCCAAATGGGCTGCAGAATCTTTCTCTAGAGTTTGTGGCACAACATGTCTAGCATCGATAATCGGAGAGGAAAATGTGAGCCTGTTTTAATGGCAGATTCTAGTTCTGTTTATTTGGGTAATTCCTAAGGTGTGGTCTGCGAGGCTGAGAATGGCCCTCCGTCATAAAGCCTTTGCACCAAGCCCTGAGTACCTGTGGGCGAGTTCTGCATTTCCTCTTCTGCTTTAGCTAGACTTCTAAAACACTTTTTTTTTTCCTGTCCTCTTCCCTTGCGTGCTTACCCCACTGAAAGAGCCATCCTCCTCCCTTGCGTTCCTTACCCTCAGGAAGTTCAGTAAAAGCCAAGGTGAACGTTCTTTAGTAGCGCTGCGCTGCGTTTCCTAATGTCCTTAAATGGCTGAAAGGAGATTTTGTTTTACTACTACTTTATTCTCTGGCAGTTTGATACGCAATACATCTTGATTCCTTTTCTCCTCTTTGCAAATACTCAACAGAGCTCCTCCCCCAGCCCTTTAAAGGTAGACTGCTGAGATAGACCCCAGTGCGCTTGGCTTCAAAACCAATGTTGCAGCCTTGCCTTGATCCAACGAAAGAATTTTGACATGCTATTTTGACCAAAAGAAACCCCACCAAAAAAACAAACACTATAGCAGACCCAGGCAGGTGAAGACAAGCTAATACATGTTTTCTGGGCACAGCGATTCACGAGTGACTAGTTTTTACATTTACAGTAAGTTGAGCAACCATTCAGTCAGCTTGTGGTTGGGGCAACCATTGACAATTAAATCTGTGGAGGTATTGTTGAGCAGAACTCTGTGAAGCTGGGAAAACTCAGAACTCTGCTTAGGAAAGGATAGAAAGGATCCAGAAGAAGTTGTGTGTGACAGCCCATTGCACATTTTTAAACCTAGTGCTTTTTACGATTTTTTTATATATATATATATTTTATGTGCACATGAAATAGATAGATGTATATCTGAAGCTATTCTAATGAGTATTTTTTTGAAACTGGCACGTAAATTGATTCCGTTCTTAGCAGAGGCTTGGAAAGTCCTTCCTTGCTGAATTCGGGAAGATTACTTCCCTAACAACAAAAGTGATTGGCTGCTGTTTTTTCTTCCCAGGTTTGTTGACTGCAAAGAGTGTGGTCGGAAGATGCACCAGATTTGTGTATTACATTATGATATTATTTGGCCTTCAGGGTAAGATGTTTGTTTAATTTTTTACCCCTTGTATAATAAGACCAGGGTAGTTGATGTAATTAAGACTTTCTGCCTTTGCTCTTCAATATGCAGTCGCTGCCTTTTAAGAACTGATTACGAAAGGACAAAGTTTTTCTAAACAAAATACATTTTTTGGTGTTTGGGCTCTCATTTCAGTATGTTCGGCTAAAATGTGCATGAAACGAGCTTGTGTGTATACACAGATTTCTGTGGTTTCTTTCTAACTACTAAACAATGGCAGCTGGTTGGAGGTAAATGTGTATACTGCAGAACACAAATGCAGGTGTAACTGCTTGGCAGAATCCAACCAGCTCATAAAGGCTTTAAGTCCCTCGAAAATGGAGAGAGAGAAACTGTTCAAATCCAGAGAAAAATATATCATACTCTGACATGTAAATTATGGGTTCAGACGTTGGATTTAAGCTAGCCCATAATGGCTTTATGCTAAGTTTTTGGCAATTTTTTTTTTCTCAATAGGTTTGTCTGTGATAATTGTCTGAAGAAAACTGGTAGAACACGTAAAGAAAACAAATTCAGTGCTAAAAGTGAGTTTGGTATTTCTATTTTTATCTTCAACTTTCATCTTCTCCCTGCCACCCCTCATAGCTTTTTGATTGAGACTTTCTGTTGTCATGATAGACAGCACGGGAACATTTGCAAAATGGGGAGTAGCGTAGCCCAAGGCTTTGGTAGCTGTCAGAATTTTAATCGACATTTTAAAGACCTGCTCTTTATCTGTTTGTGGTCAGTCTTAATGCGGCTTGAGGTTTGGCATCTATGTCTTTATTTTTCTAAGATTTTTAAAAATAAAAAAAAAAAAAGCAAGGGGGAACAGAAGAGGAGAAACATAATGCTGCCTGCACTTTTACTGGCTATATTTAGACATGTTTCCATGTGGCGTTGAAACTGTACTAAATTACTGTCACCTCTGCGCCCTTCAAATAACGTGTAATAACAAGTTGTGCTGCATTTCAGGTGTACTGTGGTGGTGCCAAGTGCTAATGTAGTTGAAGAGCTTTTCTTGCTTCTAGAGCGGACTGTGTTATAACAACTGTCCGCTGGAATAAGTAACCAATTGTACTACGTGTCTAGATTTTCTTGGAAGTAACTATTGTCATAATCTTGTTGAAACGTGCACTAAAGAGACTGCCAAAAGATGCCAGGTCAAGTTGTCTCCATCTCCTTAGTAATCCTTACACAGGCATTCTTTGCATGCATTTCATGTCAGAGAACGTAATTTGGTAACTTTTACTCATACACGTTGGGGGGGAGCGGGGGGGAGTAAGGGTTAGTATTGGAAATGGAGTGTCAGTGGCGTAGAGTAGAAAAATAAAGTGAGTGTTGAAGCCAAGAGGGTGATTCAGGCACTTGAACAACTGGAACTTGCAGGTACACTTGATTCCTCCCCTGTTCTTCTTGCTTCTGGGAAGTTCTGGGCATTACCCTCACATGCCGTGACTTTGCGAGCCTGAACTTTCTAAATTGTAATAAAGGAGTGGTTTTGCATTAAATGTAACTTCTTGGTAACTTCGTGTGTGGTTGATTGCATAATGAGAGATTTGAAGGGGGATAATTCGGAGATGATAATGCTGTATGAGACATACTAGGTTACAGCAGTCAAAACGGTCTCTGGAGTAACCTGACGCATGCGAGATAGTATTGTTTAAAAGATTACAGTTAGTCTCATTAAAGACAGATTAAGATTGTAAGAGAACATTAATAAAATGGTGAAATAAAAATGTAGTTTCAGCTAACCATTTTAAATAGATGTCTCTTCTACTATATGCTGATTTTACAGCATACATTGATGTAAATTGTCTTAAATAAGTGTGTGATTCCTTCGACGTCTGCAGTGCTGTGACATTGCTTAAAGTTTGAGTAACCAACGTTTAATTCAAGGCAACCGTTCTGTTCTTTGGGGATTTGGACAGGGAAGTAATGCTGCTTTTTCCCTTTCCATTGGCCTCCTTTTCCTTCTGCTTCCCCTGTTTTTGGCTGTCCTCCCCATAAAACCCCTTCCTTACTGAATTGCCATCAATACTTCTACACCCGTTCAGGCATGCTGGCACAACTGCTCATAATCAAGATAGCACATCCCTCAGCTGCAAGCTATTGCTCAGCTGTTACGGTAACATTCATATTCCTAATGTATATTAAGTAAAATTGGTTACCTTAACCACATCACAAGTAAGTTGCATAAAGCTTGCCAAATATAACCTATAAACCAGTGTACAGCTGGACTATGCTGTGAAATTCCTAAGTTTTGAAGAATTTTTCTTACAGAGAAAATCTCCAAATATTACTTACCCAGTAGCTAACGCAGAGATGTTCAAAGACAAAAGATATCCTCACAAATAAATCACCCAAAGCAGTTTCCTGACAAAAAGTCACAGTAAGCCAGAAGTCTGACTTTCTTCCTACCTGTCCGGTTACTCATCCAGTAACAAACGTCTGGCCATTGCTACTGCAATAAAACTTCTGTACCCAAGTTGTTACCAATTTGGAGGCCTTTTTAGCAATTTGCGCTGCGGTTTTCATTAAAACCTGAGCTTTTATTGGAAGTACCTATGTTAGAGGTGTCCAAGCATCAAAATCCAGCTGCTTTCTAAAAGAATTTGCGCATTCTAATATATCAAAATATGCAGCTTTTAGATCCTTTCCTTACAGGGCATGTAATCTTACTGCTGCCTATTTCTTTTATCTTCTTAATCTGGTCTTTTTGTTTGTTTGTTTTTCAAGGCTTAATGCATTGCAGCATAAGGGAGGAAGCAGATATCCTTTGGTTGCTTAGCATTGGAAAGATGATAAAACGAAAACGCAAGACAGTAGAGTTAACTAAAATGGCTTTCTAAAAATGTACCAACTCATTAGCTGAAATGGAGCTGGCTGGTTTTTTTTTTCTGTTTATCTTCGGAGAAATCAACACAACGAAATAATTCCTTCAGAAAGCATTTCTGAGTTTTCTTTAAAATTCTTTGAATTTCCTTGAAAATCAACCCCCTTCTATGTTATATACGGAAAGCTCAATATATTGTATTGGGCTGGGAAACGCTGGGAAAGGCCCGTGTATTGGAATTGGTAAAAGGCGTAGTGTATTTTTACTTTAACGTGTCTTTAATTTAATTATTGGCTCTCAGGTAAATGATATTTAGACTGTGTTGTGCTGGTTATAACCATAGAATCCCACTGGACAAGGGGGGACAGATTAAAAGCTGTATAACAAGATTGCCGCGTTCGGCGATTTCTATAAACTGATTGTAAAATAAAATTATAAGTATATAAAAGTGAGATCTTCCTTCAAGTATATATGGCTTTTTTCGCCAGTATAGGAGCCTAAAATAATTTTAGCGTAGCTATTTCACTGCAGCGTTCTGTATGGAAGCTCGGTAGTCGGGAAGAAGAACCAACAGCCTTGTGTCAGTAGGCAAATAACAACTGGAAATCGAAGCGATGGAGAGCTGAAAATTAAAGGCACTTTAGTAAAACGAATGTCTGTAGATTGCACCATCGCTTTGGAAAAGAGCGGATTGACCGTAAAAATGAAGTCGAAATACTAGTTGGTAAAATAAGTACGACGGGATGATAAATAGTCATAAATCTTCCAGTCAAAACAGTGTGCTGCTTCTCTTTTCTTACTTTAAACCAAAATCTTTGTCGTAATTTCTGTAAATTGTGGATTGATTTGAAAACCGTCACGTCCTGTAATACTACACAAACAGCTATCCCCTACAAAAGCTAATTGTAGATGTAAAGACCGAGAGAGGGGATCTGGACAATGCGTGGACTTGAACTTTTAAAGACCTCTATCGCTGTGCAAGAACTATTTAAGCTTTATGTGCAGATTACTGTAACTGTTAATCTAAAAGCTCTCTTGAAAAGAAAAGAAAAAGCAATGAAATCGCCATTGAAGTCAAAAGGCTTTTCATTTCTGTTGATTTGCTTTGCTTTGCTTGAAAAGGTGTGGCATTGAGCCAGATCTATAAAGTGATGTAATCTTTGTCAAACAGCCAGATAGTGGTTTTGTTAGGAGAAAACATTTGCAGTGTTCATAAAATAAGCCTGCAAATTTAAAAATGCTATGTAAAGCCGCCTTTGTTAGTTCACTTACAAAGTAATTTTCCCACTATAGTGGTTTTCGCTTCCCTGTTAGGGTACAAACACTTAAGGCTTGGCTAAAAACATGGATGGGTTTGGTTTTTTAATTTTGGCTGCATAAATAAAAGCATCAAATTTTCGTATGGAGGTAAAACAAAGGGGAAAAAAGCGTATTTCCGTAGAGAGAAGCAAGCTGAAAGACTGTACAAGCATGTAACGCCCTGAACTTAACAGTGATTTCTCCAGTATTAACGTTTCCATTGTCGTGTTCTCCCTCTTCATTTCTAGGGCTACAGACTACGCGTTTAGGAAACCATTTGGAAGACAGAGTAAACAAGTTTTTGCGGCGACAGAATCATCCTGAAGCTGGAGAGGTCTTTGTCAGAGTGGTAGCAAGTTCAGATAAGACGGTGGAAGTTAAACCAGGAATGAAATCCAGGTTCGTTCTATTAATTACAATAAAGACAATCTTGGAATCTTTTATTTTGAAGTCTCCCTGCGTAAATATTGTAAAACTGAGACAATTTGCACCTTAATCCCTTTGAACATTTTTGAAAGGTAGATGTGAGTAAAGTTACGAAAGGAAGAAAACTAGTTTGCAGTACGTGAACTGGGGGGAAATTCAAAATACGCTTGTATTTTGACTGGTTTTGGAGGGGACATCCTGGTTTGGGTTATAACAACTTTATATTACTAAATGTTGAGAGAGCGTCTGCCCGTGTTTCGATTAGCATTACAGAATTCATAGTTTAGTTTGAAAGAGTTCCTGAGATTCTGTTCCTTACTGTTCCTTCATTTTGCTGTGTTTTTATGAATACTTTAGCTTTCAGAAGTTATTTTCAGTTTGCTGCATCATAAATGGAAAGCTTAAAAGGTGTATTCTCTGAAGTATTTTGGCTTTAATTCATAAAGACAGTGTTTCCGTGACATCACTTCATCGTAATGCATCAGGTGTTCTCATCTGCAGTGTAGTTAGAGGCCTGCGGTTGCTGAGGATGCTCCTGTGCTCAGTGCTGGCCTGTTCAGTCGTATGGTGACATACGGCAGCTGTCTCTTTCCCTGAGTTTTATACTAACAGACCACACATTGACAGGACTCCCCGTTTTAATACAGCTGTGATGTGACCCTGTTTAACTTCGGGATATATGTTTCTAATGAGTTAAAAATAAGGTTGAAAAGAATTTCCTCATTCTGGTAAGATACTTGTTTAATAATTGACTTTTTGTTGTGGGTTGTTTTTTTTTTTCCCCCCTCCTGTTCCTTCCTACCACTCTTTCCTTCAGATTTGTGGATTCTGGGGAGATGTCAGAGTCTTTCCCTTACCGTACCAAAGCTCTGTTTGCGTTTGAGGAGATAGACGGAGTAGATGTGTGCTTCTTTGGCATGCACGTACAGGAGTATGGCTCGGATTGCCCCCCTCCAAACACAAGGTACTCTTTCATTTCTCTATCGGTGTTGCCTGCACGGAGAACGTCCTGCTACATTCACTGGACAATTACTCTCAAACACAGGAGATATGTTTCAATTCTGTGGCACAAATCAGTCCTACTGTATGGCTGCAGATGACTTTGGAGTGGAGAACAAATATCACAACAAAAATGATACGATTTTTTGTATTATGTATTTAATTTCGCCTCTCAATGTGTATTCTTGCTGTCCAAGCAAAAATGCTACCCATTGTTGGCTTTTGAGGACTGTTTATACCATTTTAAGATGTTTAAATATGCATTAGAATAATGTCATCGTTAATTTTTCTTTGTTCAGTATGGTTGTAGAGGTATCTAGTATAAAAGTCAGTTCTCAGTAAGCAAAACAGACGTTCAGCCATGCATGATTTTCTGTCGTTCTTCTCTCCTTACGGCAGGCGTGTGTACATATCGTATCTAGATAGTATTCATTTCTTCCGCCCCCGTTGTCTCCGAACTGCAGTTTATCATGAAATCCTCATTGGATACTTGGAATACGTGAAGAAACTTGGGTAAGTGAGATCTTTGTAAAGAAAGAAAACTTTTTTTCTTAGCATTTCTTTTTTTAGCCGGGATGCCAGGTCGCTTTTCCCTTGGGATAGTCTGTCTTACCTTCTGCCCTCTCCGAGATATGTGGAATCTACGCCTCTTCTGCAGTGGAGAGAGAAATTTGGATTTTATCGCTAAGGTGGTTTTTCTGTGTTGGGATTCTTAAACTGACTGCACGTCATTCTTCTTATCAGAGGTTCACGTGATGTTTGAGCTTCGTTATTATATCCCAGACCTTTTCTCATCTCTTGTATAAATAGAGGTTATTGCCTCGGCATCTTTGTTACAAAGAAAAAAAGAAGAAGAAAAAAAATAAAAGCTAGAGTTCTGAATTTATATCTCGGTTTGGCTGAGTTAATTTTAAGGTGGTAGTCAAAATGGTTAAGATTTTTTTTGTGTGTGTGTGTGAAATGCAGGTATGTGACGGGACACATCTGGGCCTGTCCCCCAAGCGAAGGAGATGACTATATTTTTCATTGCCACCCGCCTGATCAGAAAATACCCAAACCCAAACGTCTGCAAGAATGGTATAAGAAGATGCTGGACAAGGCATTTGCGGAGAGAATCATTCATGACTACAAGGTTTGCTACTGTTGACTTCCCGAATTAATTTGTACGGGCTTTTCATTTGAAGGTAGCTAATACTGTTTCATAATGCCTGAAACTGTGGTAGTGTTGTACAAGGGGTTTTTTTCTCAGATGGTGTCTTCATTTTCTTAGATTTTTCTGGAAGTTCTGCCTTCCAGACTGGAAATTCCTTAGGTTGGGTTTCTGCATTAAGAGAAGTCTACAAGAGCCTGCCTTCGCGTCCTTGTCTTGCACTGCAGTCTTCGAGGCAAGGAAGTATGGCGCTTGTTAAGGTTTAGAGAAGTCGTTTGCTTCTGGTGATGCTGGAGGATCAGGTGGAATGCTGGACCTCACTAGCATGAAATCAAAAAAACCTGCTTATAGAACAGCTTCTCCACTTGAAAAGAAAAAGGATGATTTTCATAATTGGAGAATATCATGCATGTACCCAAGGAAATAAGTTAAAGATGGCAAAGGTAGCATTTGCCACTCCTTACAAGCTAAAATTTAGAAGAATTTCTTAATGGTAGGGACAGTGCTGGAAAAAAAATTGATGTTTTGATTGCAAGTGACAGTTAGTAAATGCGTGGAACCAGAACAGCGTATAGCAAGCCTTGTCATCTGATCCGGCGCGGCAAAGAGCTAGAAAATCTGTCTCTCTCCTAATAAGGTGGTCTTGAAATGAATCCGAAGAAGAAAATTGGCTAGTCTTGTATGTGCTTGTTAAACGCAATGCACTTATAAAACCACCTCCAGAACAATGTGTAAAATACCTGTTCCTCTCAGAATAGCTGTTCCTCTCACTGGTCCCCGCTCTTTCTGGCCGGGTGGTCCACAGAGCTTCAGCCAGCGGTCAGGGAAGGGCATGGGCTGCGCACAGTTCTCTTCCACAGCCAGACTTTATCTAATATTCCTGTGTGTAATCGCTGGCCGCTGCCTTCAGCGATTCTTCCTGGAGTTACCTGGGTTATTGCACATATGGGGCATGGCACAGGCACTGAAGTGTAAGAGAAAGACAGCACTTGCTGTCACTAGAACAGTTCCTGTGCTTGTCCAGGAGTAGTGTAGGAAAAGCTAAGCGGTGTAGGCTTCATTTTTAATTGGTGTAATTACCAGGGAGGGGGTTGTTACGTTTTCCAGGGGTATCTTAGTCTCTCCCACCATGTCAGGAGCATGAACCGATGGCGTCAGGGAGGTTCGGGAGAGCTTCAGCAGGTGTCTTTCTAAGATGAAACAGGGAGTGGGCTGTTATCAATATTGCCAGGCTGGTTTTTGAGCTGCACCCAGAAAATGAGGCCTGCCAGGGACGGGCCGTGGGCTGTCAGTGAGGCACAGCTGTTCAGTGTAGCCCTGGATCATGTCTCGGGTCCGCCCTATCCAAAGTGGTCGTCTTTTATTTATTCCTGGTATTGTGCGATACGCTTAACAGGACATCTTCAAACAAGCAACTGAGGACAGGCTGACAAGTGCCAAGGAGCTGCCTTACTTTGAAGGTGATTTCTGGCCCAATGTGCTGGAAGAAAGCATTAAGGAGTTGGAGCAGGAGGAAGAGGAAAGGAAAAAGGAAGAAAGCACTGCAGCTAGTGAAACAACAGAGGTGAGTTAACTTTATATGCTGTATTTGCTTCTGGCTCACAAAGCTGACAGTTAACACTTCAATAAATTAGAGAGTTCGCATGCAGTAAACTAGATAAGAAGGTTATTCACATCAGACCTTAAATCAGGGTTCCCTTTAACTGCGTTTCTGGTTTTCTTCTTGGATAACAAATGGACTGATGACTTGGTTTGGTGGTTGTTGGGGGTTTTTTAACAGAATCAGAAGTCAGTTACGTCAGCTCGGCACCTCTCTTCTCACAGAAATCTGTTAAGCTACTTTTGGATTGCATCACGACTGCTACACTTGCTTGCAGCCTTTTGGCTGAGCTTCTGCTTCACACCTTTGCACATCACCTTCAGTATTTGCATTTTGAAAGACGCTGTATTTTTCAAAGCTGAATTAAATTTTGCTGTTATTTAAGCAAAGGTACTTGCTTTGTATTTCTTGCAAGCTTTGCGTTGGTGTGAAAAGTTGGTCCTGATGGTGGTGTTCCTTCACCGGCATTCTCTTTTTTCTTTAGTAAAAAGCGAAATAAAACTTTCTCAGGGTCCTGGCCAGAATTTCATTATTCATTTTTATTTCTGTCTTGATTGTGTCTGTATCCAAATGGCCTTAGTGCTTTTGTACTGTCCCTTTTACTTGTGATTTGCAGCAAGGTGTTTTGAAAATAAATAGAGTAGGAAAATCTGAAGTCTGGCAGATTGAGGTGGAACCAAAAGCTCTTAACTGGGGACAGGCTGCATTCCAGTGCCACGACAGTTTGCATACAGTATGTATTACGTGTGATTGATGTGGAGTGATAGACCTTCATCCGTCGATTTCATTACGTTAGAAAATTCCTTCTATTAAACCTTAGCTGCTCCTTCAAAGCTAATACAGTTTGTTGCTATGGTTTTTTTACGGAACCGTAAAGTTAATAGTTTTCACCTTGTTCCTTCTGAATGCAACTTTTAATATTGAAATATTTCACCAAACATAGCAATGTAAAAGTAACTGAAAGACAAGGCTTGGAATTTAAGTCGCAGTCCTCTTTTGCTAAGGGTATCACTTTCAATAAATCACAGCCAGTGAAAACGCCAGTGAAAACCTCTACATCTAAGAGGGGGGAAAAAAGGTGTTTTAAAAAGCCCAGAACAACTAACTGTGAAACTGCTACACGGTGTCTGCCTAAAGCGAGAGGATGCAGCCTTGGCCGTTAACATCCCTGTGTTCCCGCTTAATGCCATTGATATTGCCTGGGGTAGCAGAGGAACAAAATCGGCATGCAAATTGCTGAAGATGTCACCCGAGAATGCAACAAAAAACTGTAACAGTGTGTTCTTTGCTGCTTGACTCAGAAAAAGGAGTGAAATGAAAAGCATGAGAACTTTTCCGGTGCGGTCCCCTGAACTTGTGTCCCTTTATGGAGGAAGCTGTGCCCAGCAATGCGGTTCTCCACGTGTAGAAGCACTTTGTGAACCTTCGCAATTTGCCATTGAGATGATACCGATTGTGTCTCCCTTTTCTTAAAGTCTTAGTCCTAAACTTTGTATATGAGGAGAGAGAGCTTAGAAGTCAACGTGTGCTGCGAGTATCAGTTAAAGAGAGTCTAAAGAGGTAGTAAATATTCAGAAGTTCTTGAAAAAGGTTCTGAAGGGACAAGGCTCGCTGAGTGCCATCGGCATCTCTGGCAAACCTGGCTGAATGTGATAAATGTCATCAAAATGAAGTAGTACAAAAACAATCCTACAGCTCCTTAAAACATCTTGGAACAGCTTTGTACAATTGACCAAATATAAACTTGTTGAAAGTAGAGTAGAAAGAAAACTTAGCCCTGTTCTTTAAATTTTAAACCTATTTCTTTAGATTTTAAAATCTACGTTGATGCACTAGAATGTATAGGCAAAGGAGGACGTGCCCGAATTCCATCAGAGCGGTAGAAAATTTGGGGGAAAAGTAGTCAAGATGGGAATATGCAATAGCTCATTTCTGAATATCTTCAGATCACTTAGAGCTCTGTCTGGTTTCCCATAAAATAGTACAATTTTAATTTCCAAACAGGTTTGGTCAAAAAGTAAATAAAATTAGTTACAGGAAAAAAAAAAGATCAGACAGGGAATTTCTAGCTAAGCCTAATTGATGGAGTAGAACGATGGCAGCAGTTTATATATAGAATTGCTGTCTTCAGTTGGAATATTTTTGTTTTCTTGGAATATGCTTGTGGATAAACCCTGTGTTTGCTTGTACACAGCGTTCATGGAACTTCCTTGCATGTCTGTATATATACATATATCAGAGTATTTCAGTAGCTTATTTTTAATGCTGTGATAACCAAGAATCTAGCAGTTAGGGGATTTTTACTGAGTGGCGAGCTCCCTGCTGAGGGCTTGGGTTTTTATTTTTCAAGGACACGAGAAGTCTAAAAGTTATTTCTGTTTTCATAGGTCATCTAAATAGCATCATTTGCTATTTTTTACTCTCTTTACTTACGTCTGTTGTTCAGTATACAGTCACTGTGGTCTGTGTTGTAACTTGGACTCAAGTGAAGGTTTGGGGGGTTATTTTGGGGTTTTTTTTTTGGAGTTGCAGCAGTAAGTGTTCAGGATGGAGAATAACGTATTTTGCTAGTTTCAAATCCTGCACGTTCTTATCTGTGTACTAGCCCTAAATCTGTTCAATAAAAACAAACAAAAAATTAAATGGGAGCTCAAGCAAGTATGTGAAAGCCCAAATGCACAACAAAGCAAAATACTGCACTTCTGGAATTTTTTTTAAAGTGCATTTTATTTGTAACTCATTTTATCATCAAATATCTATAAGATCTTGGAAAGCAAGCAGTGGGAGCTGAAGTAGAGTGTTGGAGAAGGAAGAGAACTAAGTGTAAGATAGGAATTATTTAATGTATATGCATACTTTAAAAATCTATTTTTACACAGCGTTTGAATTTGTTTGCCTGCCAGTTTGGCTTTTGATTTTTCCTGGAAGACGGGATATATTTAACACAGGAGGGCTGATTTGCAGGCCTCGGAACAAAGTTCTATTACTGCCAGCAGCAGCGTTTCACTTTCAGCTGCAGTGAATGGGAGAGAGCTCTATAAAGCGTAACATCTTTCCTTTGCGTGCATTGCAGGGAAGCCAGGGCGACAGCAAAAACGCCAAGAAAAAGAACAACAAAAAAACCAACAAGAATAAGAGTAGCATCAGCAGAGCTAACAAGAAGAAACCCAGCATGCCAAATGTGTCCAATGATCTGTCTCAGAAGCTCTATGCCACTATGGAGAAGCATAAAGAGGTACCGTCAAAACACGCTGCGGAAAGAGGAGGTTTTATTCCTGTAAATCCAGGCGTGATGGTAGTCAAAACTGAAAAATCGGGAGGAGTAAAGCTTGTGATTGCGCTAGAAATTTTTTCTGTTGCGTAACAATACACTGGAAGAGATTAGCCTTAAACTAAGTTAATTAGATAACGTTTGTAGCTCACCGTTACCGCAACCGAAGGTGAGCTTTTTCCTGCAAGATTTTCTAACCTCATCGACTTTTAATTTTTTTTTTTTTTTCCCCCCATTTATCTGCAGGTCTTTTTTGTGATTCATTTACATGCCGGGCCTGTAATTAACACTCTGCCTCCCATTGTGGACCCTGATCCATTACTTAGCTGTGATCTGATGGATGGGCGAGATGCCTTCCTCACCTTAGCCAGAGATAAGCACTGGGAGTTCTCCTCACTACGCCGATCCAAGTGGTCCACGCTCTGCATGCTGGTAGAACTACACACTCAAGGGCAGGATCGCTTTGTCTATACGTGCAATGAGTGCAAACATCACGTGGAAACAAGGTGGCATTGCACTGTCTGTGAGGTAGGTGTATATCACCAGAGAATTCTGCGCTTTCTTGCCCTACAGCCAAGCTTGATTAATTTATTGGGAGGTATTGCCCAAAGTTCCTCCAAATTAGGCCTATCCTGAGAAGAGGGCTGCTAAGCCTTAAGGGAAGGTGACTACCACAGTCACTACCACTAACACTCCTCTTCTAGAGTAAGTGCTTTTAGTTTCTCGACACGGAAAACGCCGGTACTCTGGAATGGCTACTGCTGCGTTATTTATTGCACTGTGGCCCCTCTGCTTAGACAAGTTTTTAACTTTAATATTAAAGAACTTTAGGGCTGGGTGGTAGGGCGTGACTGCGTCAGACTGGTGTGACTCTGCAGGGCGCTAGCTCTTCCACGTTCATGGAGATCCACGAGAGAAGCTGGCCTACCTTCCTGCAAGGCGGCTTTCGTTCCGCTTTATACGCGGTGTTCCGTGTTGTAAGGAGTGCAGCCGGCATGTATCCAGGCTGCCGCAAAGCTGGGCGAGGAGGCTGCCACAGCTCTTCATCGTGGTCTCTTCGGCCCAGCGTTAGAGGTTGCCTGCCCTTCAGATCAACCCAAATAATTGCTTCCTAACCTGGCTCAATGCTTTTAATGACTAGTCCTTTTACAGCATAGATCACTTCCACTGAACTGTGCTAGAGAGCTATTATGCATGGAGTTCTACCGGTGGACTTGAGGAGAAGGTAGCCTCTACAGGGCTTGAGATGACCTCTGGCTGTAGCTCAACCAAAAAAACCTTTGCATAAGTGCAGCCTGGTTTTCACACTGCAAGTTATTGCCAGGTCTGTGGTGGAAGAGTCTTAATTAATCCCTCCGAGGAAAGCAGTGAACAGGGCTTCTTGAGGCAAGGCTGCAGGAAATGGATTGTACGCATGAGGGGAATTAAGTGGTGGAGGGAGGTATGGCTTTAGGTGTCTTCTGGGGACTTCTGTGTAAGGGAGTGCCCTTCTTCCAGCGAGAAAGGACAGAGCAGTGAAAACGTGGGTGTTTGAGCAGCTTTTCAGATCAGTGTCTGTCTTAGCATGAAACTTGCACTCAATTTGAGGGTCATTTTAGAAGTTAAAAAATACGTATTTCAGGGTAGTAATTATTAGTCGGTATTTACACCAAGAACAGCTAAACGGAGAGCCAAACCCTGTTCTTTAAGCACCGGCAGTAGGTTTGTCTTACTAGTTGGAGGCTTTGGCCCTCCTTGTGTAGGTACCCTAGACATCACAGAAAAGTAAACAGTTCCTATCATCCAAAGGGAAAAACAAAAAACCCCCAAACCCTGCAAGATATTTTAATGTAATAAAATGAAGGCACAATTACAGCCCCTATTTGCATTGTTACCCGGCGTAGTCAAGACTTGTGATTGTGGGTGCGCTTTGCGGAGGCAGCCGAGGTGGCTTCCGCGCCAGCTGTCCAGCGCTCCCTGCCCCAAAGGTCCGCTCCCGCTGCCGTGGTGACTGGGCAGCTGTTCCCAGCGCGTGGCTGTTGTCCTGCTTCTCTTCTGCTGGGGGCTTGTACCCACTGAAACCCAAAGTGGGCTTCCACACCGGGCTCACGACGCTCACCCAGCACCGCGATTACTCTTGTGCTCTTTTGCCGGTACGGCTAATGATCTATAGACAACTGAACCCTGGGTTTTCTTTGCTTTCCAGGACTACGACCTCTGTATTAACTGCTACAACACTAAGAGCCATGACCACAAGATGGTTAAGTGGGGCCTGGGTCTGGACGATGAGAGCAACAGCCAAGGAGAGCAACAGTCAAAGAGCCCCCAGGAGTCGCGACGACTGAGCATCCAGCGCTGCATTCAGTCCCTTGTCCACGCCTGTCAGTGCCGCAATGCAAACTGCTCATTGCCATCCTGCCAGAAGATGAAACGGGTTGTCCAGCACACCAAGGGCTGCAAGCGCAAGACCAACGGTGGCTGTCCGGTGTGCAAACAGCTCATCGCTCTTTGCTGCTACCATGCCAAACACTGCCAAGAGAACAAATGCCCTGTGCCATTCTGTCTCAATATCAAACACAAGCTCCGACAGCAGCAGATCCAGCATCGCCTGCAGCAGGCTCAGCTCATGCGCAGAAGGATGGCTACCATGAACACCCGAAACGTGCCTCAGCAAAGTTTGCCTTCTCCTACCTCAGCAACGCCTGGTACCCCTACACAGCAGCCAAGTACACCGCAAACACCACAGCCTCCTCCCCAGCCCCAGCCTTCCCCCGTAAGTATGTCACCGGCTGGCTTCCCCAGCGTCTCGAGAACTCAGCCCCCTACTACTGTTTCAACAGGAAAACCCGCAAACCCGGTTTCCGCACCTCCACCTCCGGCTCAGCCTCCGCCGGCCGCGGTGGAAGCGGCTCGGCAGATTGAGAGAGAAGCTGCCCAGCAGCAGCAGCAGCTCTACAGGGTCAACAACATTAACAATGGTTTGCCTCCTGGTCGCCCAGGACTAGTAAACCCGACAGTGGGTTCAGTGAACCAGATGCAGCAAGTCAGCATGAATGTACCCCGGCCCAACCCCGTCAGCGGTCCAGTGATGTCCAACATGCAGCCTGGACAGTGGCAGTCACCTCCAATGCCGCAGCAGCAACCGATGCAGCCAGGAATGGCCAGACCGGTTATGCCAATGGCCACGCCACAAGCAGTGACTGGGCCGAGGATGCCGGGCGTGCAGCAGCCGCCACGGAGCATCCCCCCGAATGCACTTCAGGACTTACTGAGGACCTTGAAATCACCGAGTTCTCCGCAGCAGCAACAGCAAGTTCTTAATATTCTTAAATCCAACCCTCAGCTTATGGCAGCTTTTATAAAGCAAAGAACAGCCAAATACGTGGCAAACCAGCCCGGGATGCAGCCGCAAGCAGGCATACAGCCCCAGCCAGGGATGCAGCAGCCGCAGACCGGCATGCAACAGCCAGGCATGCACGCTCAAGCAGGATTGCAGAACATGAACGCGATGCAAGCGGGAGTGCAGAGACCGAGCGTTCCTCCCCAGCAGCAAGGGATAGGAGCTATGAATCCCCAGGGACAAGCGATAAACATTATGAACCCCGGCCACAACCCCAGCATGGCAAACATGAGCCCGCAGTACAGAGAAATACTGAGGCGGCAACTGCTGCAGCAGCAGCAGCAACAGCAGCAGCAGCAAGGAGGGGCCGGCATGGCAGGAGGGATGGCGGGACACAACCAGTTCCAGCAGCCTCAAGGACCGGGAGGTTACCCTCAAGCCATGCAGCAGCAGCGGATGCAGCAGCATCTATCGATCCAGGGGGGTTCCATGGGACAGATGGCTCAGATGGGACAGCTGAACCAGATGGGCCAGCCCGGCATGGGGGCGGACGGCGCTCCCAACATCCAGCAAGCCCTGCAGCAGCGCATCCTGCAGCAGCAGCAGATGAAGCAGCAGATAGGGTCCCCCGGCCAGCCCAACCCCATGAGCCCACAGCAGCACATGCTCTCAGGACAAGCGCAGGCGTCTCATCTCCCTGGCCAGCAGATCGCCACCTCCCTCAGCAACCAGGTGCGGTCCCCAGCACCCGTTCAGTCTCCCCGTCCCCAGTCCCAGCCACCACATTCCAGCCCGTCGCCCAGGATACAGCCCCAACCGTCCCCTCACCACGTCTCTCCCCAGACTGGTTCCCCCCACCCAGGACTCGCAGTCACTATGGCTAGCTCCATGGATCAGGGACACTTGGGCAACCCAGAACAGAGTGCAATGCTTCCACAACTAAACACCCCCAACAGGAGCGCGTTGTCTAACGAATTGTCTCTGGTCGGTGACACCACCGGGGACACATTAGAAAAATTTGTGGAGGGTTTGTAGCATTATGGGAGCATCACTTTTTTTTTCCCTTTTTTTTTTTTTT
>VYZM01009169.1:101018-132831 GCA_013398915.1 Dromas ardeola
CCCGCCCCCGGCCACTGTGTGCACAAGCAGCGCGACCTCCTCCCGGTGGGCTCGGCCTTCCGGGGGCTGCCGCGGGGCCGGCCCGCCAGCCCGGGGGGCTGCCGGCCACAGTTCCGGCTCCTCCGGGCAGCCGCAGCGCTCAGGGCCTGCCCTCCTGTTGGGAGGCGCGTCCCTGTAGGCCTCTGTAGGGTATATCGCGTGCTCAGGGTCATCTGCTGGCTCATATCGCGTGTACAGCGTGCTCGGGTCCATTTCCCGGCTCAAATAGAGTCTAGAGCATGTCCAGGTTCATCTCTTGGCTCGTATAGAGTCTGTGGCATGTCCTGGTTTATCTCTCGGCTCATATAAAATATATAGTATGTCCAGATACATCTGTTGGCTCATATAGGGTATATAGAATGTCACCTGCTGGATCATCTAGAGTACATAGCGCGTCCAGGTTCATCTGTTGGCTCAGGTAGGGTATGTCACACGTCCAGGTTCATCTCCTGGCTCATACAGTATATACGGCACGTCCAGGTTCATCTGTTTGTTCATATAGATTCTGTAGCATGTCCCCATCAGCTGGGGACTGGGAAGGCAGCAGAAGGTGTGGGCCTCTCCCTTCGCTGGCCGGTTCACCTCTGGATCACCGGACAGACGAGCCTGAAGGGTCTGTGTCTCCCGGGGTGAGCTCAAGATTTCACCTGAGAGACCTGGCAAGGCTGCGCTGAGAAAATCCACACTCTGAGGTCTCGGTTACGGGATGTTCTGTCTTACCGAGGCCGCGGGTCTGGAGACGTGCATGCGAGCTGTCGTTAACGGAGGCGTGGTGAGAAGCTTCCTGCGTGTCTTGTGTGAGGGGCCCGTGCTGTGCTCAGTGTTTCCTTATCTGTCGTCTGGCTCCTAATCGACAGATTTGTAGGTTGTCAGTGCGGTCTGTGGTTTCCCTGTGGGCTACGAAGAGAAAATGTGACAGAGGAAATCGTGTGACAAATAGGGTCGCTTTCAGGGCCAGATTGTTAGATTTATTATGCCATCGAGTGCCACTTCGGTGTGTCTGGGAGATTCAGTTCTTCCAGCACGGAAATCCCCAGTGGCTTGTTAGTATCCGTGTCTGAGAGATAAGCTGTCTGCCTCCGTTGGGTTAGATTTACTCCAGCAGAGCCTGAGTTTTATTCCTTAAGCTGTCATTCGGGTCTTTCAGGGGAAAAAAAAAAGGAGCAGAAGCTGTGTGGGGTGGAAATGAAGAGGGAGGAGCAGGAGGTGGTGTCCTTCCACTTGGATGCAGGCGGAGATCCCTGGCTGCGGGGATAGTCGTCTCTTGCCTTTGGCTGCGCAAAGTTGGCAGCGTTTTGTCTTGGCTCTCGTAATGCTGAAGGCTGAAGCTGGTGCAGAGTTTTTTGGGAGATGCGTTGGCGCGAGCGGGTCGGTCAGGGACTCTCCTGTCCCAAGATTCGCACAGGATCTGGTGCCCAGCTAAAGAGCCCTTTTCTCCTAGCGAGATCTGAGCTGGAAGCATCTTACTGCTCGTGCTCTTCTTTTCAAGAGCATCCTCAGGCTTGCGACCGCACAGCAATCAAGCTATTATGGTAATTTCTGCTGACCTAAATTCTCCTCTTCGTTTTGAGCCACGCACTGCTTTGTGCTCGATTTCCCACCCTAAATTTCAAACTGACGTTGGGCTTGGCTCACTGCAGTCCTTTTCCCAGAAGAGGCTGGGTGTTTCCTGGGGGGGTTGGTTGGGTTCAGGCATCACTGAGGCATCCCGATGCCTGGATGGGAACGAAACCCTGAGACCGAGGGTCCTTCTCTTTTCTGCAACGTGTTCCCTGTGTGCAGGGCTGCTCTGTGGTCACACGCATCGGATCACTTAGGACTCACAGAGAACTGGAAGCTGGGGAGTAATGTGGGTATCCGCCGTCTTTTATGGTGCAGGTGGGGCAATGGTGCAAATAGGAAGGTATGTGGACTGTGATAAAGCTCAGCATTTGAGGAACTCGATATAAAAAGACCTGATTTGCCCCAGCACATCGCAGCACTCAACTGAGGCCGTTCCTTCTTTGTCTCTCGGTCTTAGGAATTTGTTTCTTGGAATCATTCTGAGCGTCACTTAACCTGTTAACTCAGCAGATACTTTCTCAAGAGCTTTTGCGTGCCAATAATTGTGGGTTTATATCCAGAATTGCCGGGAGCCATTCCCCAGCTGGCCAGGCAAGGGCTCTGCAAGAGGCAAATGGTCTGAAGATGCTGCAGCTTGCATTTAATGAGCCTTGTCTCTACCTGGCACAGGATGGGCTGTTAATTAAGGATGATAAGACCAAACATTCCACAAACCCAAAAATAACTTTCTGAATTGATGGCTGGTGATTTATTATTGTGCTTTAGAGGTAGGGAGACAAAAAACATTGAATACATCAAAAATTATAAATAGCTGTAGTTTCTAGAGTCAGCTAGTGTTTATGGGCTGGGGGCCTGACCTGTTTGTTGGCTCTGGGACCTTGCTGCCTGGAGATCTGCTGATAGAAGTGGCCTTAAAGTTATCACGGAGCTGCTGCTGATCTTCTCTCATGGATCCCAGCGTCAGAGAGGGAGCAAAATTCCCTCCTTTATTTCTGCTGGTTGGGAAATGTGCGTGTGTGTACATACAAGTGCAGATTTTTCAGAGTATCCTACACCACCTAGCATAAAATGAGCATAAAATATATAAAACCTATGTAAATACATAAATAAAATGAGTAAACCCTGGGCTGACTCAGGCCTCTCCGAAGCTCGATGGGCTGCGCAGCCACATGGCGAGTTCTCTGCTGCTTTCCGCTTCGCGCACCGGGGCTGTTTTCCTTCTTGCTTTCTCAGATGAGCCCAACAAAGGCAGACGAATGAAAGATAAAGAACATGTCCTGTGATAATGCGGCAGAACTGTTTGTGACGCAGAGAGCGAACAGTTATGTGTGTAGGAGGTGTTCAGATGCATTAAGAACTATTTGTGGGCTCTTTTCTTTAAGGGCAGACTGGGGAGTAATTCAAGCTTCTGGCTGGAGAAGTGAATCTTGATTCAAAGCTTTCTGTGAGGAGGAGGAGGGGGAAGAATGAGGACTGACATCCTCCTCGATCTGCTCTTGGGGACGAGGTGCAGGAGCCAGAAGCGCCGTTAAAGCTCAGGGGTTTGTGTTCATCTGATCTGGAGTGAGTGAGAGCCCAGGCTGATGGTCTGGAGCAGCAAGACCTCTTCTCTGTGGCCGTACTGGCTGTAGCAGCTGCTCAGGGGGGCAGGAGGTCTGCAGAGCACTGGTGAAGGGAGCCTGAGGCCTCCCAAGATGAGCCAGAGGACAACGGAGGATGTCGGTGGAAGGGTTGGGATGCCGGGTTCACTCAAGGGCTGTGCCAAGGTGGAGGAAGGTTCAGGAGGGAGCTGAGCTCTCCTAACGCGTCAGCTGTCAGGGAGGGCTGTGGACGGCCAAAGAAGCTGTTTCCAGGGAGGTCAGAGGTGCGCTTTGGGACTCTCACCATGCTAATGGTTCTCAGTTCAGTCTTTGGGTGTTTTTGTAGCCATTCATCTCAAGAAAGGACACCTTGAAAATGTGCCTCTTACAGGCCTGGGGTGTAGGGTTTGCCTCCTTTCCTTGCTTGGTGAAACGGACGGCAAGCAGAGTGAGTTGTAACGACAGCCCAGGCTTGTCACTGCTTCCAGCCACTTTTGCTGCTTCTACAGATTCTCCCCGCGCTGCCCAGGCCATCCTGGTTGCTCCTCTGCCTCATAAAACAGCCTCATCCCTTTATGTTCATTGTAGGGTTGGGGCTGAGTCGCTGCCTGCCCCCAGTGCAGCTGCACGTTCCGATCCGCACCCTCCGGGCTCTTACTCTGGCACAAACCATTCTCGCTGCAATTCAGAAATCACACCAAGTAACTGGCTTTGGACAGGGCTCTGTAGTGCTGTAAATGGTCTTTTTGTGGCCAGGTTTGGCTTTGTTTCTTCCCCCGACACAGAGAAAACTGGTTCACCTAGGCACAATGAAAGGAGGAGAACTGGGAATCCCAGTCGTTAACGGGGCTTGTGCCGTTTCCTGACTTTTCTCTCAGTTTCGCCCTCTGATTGCTCTGTTGCTGCATGTGCTGCTTGCACCCGAGCTGGCTTGTTGGAGGATGTAATCCCTGTGCTCTGTTAACTCTGCGCGGACACTCAAGGGCCAAATATCTATTGCCATAAAGTAACTGCTCAGCTGGCTGATAGGGGCAAACAGGGCTGGTGGTGTTCTTAGATATGGGAGTGACCTTGTTGTAAAGGAGCTGGTTACTGTCGGCGGGATGAAGGTGCGCAGGAGGACATAGATTTTGGTGCCTAGAAGCCTGCCTGATGGTAAGTGTTAGTACAGCATCCAGAGAAGCTGCGTGTGCAGCAGAGGCGTCTCCTGGAGGTGCAGGCTGCCTTGCTTGCACCAGGATTTTACATTTTCCCTGGCAGTAATGCGGGAGTTGAAGTGTTCCCGGTTGTCTTCAGCTTGGCCAGGTAACAGCAATGAAAGCTGCAGCCTCCCTCCTCCTCACCGGTTAATTCGTTGTGAAAGCTACTCGTTGTCATCTTTTGGCTAGAATTTTAATTCAGAAGAGACAGTGTAAAGTAGCGGCTTGGCCCTTCTTAAGCAGAGAAGGCAGTGCCAGAGGGAAACGGTGGGTGTTTGATTGTGAGGGAGCTTCAGTCTTGCTTGGACAGTGTAACTCCCCATGGGATTGCTTAAGTGCGAGCTTTAAAGAGTGCTCCTGGTACTGCTGGTACTTGTGATTTATACTGAAATATCTTCAATTGTGTCTTCTAGGAAAAGGAGCAGCATGTCTCCAAAGACAAATACTCTGTCATTGGAGCTTCCGGTACAACATTCCTGCCACCAGCATTTCTGCTCTCCGGACGTACAGCACGCAGACAGCGGAGAACAAGGAAGAGGAGCCGCTGCACACCATCATCAGCAACACGGAGAACGTGAAAGGTGGGCACGGACATAGGGGTCCTGTGGGAGCACACTTGGGGTGCAGGCAGACCTGGGGCAAGGTCTGGGGGCAGCTGTACCCCAACTGTGAGGGTGAGCCCTCTGCGGTAGTGTTTCTGCCTCTGGAGGAGGTGCAGGTATTGGTCATCGCATCCTAGAGGGCAAACTACAGTTTGAACCTGCATCACACCATCACCTTCCCGGAACTGGAATGTGTAAATCAGAATGGCCTTTACTGAGAAATGAGGCCACCAAGGCTGCGGGAAGAAGCTGCATCTGTGGGCTTAGCCAGGTAATTGATGGTCATGCATACATGTAGAGACTCTGCAGGCACTAGAATTTGCCTAAAAAGAGACTTTTTGTCCCAGAAGCGAGCCGTGCCCGTCCAGGTCATTGCTATGGATCATGGGGGTCTAATGAGAATCCTCGTGTCTAGTTAGAATGAATTGCTTTGCACTTCTCCAGAGAGAGGTGCTTTAAAGCAAAGTCACGTGAGTTATTCAAGCACAGAAACAGCATCTGTACTCGGTGCTCCCGTGGTTTTTCTGGTAGGTACTTTTGACAGTGCCAGGCTGCGAAGCCCCCAGTGGGGCTGATGCGCTGCACCTGCTGCTGTCTGCACCCCGGCTTCGCCCCTGTCACTGGGGACGGTAGGTCCTTGCCAGCAAGGCACGGCAGAGGTAATGTGTGACCCATGGCTTCCCCCATGTTGCTTCTGGGTTCTTTAATGCCTCTATCAGGAGAACTGCTATTTTTAAAAGGCCAAGGATGGTCTTTCAGCTGAGGTGTGTTGTAGTGTTATTCGTTCTGAGGAGAATTCTCTTTCTGGGCGCAGCTTCCTACCCGCATAGGTGTCTGTACGTATGCACTCCCTTGCCTGCTCCGCAGAGACATTTGAGAATCTGCCTTTTTCTGCTTAAGGCTTTGAGTATTGTTTGGGCATGAGAAACGCTACCTGGCTGTAGAGGCTCTTGGAGCAGGGCGTGCGCAGATGGTTCCCTTGAAAATCCCGTCAAGGAAGAGTCTGGAAGGCAGGCTATAAACCATGGGAGGCACCCGGGAGAGCGGTTGGGGATTGCAGGGAGCCACGTGTTAGGAGCAGAGGAACCACCTTTCACTTCTCACTTACTGATTGCTCTGCAGCCCAGACGTGGTGGCCAGTCTGCCATTGCGGCAGGCTTTGACTGCCTTGAGGTTTGTGTGAGAGGAATTGAAGTGCAGAGACCAAGTGTCTGCTTGGCAAAACGTGTTGCCACATAGGGCTGCGTAAACACCACCTTTGTTGTCATCTTGTTGGAGGCCACAGCTACCTGTGACCCATCCTGCTTCAGCCTTTCACTCCAGGGAAGCTGAAGCACGTGGTAAGATGGCAGTTCTGCTTTCCTTCCCAAGAGGACCCTGGTGAAGTGCCTTAAAGGTGTGTTTGTGATTTCATTCTAGGTACAGCATCTAAACATGAATTTCAGGCTGAAACGAAGAAACTGCTGGACATTGTTGCCCGTTCCTTGTACTCAGAGAAGGAGGTAAGGAACCCACTGCTTGCTGGTACATTTTTTGTTAGCAAAGCCCTGTCGTTGTCAAGGGGTACAACCAAAACGGTTTTGCTGGGAGAATGCCTACTCAGTTTCCCAGCAAGTCCTGTGTTCTTCACATGGCATGCTTTCTTGAGTGACGTTTTCTTAAGACACCTTGAAAATGTGTTTTCAAAACAATTTGTAAGCATGGCCAGGTGACTCTGTGAGCCTCAGAGCCTCTGCACTTTAATACTGAGTTCAGACAAACTCTTCTCCTGGCAGATAATGGGGAAACACCATTCTTTTTCTAGCAAGCTGGGAATTAGTTTGTGAGTAGACAATGAGTTCCCAGGTCTCTGGGAGTCCCGTGCAGTGGATGAGGCCAGGATGCAGTGTCAGGTTGTGTCTCGTCCCCAGGTATTTATCCGGGAGCTGATCTCCAATGGCAGCGATGCGCTGGAGAAACTGCGTCATCGGCTGATGGCAGAAGGGAAGGCCTTGCCAGAGATGGAGATCCACCTGCAGACGGACAGCGGAAAGGGAACCATCACCATCCAGGTACCTCCCTTTGGTAACAGGAGAGCGTTACTCCCTGCTGCTGTCATCGCTCGTCTTTGTCCCGTGAAGGATCAGTGGAAGCTGAGTGGCAGCACTGTCCCGTGGATTCCCTAGTCTGCCTGAGGAAGATGAGCTCTGGTTCATGAGGCTGTAACTTCAGCATTTGATGAGAAAGCACCGATTTATCTGCTCCCCACTTGCCCCCACAGGAAAATTAGCTGCTTCTTCCTTCCCTATTAGGAGCTACCGGTAGCTTTTCTCCCAGTGCCTTGTCTGGTGCAGTTCTCAGGTTGTGTGCGCATTTCTCACTAGTGGAAAAATTGGAAGCCTGATTTCATCCTGACCTTTAGGAAGGAATCCTGTCACCTCCTTAAGTCAGAGCTGTTACGTGGTAGCTCGCAGACCTTCCCTCTCACCTCAGTTGCTGAGAGATGCTGGGGTGGTGGGAAGAGCCTCCCATTGTGTCTCTGTCTCCTCCTGCTCCAGCTGATGCTGAGGCTCTGCCCTGACATACAGGTGGGACTGTAGATTACGGCAGTACCAGAGCACTTGTCTGTCCTCCATTCTGCAGCCCTGGTTGGATTGTTCCCTACTGGTGAGAAAATGCTTAGCAGAAGGGGGGTGATCGTGTGAGCACTTGCTCACCTGTGGGACTCAGTGTGGTGAGGGACTGAGGGACAGTGGAGCTGGTCCTTCTCTCTCTACTTTGTTGGCTCTTGTTAGTGGCTGTTGTCCAGGGTGGAAGGCTGAGGCTCAATTTTGGTGTTTTCTTGGCAAATTTCTTATTGCAAAGAAGGCAAACTGGTAACTTTCCTCGTGTACCTATGGACTGTTCTGAGGAGAGCAGAGAACGAGGCAGGCAGCAGCGTGTAAGTGAAGGCTGACCATCACAGGTCCAGGGGAGATGTGGCACAGACAAAGCACACGATCTGATATTTTTCACATGGGACAAAAGCACTTGCTATTGGAGGCTGCTCGGTTATTTTATACTTCTGTTTCTCTGCAGAACAAGCAGCTGCGGTTGCCATGGGGAAGTTAGTGATCGTCAGTGGGCAACACAATCATCAACCCAAAGATTCTCAAACCGTAATGCAGAGGCTTTGCTATTCCTATCGCACCTGACTACTGGATTTTTCTGACTGCTGTGTAACACCGATTCTTTAATGAGCTCTCGTTTAGCCTCAAGTAGGGTGTCATTCCTGCCTTGGTGTCCTCTTTCCCTTTTGAGTGGACAACGTAGCTTCTGAACCCATTGAGACATTCTTACAACTCGTGCCCTGTAACTGTGGAAGCTGCCCCCTTCTTTGGCACTTTGGTTAAGAGACCTGTTTGCCCACCTTGCAGATAGGGCGCGTTTGACGTCATACCCAATTAGATGTGTTAGGGATTTGTCTTTTTATAACCTCCTACCTGGCTGCCTGTGCGTCTCTAATGCGACTAAATGAGTCTTAACTAGGAGGCTTTTAACTGCAGCAATACTGCGTTCTGAGAAGGGAGAGAGAACAGCGCTACTCCAATCTTTTTTAATAGGTTTGCCTTCTCAGTAGTGCCTAAAGCTCCTTACCTCCAGTGAAGGGTTTATTTATAACCTCTTGAAGAAATGTACTGCATATGATTATTTTGAACGAGCCTCATTCAGAACATTTGCCTGCCTTTCAAGAACGCAAAAAAACCTGCAAGGATTGAAGCAGAGATGGAGCTGCCCCTTAGTCGCTGTTTTGTTTTCTGTGCTCGCTAGGACCCACTAAAACAGCAGCAGCAGGTCCCTCCTGTGTGATCTGTAGCAATGGTTACCCCGCTTTTTGTCTAGAAAGGTCCCGTTGTCTCACTCTGACCCCTCGCTCCTTTTCCGCAGATCTTCTGGCTGCCCTTGGTCCCTAGATCTGCTGGATCCCTTCCCTTCCAAGCCCTGTAGCATCTCTTTGTGTCTCACCAGTTGAGAAAAGGCAGGTCTGTGACATGTGATGGCCTCTGTTACAGGCATGTTCCTGGAGAGATTATCCAGCTCCAGCAAAGGACTACGTTCATCTCAGTTAAGTCACTGCAGTTCTGCTTACTTCTCTGCCAGGACTGAATTTCAGTCACGGGCATAGCAACACTCAGAATTTTAATATGATGTCCTCATTCAGGGATATCCTACCTAAGCATTGCCAAGTGTTGTATCTGCTACGAGGGAAATGTTCACTGTCTGGTCCACTGGATTACACCACCTCAGTTCCTTCACCAAAGTCCTGCTGTTTTAGCAAATTCCACGGTTTCCTCCACCCCTTTGAAAACCGCCTCATTCTTTTTCTAGGACAGCTCCATCTGGTAGCAGCCACAGCCCGCAAGGTCAGATCTCTGAAGAAAATCCACTTGAAAATGTTAGGGGTGTGTTTTCATTGAGGACAGATCTGCAGAGCTCTGCAGTTCCGCGTGCTGAGGCTTTACAGACGTGTTTGTGGACCCTTTGAGGTGGGAACAGAGAACCCCTCACAGACCCCAAAGCCCTGTGACCACAGAGCTGTCCTTCACCTGCCCCAGGTTCCCTGTGCCGGCTGGTGGCAGGCGCTTGGCTGTGGTGCAGTTGGTGTTGCTGCCGGACCGCTGTGACTGGTGGTAACCCTGCGTCTGTGGGAGCTCGGGGGCTGGAGCCGTTCTTGTGGCTGATGCTTAATTTAGGGCTAGGACAGCGCTAGCCATTTAGAGGAAATTGTTTGAAATGTTTACAGAGCTAATAGCTGCTGCCGCTGGCTGAGGCAGTGCGGCTGCTGTTTTAACGGGGGTAAGCAACATAATTGCCGCCGGAGCCTGGGCTGCTGGGTTCTCTTTGCTGTGCTTTCTTCTCACTGTTGCAGTCATCCAAAATCAGTGCCTGCGAAGCCACAAAATAACAAGTTTGCTGTGTTTGGGAGGAGTTAAAATGACTGCAAACACCACTCCTCCCTGCAACAGCTCCCTGTATCGCTTCGCAGATCTCTCCTGGCTTCTGAGTTATAAACAGCCTGCAACGAGGACTGGGCTGTCCGGAGGCTCTTGTAAGGAGCGGAGATGTTTGGGCTGTAGCAGTTCAATGCAGGTGCACCTGCGTGTCCAACAAAGCTTGGTGCAGGCAGGGAGCTGGTCCCCCTCGGTGCTGGGTCCTGTCCTGGCAGCCACGCTGTGCCAGCAGGCTGCAGCAGAGACAGGGTGACGTCCTTAGCTGTGTGCGGCACTGCAGCACCCGTCCGCCACCTGGGCTTGAGGAAGCAGGGGAGCAGGAGGTGGACGATAATGCAGGTAGAGATGGAGGGGGAAAGCTGGCTGCACTTGGACAACCCACCGGTGGAATTCAGCTTACAGAAATGTGCCGCTGATGGCAGGGGTGGGTTAGGGCTTCCAGTTGTTGCATGATCTTTAACAAATAAGTGAGGGAACCAGAAATATAAATGCATTTCAAATAACCTGCAGCCTAGGGAAGGAAGTGCAGAATCTTTTCTTCCTCTTCATGCCAGAATAAGAGCACGACACATTTAAAATTGGGAAATTCAAAGTGGATAAAAGGAAGTACTTTTCTGAAACAGTGGGCATTTAGACCTGGATGGCTGGAGGCTGAGCCTGTAGCAACGCTCGGCATTGTTGAAAATAATGTTACCACAGGGTGTTGGAAAAGAAAGGAAACCTCAGGCTCTCTGCTTTGGACAGCCTCCATACCCTGTATCTGTATGCATCAGTTTTATTGTGCCTTTGCTTCCGTTCCTGACTGCTGCAGATGCCATGTTGGTTCTAAACCAGAATGCTGCTCCAGTGCGGCTGCTGTCCTGGTCTTTTGAATTTTAAGTCTCTCTAAGCAAAGTATTTAAATAACAGGGGGGACACTCGCTAATCAGACATTTCGGGATTTTAATACCTTATCAGTTGCTGAAAGCAGCATGTCCCTATTTTATAATGTAGTCAGTGTTCTTCTGATGCCCCGTTGAGATTTTGCACTGAAATAAGTGTTTCAAGTGTTCGTCTTGCAGCAAAGCAAAATGAAAGGCACAGAGCTCAGATATGTACCTCTAACTTCAAGCATTCTTTCAGATGGCAAAGGCAGCAGTTAATGGTTAGTTAATGGATTGTTTGGTGTAATGAGGCTCTGCAATACCTTAAATTGGACTCAGGTAATGAGCAAAGATGTTACGTTACCTAGGTTCTTGTTTACCAGCTAAACAAAGCAATTTGTTGATTTAAACTAGATCTGTTGCTGTAATTACGTGCGGTTTGTTTCTGCTTTACCAAAAAGCATGCTATGAATACAAGAGCTGTGGACTGATTGATTTGATGAGGCAGATGGTGGGGCCGAAGGTGTCCATTTACCCCTCTGTCAAGGAAGACAGGGGTCTGCAGGGCTGTGGAGCAAACACAGAGGATTTCACGGTGGGAGTCCTGAGGTACTGCATGCCAGGCAGTGATCCAGCTGTAGTTACATGGAACGGTTTCTGCAAGCATCCAGCACCCGCGCCACAAAGGTCAGAACAAAGTGCAGAGAAAGCACAGAGGTCCCGTGCGGTTCAACAGCAGGCTTTGTATCTGGGAGGTCTCCACACGCAAAAAGGTGCTAAAAGCAACGTTCGGCTGCTTTCTCAGTTTAGAAGTGTAGTTCAGTAAGTGTGGCCGTAGAGCTCTTCATAGTCCCTCAGAAGGTGGGGTGAAGGTCTGTAGCCTGCTGTGTTGTCCTGCGGAGGAACAGGGCTGGAGAGGGGATGGTTTCGAGGGGCTGTTTACTCTGCACCCTAAGAAAACCCAGAAGGGAAGTTCAACCAGGTGAGTAGGTTGTTGTTCTGCTGAGTAACAGAAGGGCTTCTGTAATTAACCTTCAGCTAATGAAGTGTCAGCGCACTGAACTCTGTTTCATGGTACACAGTCGTTGGTTTCTCCAGGCTGTGGAGTAGCACTTTGAACTCTGAACATACCCCTCACCTCTTGCAATTTGTGAAGCCTCACGTACAGTTTTCTTTGTGCTTTTACAAATAACTCTGCTGTGGCTGTTTTCAGCCTGATAAAACTTTTCTTGCAGACTGAAGGGAGGGCCTGAAACTATCTGCAGGGGAAGAAGAGTTGTAATGGTGATGGTGGAGCAACAGCAGGCCTTGCATTTATGATGGCTGATGGCAGGTAGAAAGTGTTTGCAGAGGGTTGTGTGATGACACGGTGGCTCCTGGTGAAGATGCCTGGATGCCAAGCAGCAGCCTGTGCAGCACGGAGAAGGGCAGTGGAAGTCCTGCCAGCTCCTTCCTTGGATTTCACGGAGCTAGTGCTGCCGCTGCTTGGCGTCGGTCCAGCCCGAGGCAGGCTCTTCTTGAGCAGGTTCATTTGCTTCCCATCGCTGAAGAAGGCCTGCTCTGCAGAAGCCGAGCTCCCGTCTCTCCGCCGCCGCTTTATTCCCCATTCCCCGGAGCAGCACCATCTGGTGAAGGGAGCCGAGAAGCGCAGAGCAAAAACCAGCCGCAGGAAATGCGAACGCTGCAAGAGCGGTTTGAATCTTGATGGCGTTTTCATCGTAATCCACCCAGGTGTTTTCCTGCAGTAGGAAATGTCTGCTTTGCCAGGATCTTCGGCCGGCCACCGAAAAGGACGCTTTCCGCTTTCCCTGTTAGTGTCTCGGCGCTGTTGGGGAAGCAGACCGTTTTGAGCTGTGCTCTCTTTGTTTGTTGCGATTCACCCTCATCAAACTAGTCTCCAGGAATTGTCATTAAGCATTTTGCAATAAGTTTGGCAGGGAGTTCGGAATTCAATAGCCAAATAAATTCACGGGGTAGGGATATATTTTTTTTTAACATGCTGGAATTTGGGAATGACATGCTGTGCTATAAATAGGAGTGGATCAGAGGAGCTAAGAGTTCTGTTCAGGGTCTGGCATGAACAAAACCTGAACCAGATGCTGAAAACTTTTCTTTCTGGCATTTTCTTTCCTGGGGGAAGGGACCATGTCAGATTCCTGAGATTTTGCCATACCCTGTTTGTTTTTCCTGGCTTTTCATCTCCCACTGTTGAGATCTCACTGGGCATCATCCTTCTTCTTAGCCAAGATGACTGACTGGCCTTACCATATTTAATCAAGTGGAAGGTGTTGCTGTGCCGTGACTTGTGGGGACGCAGGAAAATGTCTTACCCACATGGCGCCTCACTCAGTAACCTCACAAGTCAACCACAGGTTGATCCTTCAGTGGAGTTAAACGCTATATTAAAAAATACGTATTGACATTAACTTTGCTCATAAATCAGCCCAGTAAATGCCCCACATGGGTGGTAGAGGTGTGCCATGCCAGGATTCACTCTGGCATCTCAGCTCCAAGCCATCTAGCAGCAGCCAGTTCCGCTCTAGCACGTTTTGCTGACTGTTGTGGATGGTGCTGCTGCAGGGTCTGCTGCCTGAGAGGCGTGCGCTAGCAGCAGGGAGTTGTTTATCTGCGTGCAGGAGTGCAAATCTGGATTAAACTGGGGAAGACGACAAGCCATGTACCTTCAAAGCCTAGACAGAGCACCGTGAGGTGTGGCTGTACTTCCAGCTGGGCACTGCAATATCCATCTCTCAGGGACCTGGACGCTGACAGCTTCATACTTAAGCCTTGTGGAGCACAATGTGAGGGGGAGAGGAGGAAGGAAAAGACAGTAGATGGAGATCAGTGAATGTGGTGCTTGTAGACAAGGGTCTGCATTACCTGAGAGTTCAGGGATTCACTGCTTTACCACTGATTCCTGGTGTGAGGGCATCAGTTCCCCATCTGCGGATTGGAAATAAGCTGCTTCTCAACTCCTGAACTTTTGGACCTGTTGAGGGATGGAAACTGTCCCTGTACGTGCACGGCATCTGGCACAGTGAGGCTGTGACTGGGTTGAGATCTCTTTCCAGCACCGTCATCCTGTGCATTTTTAGGACAACAAGCCTATCTTGGCATGGTTTTGCTTTCTCTCGCTAAAAGGCTTGAGTGTGAACTCTCTGGTAGTTTGTAGGCACAAGGCAGCTGTGGCTGCCCCTTGGAGCTGTGTGTGGTCCACTGTCCTGACCGTGTGCAGGTGGAGGCACAGCTGGAAGCCTGCTGTTGCATTTACTGCCCAGCTGGCTGGGAGACAGTGGGAGCCAGAGGCAGAAGTTGCTCGGGTGCTGGCTGTT
The DNA here is from genome assembly GCA_013398915.1 of Dromas ardeola. NCBI lineage: Eukaryota > Metazoa > Chordata > Aves > Charadriiformes > Dromadidae > Dromas > Dromas ardeola. The sequence continues at coordinate 115,167 of VYZM01009169.1, forward strand.
AAAGCAGTGCTTCATTACTGATGTTTCAGCTACAACTGCTGTTTCTTTTCAGGACACAGGTATTGGGATGACCCAGGAGGAGCTGGTTTCTAACCTCGGTACCATTGCTCGATCAGGCTCAAAGGTAATTTGGGATGAGGCACCCCTTCACCCCCCTTAGAAAAGTATTCTCCAATTGCAGCCACTTCCGTTCTCCCAATAATTTTTCATTCCGTTTTGTCCCTTGGCCCCCAGCCCAGCTGTGAAATTACACCCCTCTTGGAAGGTGAAACCTACCTGTGGAGTCTTCTAGCTCCTAATGGTCTCTGCTGTGTGCCGTGGGATGCCCGTGCAGCGCTAATGGGCCCTGTGTGTAAATGCTGCTGCACCTGGCTGCCCTCGCTCCCAAGTGCAGACGCCTTCCTCCCCAGGCCATTGTTATGGCAGGGCACACGCTCACCCGGCATTCACCCTGTGTCCGGGAGGGCAGCATCTCTGTCCTCGTGCTGGCAAGTTGTTATATATATGTACCTGATTTATTTTTTTCATCTCTGGGGTCACCATTTTAAGGTTTTGTGCTCCTGATCGACTGAGCCCTGGCTTGTTTTCCTTTACCGCTAGTGGCAGTGAGTTTTGCCCTGAGCAACGCTCCCCTTTTCCAGAGGTGCAGTCCCTGTAAGAGAAACCCTTTTCCTTGGGCACCAATCTCACAGCGCTGATGCAGAAGTGTGGGATGAGGGTGCTGGACCTGGCATGGGGCTGGATCAGTTCATGAGGAGCCCAGCTGGAGGACGGATTGCAGCCTCCCAGTGGTACCTGAAGTCACCGTGTGCCGTTTGATGTCTCCTTTGTTCCTCCAGGCTTTTCTAGATGCTCTGCAGAGCCAAGCTGAAGCCAGCAGTAAAATCATTGGCCAGTTTGGAGTGGGATTTTACTCAGCCTTCATGGTAGCTGATAAAGTGGAGGTGTTCTCCCAGTCTGCAGAGCCGGGGAGCCCAGGCTACCACTGGTCTTCAGATGGGTAAGGCTGCAGAATGGGATGGAAACATGGCGGGGCCGGGTCCAGACCAGGCATGGACTGAAAGCTGTGCAAAGCAAGACAGGGCTTGCATGGTCTTTTTGCAACCAGGCTTACTGGTTTACATCCTGCTCAGATTACACACGGCAACAAAGTGTGGCCAAATGTGCCGGGGTGAAAACCACAGGGACAAACTTGCGTTGTGAGAGCAGGCGTGTTATGGACAAAGAGAGTACCTGCCTCTCCTGTTCCTTCCCTGCTGGCAGGCAATCACCTCAGCAAGTGCCCCAGTCCGGAGAGAAAAATTTAATCTCTTTGGTCTAGCCATTCCCTGGGTTTTTGCTCGAAGGCACCCACAGAAGGGAGGGCTCGTGCAGTGCTGTGGCTCTGTAGGTACGTGTCTTCTGCGGGTCAGGTCTGTCTGCTTTGAGCTTGAAGTTGCAAACATCTGTGATGGCAAAGCTGTGGACTGCTGGACCATGTTGAAATTGGAGCTCCTGGGGGTAAGAAGCTCTGCATACCCTTAAAATCTCCTAGGAATAAAGCATTTACTAAGTTATTTAAATTCTTGAAAAAAAAAACATTTTGTAACTGAGACATCAGACTGTCTTGGGCTGCGGGCAGGCTGCTGTATGCTGCAGTCTGTACTGCCATACACATCGAACGCTTGTCCGTCGTCGCTGCTGCTGTCTGTCCCCTGGGTCAGTGCTCTCACCAGTGGCTGATCCCCACACAGCGTTCACTTAGCAGTAGGGTAGGAATGGTCATCCAGAATGGGCTGTCTTCAGCACAGCAGCTTTTCATCGTAACCATTACTGCATACTCCACTGGAGATATGAATGAGGGCCCGTAAAGAAGTCAGAGTTGTCACGGGAGATGGCTGGAGCTGGGTGTTGCAGTCACTGCAGGAAATGTAGGAGAGGAGTTAAAGGCTGGGCCCACACAACTTGAAGTTTGAAGGTTGTATCCTTTGAGGCTGCTGGTGTCTTTACAGAGCGTCCTGGGCCTGCAGTCTCCGTAGGGAAGACAGCCACATGTTCTAGGGGGGGCTTCTCAGAGGCACAGAGAGCATTCAGGCCTTTTTGTCTTTTCCTCTCGGCGCTGAAGTGTTGTATCTTAGTTTAATAAAGCATTTTTATGTTTCATCATGAATGTATCTGAGGCATAAGCTGACACAGGGTCTGTTTCTAATCCTAGTTCAGGAATGTTTGAGATTGCAGAAGCATCTGGTGTCAGAACTGGGACTAAGATTATTATACATCTCAAAGAAGACTGCAAGGAGTTTGCAAATGAAGACCGAGTCAAGGGTGAGTGGAGGAGGGAAGTGCTGTTACCTGCTGAGGGGCCGTGGGAAGTCTGCTGCTGCCCCTTGAGTGGGAGGTGAATTTACAGCGGTTTTCCTCTCCTGCAACACCTTTCACCTGCTGTTTCTGAGGAAATTCTTAACTGTGTTGTTCTCACAATCGTGACTCTTCTATGTCTTCTTTCCATTCCAGAGGTGGTGACAAAATACAGCAACTTCATCAGCTTCCCACTGTACCTCAATGGGAGAAGAATTAACACATTACAGGTGAGCAGGAGAGCCACAGGCAGGTCGCTCGTGGAGATGAACCATTGTAATCCTCCACTGGAGACAGGAAACAGCATAAAGTTGCTGCTGTCCCTGGAAATCGGGAGAGGACTGTCCAGGATATCACAGACCCTGTAGTGATCAGTTAATTAGAACAAAAGGAGACAATCCAGCAGAAATTCCTGCCTGGAGCTGCTTGTTTGCATTTGTTGGAGATCATTCTTGCAGATTAGCAAAGCAATTTTTATTTATAGTTATCTTCTGGATATTATTATTTCAATGCCTTATAATACTTATTTTAATAGTTTAAGCCAGGTGACATGACAGGGATTGCTCGTATCACTGGTGTGCTGACACCTCTTGCTGCAGTTCGCTCTGTCCTTCAGCATGGGGTAGCTGCTGCCAGCGAGTGGTTGGTTTTCGTAGTGGCTCAGCTCACAGCCTGGTCCTCTTCACAGCTCCTCGCTGAGCATTGCTTCATGCTGGCATTTTCTGACCACTTAAAATTATATTGCAGCCAGATCCGTTTTAGTCAGAAGTTCTTGGCCCAATTGCAGGAATCACCCAGGTGAAATTAATTGTCTTTAAACCAAAAATCTATGAATCATTCTCCTCCAGTATCTCCTTTTCTGGTTGTTTAAAGCTTCCTCACCTAAGAGAGCAGGTAGAGAGAGTGTGGGGTTTTTTTTTTCGTTTCCTGGAATGTGGCACTGAATTCACAGACTTTCAAGACTGTATTTAAATATTTTATCGTGTTAATTTATCTAAGGTTCTGTAATTGGTGTGGTTAGTCACTGATATTTATTTGGATTCCTGCATAATAGTGTTTCTGTTCCAAAGGGTTTCTAGCTGTTTCCCTTAAATTACAAAACCAGAAATAGATTTAGACAGCTGTTTGCTCTTTCTACCTGACAATCAATAGAACAGACTCCCTAGAGAAGAGTAGTACTAGAGCGAGGGGTGAAATGCCCTTAATAGAGTCATGTACTTTTATCTTCTTATCAGAAAGTGTGTTTTCCCTTGGGATACAGCAACAGCTTTATTCTCATTATGCTCCCATTTCAGGCCTTTTCTTTATCCAGGATCTTGTTTTTGTGTTTTTCCACACATCAACATCAGTTCACTGTAAACAGAGCCATAGTTAGATCCCTGGTGTGGATTTTCCTAGATAAGCTCTTGAATGCTTGCCATGTAGCTGACAACGTGGAGTCAGAGGCTTTTCCAGTCTAACTGTGATAACTGCAGCTACAAGTAAGCCTCTGGGAAAGCAGCACTTTACCTAACAACAGCTGCTGTAAAGCACCTTAGTAGCCAGTTGAGTCCGTAATCCTACCTGTGATCCTGCAAACCCTGCAGGACACTTGCATGGGCTGGAAATGATATGAAGCTGCTTGTGGAACAAGGCTTTGAGGCAGGAGAAGCTTTAAGGAGTATGGCAGGGCAGTTGGAGGGTGGGCTGGATGTTCGTATTGCCCCCAGTGACCACTCCTGTCACTCATTAGGGCTCGAGTAGAAAAGAGTGGCAGTGAGTGTAGTGGGCTTCACCCAGCTGAAACATGAGATTCGTAGTTGAGTCCCCATGCTTGTTAAATGAGCAGAACCTGCCCCATCTTTGCTAGATGCTGAGGTCCTGAAAACTTAAATGTGGTGTGAGCGTGGGCTGAATGCTCCAGAAAGCGCTGGGGGGCTTAGAGCAGCAGCGGGCAGAAAGCGTGGCCACAGGGAGGGACCTGGTGTGGAGCTCATGACCTTAGCTCATGTATTGATGCGTGAAACAGCACTGCTGAAGCACTTTCTGACCCTGCAGCAGGGGTGGCTGAGTGGTTCACAAAATATCTCCCAAACTGCTCCAGAATAAATCAGCAGAAAACAGGCAATCCAGGAGCTGCTTCACAAGCACTTGGCTGACCTTGCGGTGGTATAGTGACCTCCATCAGGGAGGCAGGCCAGTTACAACAGACCCACTTAAACTTTCACTTTTCTTTTGCTCACTGGTTAGGCCTTGACCACTACTGCCAGTTGTCCAGGATGCTCTTGGCCAGGAGCAGGTGTGAGGCAATGGATGTTAGCCAAATCCCTTTTGTTTTGGGCTAAACAGAGCTGCCTTATATGTGTTGCAGGGCAAGAGCACCTCTGTGGAAGGTGACCCAGGATCAGCTGAAGGGCAGTAATTTGTTACTCTGTGATAATGTGCCTGAACCATAATACATGCCACTGCCCTCGGGCTGCGCAGAGGAGTTTGAAAGATCATATTTCCTTGCTCCAGCGCCCTGGAGGGAAAGTATAAGTCTGAAAGAAGAGGCCTGCGGTGAGGCCACAGGTCTTGAGAGCTGATGGGAACTCATCTCCCTGCTTGTCCACAGGCACTCTGGATGCTGGACCCCAAGGACATCGGCGAGTGGCAGCACGAGGAGTTCTACCGCTTCATAGCACAGGCTTACGACAAGCCCCGCTATATCCTGCACTACAAGACCGATGCTCCCCTCAACATCCGCAGCATCTTCTACGTGCCTGAGCAAGTACGTGCCCTTCTGTCCGGGGACCAGTGGCACATCTGCCCAGTTGCTCTGAAGAGGAGAGAATAGGAGAGCTCCTTAGGGAAAGGAGGCAGCCAAGGCTGCAGAATGGCAAGGAGGAATATCCAGTGTGGCATCTCTGCAGTGGGCTGGGTGCCACAGGATAATGGTGGGGGTATGGAGCCATGACAGGAGCAGGGAGATGGCTCAGGTAGGTCCCTAGGGAAGACAGCCAAGATGTCAGCTCTCGTTGGCTTCAGCAGCGAAGACCGCAGTGTGACCTGGTCAGCTGGTGTGACCGCAGAGATACTGCAGCATAGTGTGCAGCGGGGCACCCTGCACAGTGCTGGTGTTACCCTTCTGTCTCTTGTTTCTGCAGAAACCATCCATGTTCGATATCAGCAGGGAACTGGGCTCCAGTGTTGCCCTCTACAGCCGCAAAATTCTCATCCAAACCAAAGCTGCGGACATCCTGCCTAAATGGCTGCGTTTTCTTAGAGGTGTGTGCTGGGACCGGGAATAGCGGGCTGTGGGCTATGGCTTCCACAGGGGATGAGGCGAGGGGCTGCCTTCCCGAGCCTGGCACTCATGTTTGCCTCACTGTTCAAGGGTTGCTCTGTGTTCCAGGTGTTGTGGACAGTGAGGATATACCCCTGAACCTCAGCAGGGAGCTGCTGCAGGAGAGTGCCCTTATCAGGTAAGCAAGAGGTAGATCCTGTGGACTGCTGAGGCTCTTCTTGCTTCTTGCCGGTTGAGGAGGGGACATTATGGGATAGTTAGAAGGGCTTGGAGGGACATGGTTCGTAAGCTGCAGCATTTCCATCCTTGAGAATTACGAAGTGAGTTCTCAGCCATGTTGGTCACATCTTGAGATGTGGGAGCGGTGTCCCATGTCAGACAACCTGCTGCCGCCTGCCATGTGTCCCTCGTGCCCTAGGCTGCCTTTCGGTATCTCTGGTCTACAGCAGTAACAGTGGATTTGCTATTTAAAGTGTCTGGTCTGCACCACCAAGTGGTTTGGAAAACAAAACCAAACAGTCAGTCAGCTGTCAGTGCTAGGAAGCTGGGCCGAAATTTGGTGTTATCATTATTTATGTGTAGATCTTCAAACAGCACCTTGTGCCTGTTGTCTCCACACTTCCTTCAAAGCTCTGCTGTGCTCACACACATGTTTGTCAAAACCTGAGTGCCAGCCAGCAGGGTTTTCATTGGGTGCTAAGGCCTGGTGAAGCTGACTGCCAAGAGGCCAGTGTCCTCTAAGAACCCCTTAGATCTGGCTTCGATTTTTCCTTATGGTTTTTCCTTACTTTTTGTCCTTCAAGACTCCTCTCAAACACCTGCCATTGTTGGAACTGGAGAGAAGGGTAAGAGTAGGCTCTTACTCCTTAGCATTGGTGCTGTTATCTTGTTAGGTTTGATGGCTTACTTTGTATTCTACAGCTGGTAAAATGCCTCACTATAGTCACCAAATTAACCTTGTCACTCACAGTGGATTTTCAGGCCTTCAGATAGGGTTTCTACAACTGTAACCCTTTTATAGCCACTTCTTTCCCGTGTTTAAGGGTAGCTGTGGGAGTGAGAGATGCCCTGTGCACAGTTGGTTAGGTACTGCAGCATCACTGAGTCACTGGAGTTACTGAAGACTGGAGCTGAATACGTTTGTATCACAACCCTAGCTGTCTCTCCAGCTCGAGAGCTGCTCTCGACTGAGATACAGAGGACAGAGCCATGGAAAGGAGACAGTGGAGCTAGAGCTTCTTCTTCATCCTCATATTTGCAGATGTATCACTAAAACACTGCACAGGGAGAAGGATGTTCACCTAAAATCTCTTGTCTTGGTCTAGAAGCTGTCTTTAAAAAGGCTTGTTCCTGCTGCAGGAAGCTCCGAGATGTTTTGCAGAAGAGGTTGATCAAGTTCTTCATTGACCAGAGCAAGAAGGACCCTGAGAAATATGCCAAATTCTTTGAGGACTACGGGGTATTCATGAGAGAGGGGATTGTCACGATAGCAGAGCAGGATGTCAAGGTACCAGGAATCCTGAAGCACTGCAGCTGATGGGAAAGAGTATTTGCTCCTACGGTGGCCTGGGATGAGGGGGGCTGCTACTTCTCTGTGAATCTTACACATCCATAACTTGTGTTCCTGGCTCTAACAAGACCTACGTATTCTCTGGTGCCCTAACTCTCACTCTTTCTGACTGGGTGCTGCTTCCCACTTAATTTGAGGCACTGTTGAGTCTCTGTACCCACACTGTGTTATCAGCCCTCCCTGATGCAATATAAACTACAACAGCGATAAAGTAGGGCTTTTCCCTACTGTTGTCTTCTGCCTGGATTCCCATTGCCAGGAGAGCTTGACCTACATCCTGTCTAGGTCACTTTTCTGCCTCCTTAATATCTGGAGCAGGAAAAGAGGGACTCGGAATCCCCTGAGCCTTTTTGCAGGGCTGCAAACAGGGATGCGTGCCACAAAGGGATGTCTCGGGGCTGGGAGTGGTCAGGTAGAGCTATAGTTGCCTGCCGCCAGCTCACAGCAGCACATTTCTTCCAGGAGGACATAGCAAAGTTGCTACGTTATGAATCGTCCGCCCTGCCCGCAGGCCAGCTGACCAGCCTGACCGACTACGCCTCCCGCATGAAGGCAGGGAGCAGAAACATCTACTACCTGTGTGCCCCCAACCGGCACCTGGCCGAGCACTCGCCATACTTTGAGGCCATGAAGAAGAAGGACATGGAGGTGGGTGAGTGGTGTGCCATGGCCAGAAGAACACTCTGTTTAATACCTTTGCTGAACCCCAGAGCAGGAGCCTAGGAGCTGCTGTGCAGGGCTGGTAATGGTGTTACAGGTGTCCTCTGCAGGCAGGTGGCCCTTTCAGGACTGGAGTCAGCTGGTTCTCACTTTCCATGAGGCAGCAGGACTTGTTCAGCTGCGGACCTGCCACCCATGATACAAAGCCCTCCAAGGGTTTGCTTTCACTGGAGGCCCTAAGCGGTAGTCACAATGGGGTTAAACCTGCTAGTTTCCCTTGTGATGTTCTTGCTCTTTGGTGCGGAGTTGCCTTGGGAAGGAGGAAGTGCTGTTACATCCCAGACAATGTGGTGTTGTCCCTTTTTTGGCACAGGTCCTGTTCTGCTATGAGCAATTTGATGAGCTGACACTCTTGCACCTTCGGGAGTTTGACAAGAAGAAGCTGATCTCGGTGGAGACAGATATTGTTGTTGATCACTATAAGGAAGAGAAGTTTGAGGAGAGCCAGCCAGGTATTGTCAGGTTCCCCTGGCCCTTCCTGCTGCACGCAGTCCTGCCGCCCTGCACCAGCCAGTGAGGGTACACCTCCTCCAGGAGGGTACTGAGGCAACTTGCAGTTCTTGCAGATCCCTTTCATCCCACGTGATCAAAGTTTAAGCAGTTTGCTAATTTAAACAGACAGAATGTCATATGTGGAGTTTCCATGGTTTGAGTTTTAACAACACGCATACATCTGGTGCCCTGACAGAGCATCCAGGCACTAGCAGGACATGAGCCTGCCCGCTCTGGGTATGGCACGGTCTGGGATGAGGGCACATACATAGGTGTGTGCTGAGCGGTGCTGCTTTCCCATTTCCACAAGAGAACAGATAAATGGAAGTATAAAATGGACTGAGCTCAGGACTAAAGCTCACTGCCCATTGGCACGCTATACATGCAGGCTCAGATGTGCCCTCTTTCCCCTGCCAGCTGCAGAACGTCTGACAGAGAAAGAGGCTGAGGATCTGATGGCCTGGATGAGAAATGCCTTAGGCTCTCGAGTCACTAGTGTTAAGGTAGGTATTCTGCGCCAGGGTAACTGAGTACAGGAGATTCATGGAGGTAATAATCTAGGGGAAAAAGATGGTGATTGAATGGGGATCTGCTGCCACAGATTTTCCTTTGGACCCTGAGAGAAATCATTCTTCTCCGTGCCTCCTTTCTGTAAACGGTATGAATGCTGGCATTTGTCATTTGGACGGTCAGCATGGCAGCAGCAGAACCACATCTTAATGTGTAACGAGCAAAGCCCGTTTTACTAGTTCATGCTCAGGTTACCAGATGCACGGGCTGGTCACTGTCTTGCATGTGGACCAGTGGGGCCACTCGGAGCCCCAGCTTTCCTGCTGGTTTAGACAGCTTCTGTGGGGCTGGGATGAATCATGTGGGGGCTTGGTCTCGATCTGTGCTGAGGAGACCCCAAGTCCTTGAACCTCTAACCCACGTGCATTTTCCATCTCGGCACTGATGGCTTTTTTTGCCACAGGTGACTACGCGGCTGGACACGCACCCTGCCATGATCACAGTGCTCGAGATGGGGGCTGCCCGCCACTTTCTTCGTATGCAGCAGCTGGCCAAGACCCAAGAGGAGCGGGCCCAGCTCCTGCAGCCCACCCTGGAGATCAACACAGGGTAAGGGGGAGCAATACCAGTGCTAAGCCTGAGGCACTGCGGTCTTGCTGGGGTGGAGGCAGAGAAGAGGCAATGTGAGGCTCCCAATTAGCAGAGCCCTCCCCATTAAGTGCAGTGTGTGCCACGGTGCCTTGGTCCGTGAGGCGGCACGGCACAGTTGACATGAGCCATCCACACTGCGTCCAGCCTTCTGAGGACCATGGGGGTTAATAGGGACAGAATGGGAGAGAAGAGAGAAGTTCCCAGAACAGGAGCAAGGAAGTTGGAGCTATTTTGGCCTTTAGGTGTAGAACCTTTTCTGTCCCACCTTGACATAGCTGCTCATTCTGGAAAGAATTTTCTCATTGTGTCCAAAAATACCAAGTCTCAGTGTTGATGTCTCTCACTCTTACAGGCATGCTCTGATTAAGAAGCTTAATGAGCTGAAGGACAGTCAGCCTGATCTGGCCCAGCTGTTGCTTGATCAGGTAAGAGCCAGGCCTTTTCCAGAAGTGGCACCATCCTCCCCAGTGCCAGCTTGCAGGCCATGTGTGGCAGGGAACGGGGTGAAGCCCTTGTAGCAGGCAGGAGTCGCATCCTTCTGTGGTGTTTCTTTGGGTATTCCTGGTATTTGTGGTCCATGTGTTTTCCTACCAGATTGTTGTCCCAAAGCAGGGTCATTTACCCGGTGTGCAGATGCCAATATGGCCTAGAAGACATGCTTGGTCTCAGCATGCAAGTCCTGGAGAGTGATATTCACTTCCTCCCCAGCTCTCATCCAGCTCGCTCTTGCTGCTTATTTAATGCTTTCTTCTCTTTTTCAGATTTATGAGAATGCTATGATAGCAGCAGGACTGAATGAGGATCCCAGACCAATGGTGAGCCGGCTGAATGAGCTCCTCACCAGAATCCTGGAGAAGAACTGAGCCCCAGAAGACTGAAGGATGAACTCTGTGCTGATATCTCTTTCCTCAAGTGCAGTCGCTCTGTCAGCTATCGCAGTATCTGCTTGCAGGCACCGTGCAGCGAGGGGTTCACGTGGCAGAGGGCCAGGGAGAATGCAGGGGACTTCCAACCCTCACTGCACAGGGAGGAGCCAGTTGTAATTATTAGATCATATGTCATCAGCCTGTTCAAAGTGTGATGTTCTTAGGGGGAACAAAATCCAGAGGTTGCTGCTAAAACAATATGCCCACATTTCTGACACAAGCCCAAAGAGCCTCATTTCATACCGTTTCTAGAAATGGTGTTTCCCAAAACAGATGTTGGCAGCAAGATTCCCAGTTAGGTCTATGAATACACCCTCCCATCCGCTGAATCCCTGGGCACCATTGTGCTCTGGAACAAACACTGGCAGAATTAATTTGTTAAGAAACTTCCACCTCTGACCAGGCAGGAGGAGTTTGCCAGCATGGAGGCTGCTGCCACGAGCAGACGCAGATACTGTTGGTGGAACAGGTCAGTACAATCCCATGACAGAAAAGATCACCGAGCTGCTGGATAATTGAGTTCATCCTGGTCTTGCTGTGAAGAAGGGGAAGTAACTGGGAAATAGCTTTCCAGTGTGTGGCTTTCTGGAGAGTCTCCAGGGTTTTTGCCTCTTCTGTGGGATAAACTGCATGTCTAGCTGATCTGTATTTAGGATAAATAAACTCCTTTTCTTTTCCAGACCCCTCCACTCTTCTCTCTTCTCCTTTCTTTGTTGGTTTTTGTGTCTTCCAGCTGGTGATTTGTTGGTGGTTCTCTCTTCAGATGCTGCTTAGTTCTTCAGGGCCCATATGCAGCAAGGAGCAGCAGCAGCAGGATCAGGAAGGTGCTTAGACCCAAATCTCACCTACTTTGTCTGATGCTTTGTCTAAGCTTCATTGTGGCATGCACCAGCAGCCTCTCCGGGTCCTCACCTCTCAGACTCGGCTTTCCCTTTTATTTTGCAAAGACCTGCAGAGAGTGCTGGTGTAGGAAGATCTTTTGTGTGGCTGACAGAACAGATCCTAGCGGAAAAGGGGGATGTGTGGCACCATGTTGATGAACACAGACTGAAGTGCTGATGGGAATACAGGCGAGTCGCTCGAAAGGTAGCCTGTAGATGGCTTTGGCTCTGAAAGGGCCTCCACGTGGAATGCAACGGAGGCTTTTTGGTAAATGAGCAGTGTAAAGGATGAGTTGTTTCAAGCATGATGGTAAAAGGGAGGCATGGGAAGTTCGTTAGAACCTGTTTTTTCACTTTCTGTACAACCTCAAGACATGCTGTGCCAGCAGAGAAGGCCTGTATGGATCTTGCGTCAGAAGTTCAGTGCTGTTTGTAGTGGTGAAGCTGCGGTTGTGCTCTTCCAGCTCCCATCCTCTCCACTCAGATACTAAATTACTCATCCTCAGAAGTGTTGTCACTAACTACTTTCCATTTGGCTTATGCTCTTCCTGCAGCGAGAGTAGTGCCCCCTGATTTTTCTAGCATATTGAGGTGAACCAAGCGTTCCAAGAGTGTGCAACGTTGGGGGATGGTGCTGTGAAGCGCCCAGTGTGGGCTGGTTGTGTCCTTCTGTGTGTGCTCTACCAAATTTCCCCATGGGTTGGAATTGGGGATCTCAAACCTGGAAGAATCTCATGGAGCTTATTTCTTTTCCTGGCTGTAAGCACTGCTGAACCCTGCTTTGTGCAGAAAATTGATCTATCAGGTTTGATTTTTACTGGGACCTTATTAACTACTGCCTGTCTCTTTTTCTTGTTTTGGGGGGGATTTTTTTGTTCAGAAGTAGCTTTGAGCATGGGTTGGGTTCTTTTTTTCTACAAGTTAAACTTTGTGTGCTGACAAACTGTCGGTGATAAACAGTGTGGCCTTCTCTCCTGCTCTGCCCAGGCTCATCAGCTGTGGAGTCAAACCTATATCCTCCAGGGCAGAAGATGGAAAATATTTATAGGCAGTGAAAGCCAGTTTGAAAGGACATTCCTGAGACCTCGTGCTTTTAAACTTGGACAAAATCCCTCTCACGTCTGGCTCAGGACCTTGAAACTGGACCGGCCCATAAAGTAGTTCACTGGGCCAGATTGAGAACAGAGTTTTCTCTCGTCCAGACTTCCTGCTGAGACTATCGAGAGTGTCTTGGGTAGGCTCCAGGTCTGTGATTTATGGGCAAACCACAGGCCAGGAATCTGCAATCTAAGCTCCTTGAGCAGCAACTGTTTAAAACATTATGGGAAGAAATGGCCACTGTTTCCAAAAGAAGAAAACTTGGGAGCTATTAATAATGTTTAGCACTTCTGTAGTGCCTCACAATTGTTAATCAATCCTCCCACTCTGCTTGTGAAGTAAGTCAGAATTATTCTTACTGTACAAATAAGGCCTGCATGGAGCTTAAATAAATTTTCCTAAGAGGCACAGTGAATCTCTGTTAGGGACACAGCCCAGGACTCAAAAATCCCAGCACAAAGTGAAACAAGCCGCCTCCAAGATCCAGAGGCATAAAGACGAGTACCTGCTGGGTTTGGATGAGGCAATCGACACCAATGTAACAGCAACTTTGAAAGCATGTCTGCCCAATACCCTGTTCATTGGGAAATTCTTCCCAGGGCAGTTCTGGGTCTGCCCAAACCTTATTCAGTGACATCATGTGCTTTCCCAGTAACCCCCAGGTTCAAAAATTCCTGGGATTTCAGAGGAGATCTGGAAGCTTGGCCGCTTACTGCAGTTACCCTGTGCAAAGTCCTTTCCAGCTAATTGTCTCCCCTATTGCTTGGGAAAAAGAAGATGGCATGCTAAAGTCTATCTTGCCGTCTTTCTCGACCCAGAACAGCGCACCTCCTAACACTTCTGGAGTGGGTTGAACATGGGTTTTCCTTTTCTTTCATCATCAGGAAGCTTTTCTTCCAGGAAGAACAAAAAAAAAAAGTCATTTGTTCTCCCTCTGCAATTAGAATCATATTTTGTTTCTGCATTACCTCCCCCTTTACACTTAACTTCCGTTGTCTCTAGACCACTGAGTGGCTGATGCTGTGGCTGTAGCACAGTCCGGGCCAAGGGGGGAGTTCATCCGCCTGGACAGTCACTTTAACGTTCTCACCCATGACAGAAGGGTGGGTGCTCCTTGGTGCTGTCTCCCACTCTCAGACCTGGAGCCCCTTCTAGCAAGAATTTTACCTCAAATCACAAGCCCCTTCCCATCACGCTGCTCCCGGAAACACCCTGGCGTGTGAACAGGTGGGAATGGGTAAAAAAGCTCTGCCGTAAGTCCTGGTCAAAACGGAATAGTTGGCAGGAGAGCAAGGACCAAGGGCTTCTGGAAGTACTTAAATTAGTAAGGACTCCTGATTGTCTCATTGCTGTTGATCTATTTACAGCAGCAGGAAGGATGAAAAATTGGTGAAAGAAGCAGAGTTTCCTCCTTTAAACTCCTCCTTTTTAAACTATATGGTAAAAGGTATCATAATGAATTGTCCATTAAACATATCTGCCCAAATTTATTCCAAATGTCAAGATATGATCTGCAAGGGATTTGGGGTCAGGTAATAGCAGTTAACAAAGCAGCAGTCTGTGAAGCCAAGCAAAGCTTGGATCTCCTTTTGCAGCCCAAGTAAATGAGGGGTAATTGGGGTTAAAACCTGATCCAGAAGTAAATCAGTAAGTAAATCCTCATGGAACTGTCCCAAATTAAACCCTTAGGAAGTCAGAGCTGTGACAGGAGGCGGAGGGAGATTCAACTCGAGTTTTGTTTTGCTAATGTATCTCAGTCACTGGACTTGTTCTGCTCAAGTGGTATCGCAGATATTTCAAAAAACAAGTGTTCTAAGTTATCTTGCAGTATGCTTCAAGAAATCAAAGGATATGGTGTGGTTTTTTTAAGTTGGGCACTGTATTTTTAATGTGTTTAGAGATTCTTAGCATGTTTAATGCCCCGTGCCCTTACTAAATGATGGTGATTCTTCTTGGAAATTATATTTGAATTCACCTCCCAGGAGAAAAAGACAAATTTTTTGTTTATAACAAGTTAATTTGACATGCACACTATAACTTATGCTATGTGACTTCCTGAATGGAAACATGCATAGTTTTCTGGCGGGCTTACAAGAGGAGATGGGTATAATGGCATGCATCATCCCAAAATTCACACTTTAGAGGAAAACAAACCAAACCTGCTCTTGAGGAAAATGCTGCATTGTTGCTTGTTTTGCCCTTTCAAGAGACCCAGTGTGCTGGGTATTGTGCTGAGCCAAAATCCATGAGAAGGGCAAATTAACACAATAAATTAATGCAAAGCCTAAACTTTACTCATTGGATTCAGCCTCTGTGGCTGCTTCTCTGATCACCGCTGCCCTGGATTGAATCAATTTGTATTGAGAGCTTTAAAAAGTTAATCTGGAGCTGCCAGAGAGCCACCAGCATTACAAGTCTTAACACCGATCAGTAGATCTGCCCATCAGACCGAGCAGAGATAATGAAGTGAAACACAGATTTTGAGGAATGCTGGCTAGCGTACAGAGGATAAATACATATATGTATATATAAGACGTAATGGATGTATTCATAGATATGTAGATAAACATATTTACTATAAATACCATTGCACGGCAAATTCAGGCGCAGTTATTTTAAAAACATTTTAGTATTGGCAATAGTGTCCACAAGTTCCATAATCATCATTTTCTACAGAGACAGCTCAAACCCAAAGTGTGATAATAAATATCCTGTCTTTCACAACATCTATCAAAAGTGTTGCTATTTCAGGGACCTGCCTGCATCTATACAGCTATAATTCATGGGAGAGTACCACGAGCACGCATTAAATTCAGCCAAGATATTCGTATTCGAGTCTAAAGCGCTGGGGCCCTATGCCGTATCTGATACAGAGCATTTCCCTAGTGGGGAGAAAAAGTGAATTATTAAAAAATTGCTAGCTGAAGTCTAGAGAATCAGATAGTCTGCCTCTTACCAGCTGCCTGATTTTGGGAGAGCTGCTTCGCCTCTCCATACCTGTAACTATGGCGGCGTCTTCTAGCTGATGTTGGGTACAAATAGCGAATGGAACCTGTTGCAGCAGCCACGTCCTTGTTGCCTTTGGGAATGGTTAGAGGCCTTGAAATGTCCTGTGAAATAGGTACCCATTTGGTAGCCATTATGTACTGTTACATGTCGGAGCTTTTGGACCCGTCTATATAAGAAATATCACAGTTCCTTTGGCTCTTCTCAATGCAGACTTTTAAAAGGCTGCATTTACACCCATCGACAAGGCTCAGGGTGTTTGTGCACCTCACGTTGAGCACTTTAAAGGATTCAAGTGGTGAAAAAAGATGTTTGTGCCTGTCACGTGTTTCACATTTCTCAGGGGCTCTTTTCTTTGGTATCTCAGCGCTTTTGGAATAGAAAATTGCGTTTGACTACACGAAATGCAGCAGAGGAGCCGGAGGCTGCAGCGTTGCCTGGCAGCCGCCATGCAGAGGCTGGTCTGGATGAAGAAGCGCGTGTTTGCCATGTTCAGCGTTGCTTCAAACGCCGATGGGTGGTTTCCCCAACTGCAGGTGTGCGATGGGGTTTGCAGGCTTTTTGCAGGCTGTCCAGAGCCTTCTGGAGATGGCCCTCTGAGTCCTCCCGGTTATTCTTTTAAATATTTGGTATTCTGAATTCAGTTCACATTTAGGGCCTTGTGCAACAAAATGTTACTCTGACTTGCCTTGGTCGTTCGTGTGGAACTAGTGCGGTGTCTCAGTACCTCATCACCAGGGTATTTTTCAGTATGTTTGTGCAACGTGCGCTTGCAAGTTCTTGCAGGATTTTCTTAAGCGTTCTTCTAATTCCCATAAGTGTAGCAACTTGAGAAAGAACTTGAATAAACTAGCAGAAGTGTTGAAAGACACAAACCAAAGGATTTCTTCATATCAGTTTGGGGTTCTCATACTGACATGGGCATATTGCATCTCCTAGGGAGACTCACTGCAGAAAATACTCCCATCAGTCCTGCCAAAATAACCAGGGGCACCAATTCTTTGCTTAAAATTCAAGGATTTCCAGTTAAAATTGTTTTAATTTAGCATGGGTTAAAAATTAAATTGCTTTGCCGGAAGTGCAAAAGTGTGGTGCCTCAGGAGCTTCTTCTATTTTAAAAGTTGATTATTTTTTTTTTCTGTAAGCTTTCCAAACAAGCAATGCTATGACAGTGTCGGTTTCTCTTGGGGATGTCAAATTACAGACTGAGACATAATTATGGAAAAATAAATGTTATGTGTAAAGCAGCCACCGTATCACTCATAGTTAGAAGCAGTGCTTTGTATTTGATAGTAAAATGCATATCTAGACGTTTTTGAAGCAAACTAATAGCAATGTCAAACTAATAGCGTGTTCTATGTGCTGCTAAACCTCTTCTCTCAGCCTCTTGGCCTGCTAAGAAGTGTTACCCAGGAGTGATTTTGGTTCTTGCCGCATCCATACCAAGCGTTGAGAAAGAAACTCGATTTCATCACGAAACATGCATTCAAAATGCAAATCCAGTGTATGGTCCCCACACAGACACCCACCACTTCTCAGGTGATTTTCCACCTGCAGACCTTTGGCCACAATTAACTCTTCATTGGGAGGAAATGATTGTTGATCCCGACTCCAAGTTAATATTCAGTATGAGGTTTCTGAGCCTTAGTGAAAAAATGGCATCCATTTTCCTGTTCAACCCCAGGTAGGAAGGACAAAATAAGAAGGCAACCCTCTTTCTTTTGGCAGATGAGCTCTGCAAAAGCATGAGCTATGTAACCGCTTGCCTTGAAATTTCAGTACTTCCATTAGTTTCTGTAGGAGCAGCACAGCATTCGTTAGAACCCCAGCACCATACAATAGGCTCTAGCTGCAGCTCCACAGCCTGCAAACGCGCATCGTAGGTTTTAATTGTGAAGACCAGTGACTTTTAGTGATGGTTCTGTGCTCATGAACAGGTGGTGTTTATCTCCTTATTCCCAATTTATATTTTTCTACATATGAAGATTTATAGAGATGAAAATTCTTTAAAAATATTAGTAAGCAATGCTGTACGCTTTCCTCTTTGGGGGGGTATTTTTTCACCTAAGTTGCAATCGAAGCCGAGAGCCTCATCAGACGCTCCAGGCCGGGCCCGGGCCCGGGCCCGGCTGCGGCCCTGAGGCGCGGTGAGGCGGGCGGGCCCTCCGCCGCCTCCCCTGGAGCACGGCCGCCCCCGGTGGCCGCCGGA
>VYZM01009169.1:133180-169047 GCA_013398915.1 Dromas ardeola
TGCCCGGCCATAGCGGCGGCCCTGCTGCCGAGCGAGCCGGCGGGCGGCGTGACGTCATGACGCCGGCGCCGTGGGCGCGGTGCGGCGCCACCTGCTGGTGGCCTGGCCGCGGCCTGGGGCTGGCGTCATCCACCCCGTAGGGGTGCGACGTCATCCCTCATGAGGGTGCGACGTCAGCGGTGCGACGTCATCCCCCTGAGGAGCGGGAGGAGGGTCCCCGGTGCGAGGCAGGGGCCGAGCCGCGGTGGCCACGGGGCCTGGTGGCCACAGGCCTCGCTGAGGTGAGGCCAGGCCTTGGCCCTGAGGGCCCGTCGCCATGGCAGCGGGGAGCGGGAGCCCCAGTGCGCCGAGCGTGGCCTTGGAGCGCCGGCACTTTGGGAGACCCCAGGGGGGTTCTGAGGCGTCAGACATTGCTGCAGTGCAGCTGCTGGGTATTGTGAAGCGCCATCCTCGACATTAACGTGGCATCAAAATCAAAAATTCAGTGATAAAGCAAAGAAAGGCGAAGCTGTTCAGTGGAAGGCCTGGTTGCCGAGGGTGCCAGGGTTTAAGCATGTGTTGACTGCTAGGAAGACTCATTAAAAACTTTCAAGTCTCAAAGCAAACTTCTTTCAAGCAGTGTTATCAGGGAAAGCAATTCTGAGGAATTCTGAGTCTTGTCAGCTGCTTCATGAGGCAACGTGGAATTTTATCTTTCTCTTCCAGGGCACGAGGAACAGCGTGGGGGCCTGCCTTGAGGGGAAGCAGCAGGTGTCGGCTGTTTTACTGACAATACTTTGTCCCTGATCCTGCAGATACACAGGTGCTTCTTTTAACTATGCTGTTTTTAAATAAAGACAAAATTGCGTGTTTGCTGGGGAAAAACCCATACTATTTGTACTAAATAGCTTGACTGTAGTAAAGCCCAAAGGCAGTAACATTGATTGATGCTCAGTCTGTTGGCTCCTGTATCAACTCTCAGAAATCACAGGCTGGGTACAGTCACTGTTTACCTACAAAAAAACCCTTATGTGATTGGCTTTCATATTTGCTTAAGATCCTGTTCGTCATCTCTCTCTTGGTCCCTCCTCTCTCCTTTGATTTTTCTGTTTGGATTAAAACAGTTGTCTGGATTTTTATTGTTTTACACTCTATGGATGTGTCAGAGGCAGACTGGAGACAGAAACAGAATTTTTATTATAAGCTTTATGGACCTTAAGTTCTTTTTGAGCATTTGCTTTTCCCACAGGGCCAATTTTCATTATGGGTTTTTTCCAAAGAAGCGGTCAAATGGTAGAAAATAGGAGTTTAAACAGGATGTTTTACACATTATTGTATGCTAGCAAAACTCAAACTATGCTTCGGGATCCTCACTTGAATTCAAGGCCCTTGTCCAGAGTTTCTAGAAAGAATTTTCCTGAAAGCTAAACACAGAGGAATTGACATTGTTGTCTGAGAACTGACCTCTTGCTGTTACTATAGCAGCCTGTGGAAGATACACATTTATGCATCGCAGAGATCACTGGTATGGTACTAGAGTTTCACAGAGCACTCACAGCAAGTCTGTAGGGAACAATATATTTGGATATTGAGAAGGCGAAGGAAGTAAGTTCATAAAAGGAGAAGATATTTTAATAGGAAGAAATTTAAAAATGTATTTTCAGAACAGTAAACCAAACCTGTTTATGATAGATGTAGCAGATATGATAGCATGGAAACATCATAAAGCAAGATATCCATAAAGTAGTATGTTACATATATTACTGTAGCTCTTGTATATGATTTTGGCTGAGAAGAGAGCAAGTTACTCATTGTTATGAAATGTTACTGCAAAAGATCATCTGTAGAAATCAATTATGAGTTTGGTCACTTTTTCAAAGCAAGCATCTTTCTATTTTAGGGAATGTAGGGAAATCAAGATACTGTGTTAAATTTCACTTTACATTTGGCTTTTGTGATGATAAGTTTCAACATAGTCTCACATCAGAAGCTACACTTTTTGGGAAAAAATAGTATTGGTAGAACTTATATCGTTTTAAGTGAACATGCCCTTTAGAATAACGGTGTCCTCCTGGAGAGAAAAGGCTTGAGTATTTAACATTAAAGTGTTCTTATTTCTTTTTATATTCACCTTTTTCATTAATTTCTCAGTAGATATTCTTGCCATAAACATCAGTAATATTGATTACTCCATTCTCGATCTACAAAATGATAGAGTAGTGTGACATGGTCAAAGTACCCATATTGGAGTGGGGTCAGGCATCTGGGATAAGGCAATGCTGTGGTCCATTTGGAAGAATGATGGGCTGGGCAAGGCTTTGTACTAGGCACTGAAAAGGCAGGTTGAAACAGCGCCGTTCCTAAGCTGTATGGCACTGGTGCTGTAGGGTCTGTGGGCAGCGCATCCTCTTGAATAAATCCTGCTGTAGGTTCACTGTAGCAATTTCACTGCTATAAAGGAAATACAACTTTTTTACTGTTACAATATACCTATCCATATGGCTACAGGCTCATATGGAGACCTGCCATCCTACTGATTGTCTGCCCGGACTCCTGACTCCTCCGTAGTCGCTGCTTCCCAGGACAGATTTGCCCATCTTGTAAGTATGGCCCTGTCCCAAAACAATGACTTTGTGCTAGTTTATCAAGTGGTCTGCACCATTCTGCCTCTGTCTGTCATCAACACTATCTAACGGTTCCTTTCTCTGCATCATCAGACATCTTCATCAGTGGTGGTTTATGTCTCTCCCAACTCATTTCCTAAGTCTAAATAATAGAAAACAAGATAGGCAGAGAGTTAATTGCTGTGGGATGCTACTAGAAGCCTATATGCTCAATGACTGCTGTTTGCAGTTGCATTTTGGAACCTATCTAGCAATGTTTTAATAATTTTAAATGTGTTGTATTGATTTTGTATGATTTTAATTAATCATTTTTTCCCTCGATGCTTCTTTAATGGTTTACAAAAGAATTACTCTTCTGTTAATACACAGAGGTCTCATTAAAAAGGTATTAGCTTAAGATAGAAGATCTTGGTTTTCATAAAACTGTGTGGGTTGTTATTAGTTTTATTATCCATCTTTATTCATCAATTCCCATCTAAGTCATTTCTTTAACTGCCTGGCGTTGGTCTCAGTCTGAAAGATGGGTGTTTACTTCCCTAATTGTCCTTTTTGAAAAATCACAGTGACTTCTGCTTGCAAATTATCTGATTCTGTTGACAGAAATGCCTTCAATAGTTGCTGTTCAGTATGCTTTGGATTACTGTTAGAATAGGCTACTTTCATCAACATCAGGGGATGGATATTATAAGAATATTTAGTTCTGCATATTCTCAGTATTAACAGTTTTACAATTTGTTTTACGATGACCTAGTGGCTTTGGTAGATTTTTGATTTTTGGTTTTTGGTTTTGATGTACACCAAAAAATCTATTTGAAAGTCCTTAACTTTTCATTTTACCTCCTTCTTGTTTTAATACAGTTCCTTGTTTATATTCAGTGCTATCCAATTCCCTTATCGTGATGTTATTTTACATATTTGTTTTTATTATTACTCTCATTGCTTCTATTTCTCTGAAAACCAAATTAGATTTTAATGTTCTCTTTATGGATTTTTTGGGTCTCTAGTGAAATGTTTTTATTCAGTCCTTAATTCTCGATTGTATTTTTCTGTTTAAATTAATATTTTTTGTTGTTTTCAATGAATTCAAATAAGCATTTTTCAAACACCAGCTGCATATATTTCTGATTTGTATGCTACTGTGTTTGCATACAAACCATGAGCATTTGCACCTGAGCAACCGTTAGTTTTTATTTTTATGTTCACTTCCCCTTTATCCTTTCAGAGGAGGTATAAAGTAAAAATTTCTATTTCGGTGAAGTGCTTTATAAGGTAAGGTTAGTTTCTACGGCGTTTGAAAGATAGAAGGGCATTTTGTCATGTAAGTAGTGATTTAAAATTCATGTCTGGAATATCATAGATTTTTTACTGGCTATGAAATGCTTTACCATATGTACAAGGTACTAGCAGGGGGAGGTGTAGTCTTTAAAAGAAATGTGAGCATGGTGCTCTGACGGGATATCAGGCAATAGAAGTGGGTAGTGTCAGGTAGACATTGATACTGGTCATTGCTAAGATTGCTCATTAGAATCTGATTATGATTTTCCTAGCTATCATTTCCTCACTTACATAGGCTTGAGTTAATTGCTAATTTCCTATATTTCCACATCTCATTTTGTTATCCTTTTCGGGCACCGGGAAGCTGCCAGGGACCAGGACAAGAGAGTTGGTATGTGACTTGGAATTCCTATTCTGCATTTACATTTGTTCTCTCCTGGCAGAACAAGCGCTGCTGTCCTCAGTGTTAATGTGTTTGCACTTCCACAAACACAGAGACCCTGCACTGTACAGGTCAAGTGTTGCGTCTTTGTAGAGTCGAGTCGGTGATAAAGGTATTGGTTAGTTCGGGAATCTGAGGAGAACAGGCTCTAGTGAAGGGTTCTCTAAAAGTACGGAGGATAGTATGCTTTTGCAGAAGTTATACCATTGACATGTAGGTTCTTCTCCATCAGGAACCTGTAGGAAGGTTTATTTACAGGATTTGGTCTGGAAGAATCCCTCGGGACCACCTTCTAGTGTGGTTTCCAGAACAAACACTACAGACATTCTTTCCCTTTGCAGTATTTGGACTGGCTTGATTGAAAGTTTTGCTACGAACCTTCAGATCTTCAGGCTGCAGCTTTAAAAAAAAAGAGAAGGGGAGGGGGCAATAAAACTTTTGGTGCCAGTGCAACAGCGTGCATCCCATCATCCTGTCTGCTGTCAACACTCTGTAATTAGGAGCCTGGGTTCACGCAGGCCACAGCAATTAACTCATTTCTGAAGACAGGCGGTATCAGTCACTTTGATCCCATTCTTTGACTTTCTCTTAAGTTCTGGCCAGCCTTACAGGACTGTCAGGACCACTCCTATGTTGATTTACTGGTGGAGGAAGCAGGAGAAGGTGCCCCTGCTGAGAAAGCTGCCACCCTTCCTGCAGCAGCCCGCTCTGCCTGGCACACAAACACAGCCTCGCTCCACGTTTCCTGCCTGGTGGAGACGGATGCTGCAGGCTCAGCACTGTGTCTTCCTGCACCCAGTTAGGAATGCCTGTTAGCCTGGTTCGCTGGTGGAGATGGGGGCAGAAGATCTGTCTGCAGAATGGGGTGGTTTGTACTTTCAACCACAAGGAAATGGTATGCACAAAAAAAATTCAGGTGGCATTTTGCCTTGCTTTCTAGTGTTAAATAATCCCACTTCCCCTCGTATTTCTTGTGAAACGCAGGAAATTGGTCCCGAGGTAGCATGGCACTTTCCTTTTTTGGAAGGTAGAGAGTCAGGCTTTCTTTAAAGATGAGTAATTGAGGAGGGATGTATACTGAGGCACCACGGCGGGGGTCGAGAAGGGAGAAGGTATCTACTGGGTACGAGTTGTTGAGGCCTGCCTAGCACTGATCTACGCTTTCTAGCCATAATGATGACACATTCTTGGAGGCTGAAATGGCAGGAGAATTGTTCCTGGGACAAATAGGCAGCTTAAAGCAGCAAGTGAGCAGGCCCAGATGTTGTATATTTGAGAGCTCAGAAGAGATAGTGTCAAGTGGTTGGACTGCTGGTAGAAATACACTTTCTTTAAGTAGTTAAAAGAGATGCTGCTCTGAAAGGTGGGAGGGTAGCAGATGATTTACCTGTTGGGTTTGTTTTTTGTAAGGAGGATTCCATGATTGAACCAAGTAATTACAAGGCAGTAAGTCTTTTATATGTACCTATTAAACTGGTTGAAATCACCATCAAGTTACTTGTAGATGTCTGTTGTTATATATTTTTAACCTGACAGCATCTTATTAATGTGGTAGCCTAGTTTCTCAGTAGGCTGTCTCTCAGTAGTCTAACGGAGTTGTTTGAATTTGTCAACAAATCAAGAAACAAAGAATGGATTAATGTAGTTTGCTCAGAAATCCTTTGGAAAGGGGAGAGAGAGAAAGAGTTATCAGGAATAGTAAATGATCTGAGAGAGGAAACTGGCTGAAAGGTAGCAAAGAGAGTCGAAGGGTTCATTCTGAATCCACCTCAGCGTGTGCCTGGTGGTCCCACGGGGCAGTGACACAGCTTTTTCAGCTCAGTCGAGATCAGAGATGGTTCCAGCAGGCTCCAAGCTGCAGGTAACACCGTAGGTCATGAACTTCAGTGTGGAGGAGTGCAAAGTAGAGCATGGAGGTGGAAAAAGAGATAAATCGTATGGAACACCTAAATGATACCAGATAGCGAAAGAGCCCTGGGCATCTCCGTTCAGGTAAAACCTTTGCTTGACAAGCAGGTCCTTGCAAAGCAAAGATGATGTTAGGATCTGGGAGGCCTGGATGATGAAGGAATGTGAACAATGTAAAACAACTTCATCAGCGGCCTGCTGTCTGCGGTACTGGTCAGAAAAAGCAATGGAGAGTGAAGAAGGTTCAGGGAATACTACTGATGGAGATGGTTAGGGGCCAGGAAAGATCCTCCTAGGAAAAGAAAAAGGACCAGGACTCTTATTTCAGAGCAGAGATACTGGAGGATGTGGTACATATAATTTAATAAAATACTGACTGGATTTGGAGCTTCTGTCCTCCTTGTCTCAACAGAAGACAGTCAGTGAAGTACCAAGGAAGCAAACAGAACGGACGAAAAGGAATACTTTCTCCTGGATTTTTTCTGTTCAGGGAACTCAATTTAGTAGATGCTTGTGAGCCTAAAAATAGCAGAATCAAAAAGGTAAGGGTGTTACATGGCTAGAGGGTTATGATAGTAATGTTGGTGGATATAAGAATTAACTGTTGTGGTTCTCGTTTCAAGAAAGTTACGAGGAAACAAAATTAATCCCAAATGGAAAAGGCAAGGACGGACTATTTGTAGGATCATAAGATAACTGAGGCTGGAAGTGACCTCGGGAGGTCTCTAGTCCAATGTCCTGCTCAAAGCAGGGTCAGCTGTGGGGTCAGACCAGGTTCCTTGGGGCTTTACCTGGGCTGTCTGACCTGTTCTGCCTTCTGAAGGGTTCTGGGCATTTCCTGCAGTGGCCTGCAGTGCTGCCCACTACTGGGGACACACTGCTGAGCTGAGCAGCCCCTGAGCAATGCGTCTCACTCACCTACATGTTTCAGGTCAATGGAAGTGGCAGAACTTAGCACCATTAGAGCACGTGCTGTTGCTGCCTCCCTCCCCCCTGCAGCTTGGAACTTGAGCAAAAAGAGCAGTCGGTACAAAATACACTAAATCTAACCTTTTCCTTCCATTTTCCAGGTTCCATCTTTCATTCTTATTGGTCCTGTTTCGTACCATTTTGCTGATCCACACTTACTTGAAGGGCACAGCTGTGCTATAGATTTGGCATCTAAGTGGATAGGTAAGTGCTGCTGTTTATTTTATTTGACCAGCTTTGTGATTTGTTGAGTCCCAAAATCTTCCAAAATGAACTGAATACTGTACTGAAAGAAATTATTTTAAAAGATGTTACTTTTTGAGCTCTACAAACTGTTGCCAAAACTGGCTGTTAGGTACACCAATAGCAGCAGCATCAGAAAGACTGAGATGCTGAACAGAGCAGGAGCCTGTAAATACAAGTCTGGAAAGGGAGGAGTAAGACAGATACATTCTTAGTTAGTTTTGCATCGTTTGTATGTCTGACTTGGTGTACCTGGGCCACTGCACATTGATTGCAAACGCAAAAGTGCTGATTTGTTTCAAGGTTTAGTATCAGGAACTCGCCATAAATAATATGACAGTACAAATGTGTCTGTGAGAGGTATTTAAAGCCACGGAGGATGTGAGATTCTGTTTTTCTCCACATGCTGTCTCCTACTTAGAAGAAAACGGTCAATTTACAGTGATAACTACACCAAGATTCTGTCCAGGAAAATTAAATTTATGAACTGGCTACATAAAACTTCAGTTTCTCTCTAACAGGAAATGACTCCAAGATTCACAGCAAAATCCTCTGCTGGTTTGGGAGCCTGAGTTTAAAATAAATAAATCCATTAACATCTGTAATTGCTTATAGGAAAGGCTGACCCATGAAAGTGTGCAACCAGCATTCCTTAGCCTCGCATGTCTGCAGCCAAGCCATTTGAGAAAACAATCTCACATGTGTTTTCCTGCTTTTTGAGTCTTTCTGTGCCCAGAGCTTTACTGGAGAAACTGAACCACAGCTGCTGCCATTCCAAGGGAAACACTCCAGTTTAGGCTTGAAAGAAAGAGGTTTTGGGAGCAATATAAAACCTCTGGTAAAATAGCCAGAACCGTAGTGAACTTAGGACTAGGAAGAAGAGGACAATCAAAATGTCTAAGAATAGAGATCTAGTTTTAATGTTGCCTGGGGCTTGATGGCATTTCCATCTGGACATTGTACCTAGGGCTGTTCCAGGTAATCCCTAGCTAGTACGGCTGTTCTCTCTGTAGCTGAAAAGATTAAGAAACTCATTTAAAAATACCATTTGTTTAGTCTGTTTACCTTGTGTATTTGACCGCAGTTTGTGAAACATGGTCAGTGCCGTGGTTTATTGAGTACTCAGAGGAATTGTTCAGTATTGCAGGAGAGCTAATCCTGAATGTGAGCAGCCATGGAGGTAAGAGGAGAGAAAGGATGAACATGTTTGATAGAGTTGTTCTCAGACTTGTCCGAGAAACCCTTCTGAAATGCCAGAAACTGCCTTTATTTACTTCTCAAAATGAGGTCGGGCTCTCCTCTTTAAAGCTGCTGTGTCGCAAAGCAGAATTTTACACTCTAAAATAGCTGCTTGATCTGGAGGACGTGTTTGGTTTCTTTCTCCCCTGCTGCATTCCCTGGTCTTGTGTTACATAAATGTAAGTATGAATGCCTATAAAAAAAGGACAGTCTCAAATCCTGCGCTCCAGGGCAAAAAGCCTACCCAGTATCAGATGCCTGTTTTGAACACTTTCCTCTTCTTTCCTAATATGTCTTGTGCATGTCTGTAGTACAATTACAGTGATAGTGTTTTGGGTCAGTACGTGCTTTTTCTAATCTTACTATTCCGTACTAATTCTCTCCTTCTTCAAAGTTCTACCCCAGCCCTGTCCCACAGTGCATCTGCATGTACCATCCTACATAATCACCTTTATTTTATTTTTTTTAAAAGGGCTTTAAGGGTCTTTCTGAAGCCCTGTAGCATATCACGAAGATCCTTTGCATGGTCTGTACAAACAAGGTGCTTAGCTTATGGTTTAGAGACCTCTGAAGAACCAACTTGTTGATGCATTACGCGTGAAAGCAAGTGAGGTCCTTGGAGAGAGAACGTGCTCTGCTAAATGGCTGTGAGTTAAGTGTGGAAGAATGAACTGTCAGAAGAGCGGAGAGGTGCCCACTGTGTTGACCTCATTGAAGTCTGGAGAATGGTGGTGGAAGGGACTTGGTGAAAACTGCAGGTCACGGAGGATGCAAACCTGAACTGACCCTGCTATCTTCCCTTGCCCTCCTGTCCTCACAGAGTCATTAGGCCACAGTGTTACTGGAACCTGCAAGGCCAATGGATGAACAGGACAATGATTTTAAAGAGCTGTGGGCAAATCTTTTGGGTAGAGCAAAGAAAAAAGCTGGGGATGCAGAGGCAGCGAAGAGGGCTCAGAGCAGGTCAAAGAGCACTGCAGCAAGAAGCAAATTAAGAAGAGGCAAAGCTGCTGCTAAGAGCCCGAACCATCATCACTTACCAGCAGCAAAGGCAACAAACTTGCATCAAGATTTGGGTCCAAAGGAACAAACATTGCTGCACAAAGAAGATGGTGTTGCTGTGGCCTGTAGTAGTGGTGAGATTGCACAAGGGGAGGGAAAGAGAAGCCCTTTCCCTGCCAGCCAGCAGAGTACAGTGGCCAGTGAGTGTAGCCAGAGGACCCTGACAGGTGAGTGAACCCAAATCTTTCAAACAGAAAATAGGCTGGGACTGAAAACACTCTGTAGTTCAGTGGAGCTCTTCTGAAGTCCGCCCAGAGGGGACACATAGCAGCGCTGGTTGAAGCAGGCTTGTATCTTGTGTTTCCATCTACGCTCACCTACTTAGGCTTATCCAGGGGTTTAACCTAGGAGTGTGGTCTTTGCTGCAGGCAGGCAGGAGATGTCCTTCAGTAAGGTGAAGCCTTAGTACAAAGTGATGTGTTAGGCAGTCATTATTCACTGTTTTTTGCAAAATCAGAACTGAGGAAGACACCCTCAAACCATCTAGAAGCATCTTAGAATACACTGAGGTGCTTTTTCACCCAGCGCATCATTGTATTGTGGAATATATTGCTGCTGGATGTTGTCAAGGCCAGAAATATAAACAAGTTAAGAAAGGTGTTGGATTAATTCATAAAAGATTAGTCCTTCAGTGGTTATTAAACATGATGACCAGAATGCAGTCACCAGTGCAGGAAGTCCTTAAATGATAAATAAGTCAGCCAAGAGAAGGATTATTTTGTACCTGTCCTTTCCTGATCACTCTTTATCAAGTATGTGTTGTTGAGTGCACTCAGAGACAAGATACTGGGCTGGTGAGACCTTTGGTCCCATCTCACGTGCTGTCCATAACCACAGGATACCTGAAGCCCAGCCGTGGTACGCTGAGGTGTTCGTCTGGCATTGCCTCTGCCTGCTGCTTGTTACCCCCTCTCTTTGGGAACTCATGGTCCCTTCAGCTCAGAGCCTGAAAGTTCAAGTCACAGATAGGATTTGGAGATCAGAGCGAAGAACAGCAGGAGCCACAGGACATCCTGCAGTGGGAACACTGGGGAGAGCGGGGCTGTAGGGCTGCCTTGCTTGTTATTCTCGCTAGTGACCTTCAGGCAAGGCCTTCCTTAGTATTCCTTCCTCTAAAAGGGGTATAGAGATACCTAAACGCCAGTGTAGCACAGGAGCCTGATATTGTTGCTGTGGTTATCAAGTATAAAGTCATGTAATAGCTGAACGCATTGTTCACTTCTTCCTTTAAGAATGGCTGTTGCAGAACTGAGTCTGGCTTAGGCTGCTGTAGGGGAAGGTTTCCCAGCAGCTCTCTGGGTAGCTCACCTGTGTGCTTAAAACTGACTGGTAAAGGTCTGGTGTTTTCTCCCTGTCTAGTGAATACTCTGAGTGGCTCTTCCCAAACTACGTTATCCTTCCATCCTGCTACACAGCCAGGGACCTGCGCTTCACCCACCTCAAAGATACCGCCGCTGGCAGGGTCAAAGGTGCGAGTAGCAGAGCTGGTAGTGGAGAGAATGCAGCAGTTCAAGAGAGTGGCACCTGAACAGCTAAAACACAGCACAGATGATGGCTTGCCAAAGTCTGTAGCCAGCATGGATTTCCCTGATGAAAGCCAGGAGCAGAACCCACCAGAGAATGGTACGTTTCTCCCGTTAGCTCTTGTACGTGCAGAAAGAGTGCTGTGGGCTGGTGAGAATGGTTGCATGAGAAGCAGTCCAGATTCCTGGGCTTTGTTCCCAGCTAGCCTAGTGGCTCGGTGTGCAGCACTGTATAAATCACTCCAGATCGCTGAGGAAACTTGCTTTCTCTATTGTTAAAGGACTGTCCGTACTTTTTTCCCGGCTCAGAGGCTGAATTAACCCTATGCTCAGTTCTGGAGGGATAATTGTCTTCTTGGAAACAGGTTGAAATTCCGAAAGAATCAGTGAACTTTGTCATCCTTCCCTTGAGACAGCATTAGGCAGCTGTTAGGTAAATATGACTCTTAGGTAGGCCCTGTCTTTGGTAGATCTCCAAGCACTCTACAGAAGTAATGTATTCTATGCAGATGAATTAAATTGACAGCAATTTTTCTCTGGTTTGGTTCTTCATAAGTTAAGGCCCTGTTGGTTCTGTATGGACATGAAAAACTGCTGTGTTTTAATATGTGGTGTGTAAGATCCTATGTTCACCCCAGAAACTTTAGTCAAAACCTGCCCTTCATTTGGCTCCACGTGTGATGTGCTGTGAACAAATTGCCACCTCCTGCTCCTCGGCTAGTGCAGGCCTGTAGCATTTAAAGAATGCAGTACGTACATTCCCTTGTGAGAGATCAAAGATGAAGATGCGAGAGAAAGATTGCAATTTATTTTTACGTCTAGTGTAATAAACTAATAATGACAAGTATAACAGCTCCACGCCTTTCGTACAGGATTCTTAGTTTTCTGTCTTAGATCATCTCTCCCGTCTTTGCCAGATACCCACCATCTTCCATCCATAGAGCATGACGGTGCTCTGGCTTTGGCTCTTCAGCAGGAAACCAAAGAGGAAGCCCTGGCAAGCCTAGAGGATGTAGGCTTGTTTTTTTGTCAGATCTGCCAGAAGGATCTCTCAGCCATGAACACAACGCGACGAGAGCAGCATGTTAACAGGTGAAAGACCAGCATGATGTGTCCTTTCCGCATCCTCTCCCCCTTAACCTCATAGACTGTTCGCTCAGCTTAGCCGTTAAAGAACATGGTAGCGGGGGAGTCGGTATAGTGACATTGACCTTTATGGCTTGAATTAACAAGTCGTTTTTATCTCAAAGCAGAGGCTGATTGTCTTGCCCTGCCTGGCTTCTGCGTGTGTGCGGTAAGGCCAATGCTGCTTTCAGCAATAGTGTGGTACAGGGGCTGCGATTGTAAAGTGGCTAGCAAAATTAATGAGGACCCACTACTGCAGATCTTGAGATCTGCCAGTTTCAGTCAACAAAGTAATGTTTGATCTATTTTGCTAAAAATTATTTGCCTAAGGACATCTACTATGTCAGTGTATCCGAGCTGTTTGCTGAGGGAAAGGTGATGCTGTTCAGAAGGATGACTAACTTGTACTGTAGAACTTCGACAGTGAGAGCAGAGAGGCTAAGAGGGGGCATCCCTGCCTTCTCTTTTGTCAGAATGTGTGCAATTAAATTGAAATTAGTGCCCTTAACAGTTTCCTTAGTGGTAAATGTCAAGTACTGTTAGTATATTATGTACAGATAGCTCTTTGTAAGTCTGTCCTCCTCTCTTGAGAAAGTATCGGAAACACCACATTTGAATGGTTGTAATTTCTTAGTTCCAGCACTTTGAGAGGGCAAGAGTGATTTGATTTGTCCAGTCCTACATCACGGTATCGAGTGGCTTATATTCATTAGGGTTGGCTGCAGCTTTAGAGGTGCTGTTGTTGTTTCTGTCTTCAGATATTTACTGCAGCCTGAGAAGACGGAGATTGTAAAACCGTGACAGTGTGTCAGAAATGTTTTTTTGGAAATTAAGTCTGCTTTCTGAACTATTAAGCGTGTAATCATAAAATGGGATTACAAGTTTATATTAGCCATGGATTTTTTGATAGCAGTCTTCATCACAAGAGGTAAAGCTGTAGATGGATAGGGGCACTGGCAAACCAGTTATCACCCGTCCTAGTACATCAGATGAATGGACTCTTACACGGAGGCCATTGTGTGTGTAGGCTGTGTGTGTCATTACCTAATCAGGGAGTGACTTCTATAACAGGTACAGCAGATCCAGGATTTCACACTCTGGATCTCTTTGGAGAGGACAGAAAAAGAACCATTAAAATTTTTTACATAGTTTTGACCTACCAGAAATTATTAGAAGTCCATTATCCTGCACTCTAGAATGCAGTGTTAATTTTGACTCGTCCCTTCTCTGTGACACAAAACACCGTCCTTGTCAAGTGAGATATCTGCCTTGAAAACGCATACATTCTTGACATTGTATGTAGTTATGCCTACAAAAGTAATAAGAAGGACAAGAAGTAGTCCTGTTTTGGGTGAGAAAGACTTACCACTTCTCTGGTAGGGTGATTCTTTTTTTAATGGTAGTGTATAAGTTGTCTGGAATGTTAGAATGAATGCAGAAAGAGGGAATAGGTAATGGACATGTGATGAAGTTGAAGAAGGTTATTACCTGCGTTTGCTCCTGAGCAACATGTTTTTACTGTGCCTCTCTGAGGCAGGAATCTCCAGCTAACTGTTACATGTTGTATTCATCACAGTGGTGGGCACATAATTCTTCAGGGGATGTTTCTCTGGCTGTTACCAATATTAGAGATGATTGTACTTCCTTTTCTTTAATATGGTTTAAATCTTAGCGCGGACAGTTTTAAAGTCTTCAGAGGTAAGCTTTGCCATCATCTCACAGGTGCCTGGATGAGATGGAAGAAGCGCAGGTGTCATCCTCCAGCAAACCACCGGTCCCTGAATGTCCCATCTGTGGGAAGCAGTTCCAAACCCCACAGAGCCGAGTCAGCCACCTGAAACGCTGTGCTGTCGAGATGGACGTTCCTCCTAACCTGCTTCTTCAGGCAGTGCAGTTGCAGGTGTCCACACTTGGGGATGCACCTCTTCAGTGTCCCAGGTAAGCTGGTGAAGAGAAAAGGTGCTGGTTACTTCCTGTGGCCTGAGAGACATTGACCTTATGCTCCTGAGCGGTAGAAGCAAGGCAGACTCGCACTCTGGGTGGGCCCCAAATCCAAAGAAGGTCAAGTAGAGCCATGACCCAGTACCACATGAGGACAATGTGGTAGGTAGTTGGAGAAATCATCTTGCTTTCCTTCGGAAGGTGGTGGATGACTTCAAAAGTGGATGAAGGTGGTCAGGTGGTGGATGACTTTGAAAGTCAGCAGGCAGGAGCAAAATGAGGAGTAAATAATTTTACACTGGTGTGTCAGAAATATTTGTGCTCTGTGAGACAATTAGGCAGTATAGCTGAATGGTGTGTTTGAGCTTATTAAGCGACCACATAGTACGAGTATGCTGTCTCTCCTGAGCAACTGTCGTGCCAATGCCACAGCTATTTGGCTTGTGGCTGTACTGGATATGTATGCTTTACACCCCGAGCCAGAGAGGAAACAGACGTGATGTTTTGAAACACAGAGCTGCATCTGCTGTCTTGGATTTGAGCAGAATCTTCAGAGTACAGCAAGTGGTGCCTGACTGAATTTGTAGAAGGGCTGGTAAATCCCTTTGTGCTGAGGAAGGACCATTGCCTGTTCCCCGCAGAAGCAGAAGACTGGGAAAGCGTTTCCTGGCAATCTTGTTTTTGCCCTGCTTCAACTTGTTTTTTCCCCTTAGGTACAAAAAAGCATTCAAGATAGAGATAGCCGATGTTTACATCAGTGCTGTGGTCTTGTGGTTACCTTTTCAAAATAAGACTTTCTCTAAATTGCTCTAAATTCCATGGGTGATAAGAAATCCTTCGCTTTCTGCTAGGGTAGAAGGTACTGAATAGTTTTTCATTATCCTGGATATGGGATTCTCTCAGAGCCAGTAGAGCAGCTGGTCTGGAGTGTTCAGTGTTACTTGTCTCTGATCCAGTCACATTAACTTGGGCTTCCTGCTGCATTCTTGTATTTCAGCAATCAACCGAGCAGGTCAAAGCGAAAAGGCACCTCCAAAGAGGACTCAAAGAAAATGCAGAAGAGGGCCAAAATGGAGACTAAGGATGAAGATTTGCTGGTTGCTATGGCAATGTCACGCTCTCTGTTGGAGCAAGAAAAGCAGGAACAAGCAAAATCAGTTACAAATGTGAAACCAGTGGCTGCTTTGCCAATCAAATGGAAGCCAGGATCAGGTATGTGTTGACGTGAGTTAGTGTCAAAGGCTGTGTTATTGGAGGAATAACGTAGCACAGCCTGCTCTTCACTGAAACTTTCCTGTTGGGTATAGGAGGGATGACAGCCCTGTTTCTGTTTTATTTAAGCTGTCAGAGCTTCAACATTATGCAGTATCCACACACAGTCAAGAAAAGCTGCAGGATGTCCATGGATTTTAGTGAAATCCCTTAGGAATCTCATGCTTTTTTTCTCCTATTGATTGTTTTCAATCCGTAAAATATTCTTAAGATAAGCTGTTGGGTTTTGTAGACTGTGAAAGTGAAAAGAAATAACATGAACAGATTATTGTTATTTCTCCTGCAGTAGATTTTGTCCTGTTCATCCTGCTGCAACCTGGATTAATGCAGCTTTTTCAGCCTTATCTCTCTGTTTTCATTCTGTAGTGGACATATGTGTATAGTACATGCTGCGGAGCATGTGCTTCGCTATTTCAGCACGCAGAAAGGTTTAGAAAGGAAGGCAACTACCCGGGGAGAGCATTGAGTGCTGTGTAGAGGGGAAAATTCACTCTTTGTGCCACTGCTCAGGTATTCTCCTGCCAGCAAGTACTGCCAGTTGGATTTGGGGTTGGGCATTAGTAAGGCAGAGGTAGTAAGACAGAGGATTCCCAAATGAAGCCGCGCAGTGTTCATGTGAGCTGTGGTTTGGTATACTCAGTGACCTGTACGCAAGAAAAGGAGTCCTTCATGCATTTATTGGCAGTTTTTTCTCCCTTTTTAGCAAAGCACTGGGATCTAGTCAAGGGCCGTACAGGCACCATTCCATGGGTGTGGGAGGTAGACTGCATGATTATCGGTTGCTTCCGTAATGATCAGATCTTGTAGAGGTGTGAGCTCTCCCAACAGGCAGCAGAGCAGTGTGAGCAGGGGTCAGTCTTTTCTGGAGTTCATTTCTCCCAGAAGGGTGATGTGAGGCTTCGGACTACCTGCGGAAATATTAAGTGTTGCGTTCAGCTTGTAGCTGACTTTTGGTCATCACTGACTATACCGCCTGAAGGAGCTGGCATGTTGAGCTCCTCTGCCCTGTGTGTTCAGCTGTTTATTTATTTGGATTCCTCTTCCTTTTCTTTTTAAAGAGAAAAAACGGCGTAAAAGAGGCCCAACTGCAACTCCACCGTTACTGCTTCAGGACCCGGAGAAGGCCCGCAAAAGAATCCAAGAGAGAGTAGCTATGCTGCTTGCAGAAGAGGTGGAATTCCCTCCCACCCCTAAGCTTCCCACTAGTAGGATTTTGGAGGATGAATCTGGGAAGGCAACCTGGCTCTTGCCATTGTCCAAAACCAGGCAGTGCTTTTTATGGAATATCAGTGCTCTGACAGGACCCTATGACCCTGAATCATTCTACACTGCTGAATTAATCCCTCCAATTGTACCTTGGAAGCCTGTGCAGGTGCGATGCTCTGTTCTTGTTCTGATGCTTATGTGCCCTAGGTCACTTGCCCTGTAACCCTTCTGTTTCCTCATTTGGTGTTTAAACAAATGGCCCCCTGCCTCTGCATATTCATACTGCTCGTGCCCTGTTGTCCCCTGATCTTACACAATTAGGTTTTATGGTCTTGAACTTTTATTTCTCCTGTTTGGAGAGGAGACCAAGGCTCATGTTACCATGTTATTCTGTGAGCTTTCAGAAAATACAGCTGATGGGAACAGAGTACTGAGTAAACAGAATCCATTGTGGTCATTTTTCTCCTAGTTTGTCCCATGTTTACAGCAGCCTGACTCTTTTTTTCCTTCTTGGCACTTTTCTCTGATCGATTCTAGTATAAGCTTTGCCTGTGTGTTGCACTCAGCAAGGAACTGGGTGAAAAGCTTGAACTGAAGGCTGATATTTGTCTTGCACAGAGGAGAAGGTGGGAGCACCTAGAGCTGTAAAGGGAAGCATTTGCACTTCAGGCTTTCCCTGTGCATCCCGCTGCCTCTTGGTGCATGTGTGCTTTGCTCCACTTTTCAGTTCCACTGTTTCATTCTGGTTTTCACCTAGATCCCCTACCTTTTTCAGTGCTTTGTATTTTTATAAAACGTACCTACAGAAATAGACAATTTCTTTTAGTCTCTCATCACGTCCTTGCTCTCAAAGAAGAAGGATATCACTTCTCTTCCTTCCTTCATTCTTTCATTGAAGAATTATTGGTGCTTCTCTTCAAAAACTACTGTGCGTACATAGATTATTTAATGCTTCTTCCCTAGTCAAAGCCCAGAGTTTTTCACTGGTTTATTGCAGGCCAGGGCTGTCGTGGAGGGACTCCATTCTATGAAGATTGTTGACCTTTTGTTCAAGTGAAAAACTGCCAGAGAAGTTTAAAAATAAAAAGTAGGAAAGCCTTTAAAATCATGGCAAGAGTGTGTTTTCCCTGTGATTCTTTCCATTCACAGAAATGGCTATACCCATTTTACCTAGAAATAAACAAACAAAACTATTTTTAGTGGGAAACAGAGACCAAACCTGGAAAACAGCAGCTCCAAGGTGAAAGTTTGATTTAGTTACATGTAACTGCAAAAGCATTTCAGAACAGAAGCACCTGGAGAGCTTCAGCTGTGACTGTTGCCAAGCGCTCCAACTATAATGAAATATTTAGATGTTGGAATGGGAGCATTTCCACCATCTTTTCCCCCTGCTTGGCAATTGCCTGCACAGACATGATCCTGGAGAAACCACCTTTTCTGCATTTTCTGTTGTATTTTTCTTTCTTCTGTTCAGAGCTGTCTAATCTCTGGAGAGTCCGTTATAAAACTGCAGAGAGCTTTTGCTGCAGAAGCCCTTGTACCTGGGGAACAGTCTGTAATCCTTTACTAGATGTTTCAAAAGTATGAACTAGAGACTGTACTCTGAGCTCTGCAAATATGTAAAATGAGACCTAATTTATTGGTGTCTTTTTTCTCCCCTCTTTTGATCAGAACCATAACCCAGAGAACCTTCTGCCTTCCGTGGAATCTGATCAGCCAAAAGCATCCCAGCAAATTCAGCCTGACCTCAGTTCTCATGAGCCCATGTGCACACAGGTTGGAGGCCAAACTTCTGATGAATCCAAGTCAGGCCGTGAAGGAGATGGGCAGTTTTTATCTCACAGCCAGCAGGATGTTCAGACCCTGCAGGACCTAGTTGAGCTGGCCAGGGAAGGACTTACCCTCACACAGTGGAAACTTGATGTTGACCACGTTCAGGCAGCGGAGCAGCCAGGTGAGTTCTGGCAGCTTTGTGAGCCCTATCCCTAGTCCCCTCAGCTGCACAGAGGCAGACTCGTGCTGTGCTGAGTTAGGAGAGCCATGACAGCACCCACGGGATGTTGATCCAAGAGGTGATATTGTGGGGGGACATTTTTCTGTAGTAAGCTTTAGACACAATCAAGCTGATGTTTCTGAAATGAATCATAAATCCCATATTTTAAAATTCCCTTAAAGTATCGAAGTATTTTCTGCCAGGCATGTTCAGCAGCTGGGCCAAAATGCTTATCCCAGCTATTCGGACAGTCTTTCTGTTACGTGCACTGTCTTTTGAGGTCTTGAGACAATCAGGTGAAAGGGAAGTGCAAGAGGGATGATTTTATGTTGGTACATTGATTGCACAAACCCGAAGTTTATCTGTACCCGTACAGAGTTGAAAAAATACAACATCTAGAATTCCTCTTTGGGCAACTCTTTGATGTCCGCAGTCATAGTTGCAAGTGGTGCGCAACCGCACATTTCAAGGTCAGTGATATCCCTTAAAATGGCCTGGCTGTTCAGCAGTATGTGTTGTGTATCTCCTGTTTACCTATGAAAGACAAGGTGGTTGCTACGTTCACCTGTCTGCATTTTCACTTCGGTATAATATTCCTCAGTTCCCCTACTAAACTGCAGCAAATGATTCCTGGTCCTATAAAATTGCTCCTGGGATTTCAGTGGAGATGTATCTTCCTGGGTGAGGGAAATAATTTCCGCACATAAGTGCATATTGTGTGTGTAAAATGAGACCAGGTGGAGAAAAACCACTGTGCAGACACTAATGCACCAGAACCCATTTCTGAAGACATTAATTCTTTCTGTTGCTCTGCATCCTGTTCCGTGCACTCTGTAGACTACCAGGGCTCAGGCTGTGTGAAACTGACTTCACTGGCTGCCTCAAAGCACGAGGGCCCACGGCATTTTGTTTAGGTTGAAATGCTGATCCAAGATGCATTCTGCCTGTCTGCTAGGGTGAGACCGTGGCATCTCCCATTCCGCTCTGGGTTGTAGTTTTTTTTCCCACCGGAGGAAAACTGAGAGGTGAAAGCAGAGAAGCATGCTGCACTCCACAGTTCCTCCATGTGGATCATAATGGCGTGCACAGATGTGCAGGAGATTGGTGCTGCTCGTGGCCGAATGGTACTCGGGTACCCACAGCCTGTCACAGCCCAGAGCCAAACCCTCCAATGAAGGCATGAGGGAGAGGCTGAGCCTTCAACTCAGTCAGGCTGGTTACAACAGCTGTCTCGGGGAGCTGTCATGGCAAGGATCCTCTGAGGAGTTCTGGCATTGCTCTGTCTCACTAAGAAGTTGTATGTGATTTGTGATGTGCATTTTCTTCTTTTAGGAAAAGAACTGACTTCCAGTGATGCTCCACATAGTGGCTTTGTGCCCGCGTCCAAAGAGAGGAGCCTCCTGATGAGCAGCGGTAAAAGGGTAAGGACAACACT
The DNA here is from genome assembly GCA_013398915.1 of Dromas ardeola. Lineage (NCBI taxonomy): Eukaryota > Metazoa > Chordata > Aves > Charadriiformes > Dromadidae > Dromas > Dromas ardeola. The sequence goes on from VYZM01009169.1 coordinate 153,417, forward strand.
TTTTTTCCGCTTTTTTTTTAATTTATTCAGCACTGTAAAAAAGAAGCTATTGATTTGTGCAATTCATAGAAGTATGGAATATTTTCCATTCCTTTCCATAGAAAGAGAGAGATGCTTAAGGGTCACAGTTACTCAGGAATCATCATGGGCACAGGTGAGATGAGCACACGTGGTGGTATTTCACTGATGCCCCCAGGCAGGCCTGCGGATTTTTCAGTCCTTGTCCTACCTGATGAGAGACGTGGTTTAAAATGACAGGTAACGTAAGGCCAATTTGCACATAGGTTAAATAGTTGTGTTATAGCACTAAGAGGGTAGGAACTAGGGATGCAGCTGCACCGTGTTAGGCAGTACTCTGCGTTAGTGCCCAGGCTATCCAAGAGAAAACTGGCTGCAGCATAGGAGAGACGGAGCTGCCTGGTGCTTCCTCCAGGCTCACACACCAGCTACTTTGGGTGGTTCTGAATGGAGCTGTTCCTCCTCTGACACCTTCCTCTCCATGCCATGCTGTTGCAAGGGCTGGCTGATTCGCACTAAATTCTCTCATTTGGCATAAAAGCCGGATAGATGATGTGGAATGCTGTGAGGTCCATGGAAGATGAGCACTTTTTTTCTGCTAATGTGAGCTTTTAAAAGGTTTAGTATAGAAAATCCTCAGTTGTGGGAACACATCAGAGGATCTAGCCTGAAAATCAGTGTGCCACTCTATGGTGACTGGGTGAAGAATACAGGCTAGTAAGTCACAGATCACTTTATCAAGCCAGTAAGTGTTGTGTAGATCACATCTTACCCCAGATGCACCAGTGGATGTGTAGTCCTCCATGGATGTATAATCAGTTTTCTTCAGTTGAAGTGCATATAAAAAAAACTTAATTCATCTTCCTACTAGGGTCATCTGCTTTATCTGGTGGAACTTGCTATCTTTAGTTTGATAATAAATAATCATGCCATGCAAGCTAGTAGCTTTTGATGCCTTGAGAATGCACTTTCATATTGTGATAATAGAATTAAGAGACCTGTAAAAGGAGACAATTCTCTGAGGTGGGAATCTACTAAACTTGAGCATCCCAGCTGCTTTTTACAGAAACTCTAGATGTTCTTCGGGGGTATTAAAAAAAATAATAATCCTTAGCAGGAAAAACCATCTTGCTTTGTAAGCTTCTGAGTCTATTAAACCAGAGGCCTTTAGCAATACAGAAACTGTTCTGATACTGCTGTTGAAACTCAGTTGCTACCAGAAAAAAAACAGTATGATCATTTTTTCAGATTTAGTTTGATTCCATGATAGTTTTCCTGAGCAAATGAAGTGTTGCTGAAGAGTTGGATTGTGAGTAGGAGAGATTTGTGCTTTATGTGAGCCCAAACAGGGTGTAACCGTGTAGAGCAGATACATCCATTGCAATGGTAACGTGTCTCCCCACCGATATCTTAAGACCATTGTCACATCTGTGAAGTCCAGTCTAGCCGGCTTCTCAGTGGGAGAGATTGTTTTGGTGTGTTCTCCAACGGGAGCACGTGCCTACTCGGTGCTGCCTTCGCACCAGTGCGTTTGCTTTGCACTGGTGCAGCCAGGAGGTTTCTAGCCTTATTTAATTTCCCCATTCCTGATTCATAATTTTAGCATCAGCAGGAAAGCTGTTCTGGGCATGCTGCCTGGAACGTAGCATCAGGAGTCTGTGTTTGCTGGCTTTCTGAGGTACTGTCTTGCAGGTATCCTACCTGCCAAGAATAAGAAAGCAAGAAACACCAGATTAGTTTCCAGACTGAGCTTCCTGTCTTCCCCTTGGAGATCAGTCCACACCACTGCCACGACATGCAGAGTCTTCTCTAGCCCACCTACGAAGGCCTGGAAGAAGTCTTCTGGTGTGTGCTGCTGTTTTGGTGCTAATGAGTGTTGGCTGCCTGCAAACACATGCTGGAGTGAGTAGAAAGGTTGGGTTTCCACAGTCCACTGCTAATGTAGAAACCTGCTAATAAAATAAAGAGCTGTGTTGTTCCAGGTGGAACTGCATCTCATGCAGATGTGCACTGGAATAGAACTTGCAGTTCCTCAACTCTGCAGTAGGTTTGAAAAGCACAAGGTTAGTGATTAGTGCGTTAACTATAAACTGGTTTCCACTTACAGTCAGGCAGCCTCTCAGCCGTGAGCTGAGGGTATTTCACACTTCTCTGAAGCCACTGCCAGAGCCACAACACTTGCCTAGAGGGATCCGAGCCTTTAGAAGATTGCCTGGGGTGGGTTTGTGCTGGGAGCAGCTCCAGAGCAGAAACAGTGTTCTCTACTGCTGTCTTTGGAAGCGTACCCCAGGCAGGCCTGACCAGTAACCAGTCACAGGTAGCTCAGTCAACCAGCCTTCCCCAAAATTCCAGCAAGGAGTTCTAGAATGATAATCGAAATTTTTATCTTTTTATCTTTTTTATAATTGAGTGGAATTTTCAAAAGAGGTTTCAGTAACATGCACATAAATACCTTTGAACTAGACACCTGCATTAGTTTAATTCTGTGTGGGCCCCTTGTTACGGAGCTGCTCTTCTGAGCTGTCATTGCCAGACAGTGAATGAGAGAAGAAAGACTCGTTACCCCATCCCTGAGTCATCCTCTTTCTCTCTCACTCTAATTATAGTGAATTGAGTTCAAGTCCATCAAAGTGGAAATTACAGTTTCCTAAAAATGTGGTAGAAGGCAGTAGATCAAGAGGCCAGCTCTAGGCAGCGGCTAGACCACATCAGGAAATGGTGTGGTGAAGATCTGAGGGTGATAATTTGCTGTAATACAAGGCAGAACGAGTATAGTAGAATACAACACAACTGCCCTTTCTTCACAATTGCCAGACTGTGAAAAAGGGGAGGAAAACAAAGCCAGAAATGTCTGTTAGACTTGTCTGCTTATTTGTCGTATGGAAGGGCTGATAATGCAGATGATTATCTTCAGGAGGCAGTGGCAGCGTGTCCAGATTGGGGCCCACACTACAGCAGTGCTGATAAACTGAGTTATTCCCTTCTTATTTTTCAGGGGAATGTTTGACAGCTGTAATGTAACTTCTGTCTTTGTGTTCTTTCTGCGTTCTAGTCCTCTCTCAGGTTGCTGGCTGAAGATTTCAGTGCAATGGTCAACAACCCCCACTTAAGTGATGTCCAGTTCCAGGTGGACTCTGGGGAAGTCCTTTATGCCCACATGTTTGTGTTGTATGCACGGTGTCCGCAGGTCGTTCAGCTTGTAAGTACTGCTGGCATACTTTCCTCCTCTGCTTCAGGAAAGCCCAGACTGCCCACACCTAGAATCAGTTAATGCAACAGAATCGGCACAGAGCGCTGCTGGGCCTGATGGCAAGTGCCTCTGGATCTGCAGTGGTTTTCCAGCTTAGGAAACCAGAATCCTGACAAAGTGGTGGAAAATATGGTACTTTATCTGGGAGGGCTATGGGGAGGCAGGGATCCTTCCTTGCATTCTGCCCACGAGCAGTGCAGGAAGCTTCCTAAGTGTTTTTTGCCCTTGAATGTTTGTACCTGTGCAAGTGCAGAGTGCCTTGTCCGTCTTGGTGTGTCCTGCCTGTCACCCAGGCTGGGAAGCCTGAGTATGGAGTAGGTAGTTTCCAGGAAGTACTTTAACCTACACAGAGGTTTTGTCACTCTCAGTTGCTTTGGAGGTAGCTGCACTGGATTGTGCTTTTTTGCAAGGCTACTGAAGTAGTTCTTCTGTTCCTGGAAGCATTTTAGGTTGAATAGTTCCCAGCCTGCTCCTACGCAGACTCCTGTCGGGACAGTGAAAGGCACCCAGCCTAAGATTTGAACTCTGCTCTTTCACAGAGCTGCTACCAGTCCATACAGCCAGCTCCTCGACAAAGGAAGCTTTCTTTAAAGCTGTCCTTGTGGAAACAGCAGAATTAGTTTTATCCTCATGCGTGTTGGCAGTAGTTTCCACCCAGGGTGACTCAGGCCATTTCTAAGGGGTCGGTGAGAGTTTGGGGAGGGGAAGCAAGTTCATGTATGCCATACAGCAGTCTTACGTGAAATTTTTTAAGGGATATTTGTAACCATTAGCAAATGTGCACGTGCCCACAGATCAAGTGACTTTAAAGACGGCTGGGTTAGCCACGTTCTCTTGTTATTTCCCTGCAACTCTGTCTGGCTTCAGCATTCCCATCCACTGTTTTCATGGGCAGGAATCATTTGTGGGGGTAGAGTTGTGGGATTGGTCCCATGCTGTATTTTTGATTCCTGCAAAGGCTTGTTTTTCTGTAAGTCCCCACCTGCAGAGCAGCATTTCATGTTTATTTTCTGTATAGGTGAGGGACTGCTCTTCTTTGGGTAACAAGGAGACAGTAATTAATCAGAGATGACTTCAGAGCTCATGTTTTCTGTTGCATGGCGTCCCCTGACATTGGAGAGAGTTTCAGATAGCACAATATGTGATTTGGCTGCAAAGGAAGTAAGACCTTCCTGAATTGGCGATGCGTTTTCGCCAAAACCTGAGATCAAATTGGACCCATACAGATAATGGTCCAGTTCAGTGGAATAGTATTTTGCATGGTGTCTCTTTTCATTTGAGACATCAGGAGAACTAGGGTTTTGGCAATGCATCAAGGGTAGGTAAATTCAAAGCAGACCAGAGGAAGCTCACTTGTAGAGAGGTGTTGATAACTCTGGAAATTGTGCTCTGGGAAGTAATTTGATTCCAAAAGTAACTGGAGGACTCTAAGACCATCTTTTATGTGTGTGATGAAACCAATTTGAGTAGTCAAACTTTATCCAAGCCAACAGCTGTAGTGTCAGGAAGGAAATGGCCTGTTCCACATGACGCTCTGCATAACTGGTCATTTTAGATTCCCTCTGAGTCATCAGGTCCTGGTCCCAGGATGAGAGTTTGGCAAATTAAAGCAGTAAGGCGATAGGAACAAGAACATTGCTGTTGCTATTCCTTTACCAGCAAATGGACTTCGTTTGCTTTCCTCCCACCCCAGGTTCACAGCGAAGGGTTCTTGGTGGAGGAGGATGGGAACGCGCAGACACGCCGTGTGCTGCTGAGTGACGTGACAGGAGAGGCGGTGTGTGCCTTCCTGCGATACCTTTATGCTGCTGATGCTGATGTCCCCGCTGGGGTGCTGCCCCAGGTGGGGGCTCTGGCTGCCAGGTTTGTATGTGACCATGTTTTGGATCCCCTCATGCTTTCAGCCACGCAGACTCCCCAGGCAGTTTTAGTGGCTTACAAATTCCGTAGTCCTCTCCTTACATCTTAAATGAGACTTGAACATAAGAACATCCTACCCTCATCTTTTCCATGAGATTCTCGCACAAATTTTATCTATGTGAGATTTTCTATGTTCAATATATTCCTAGGAAACTTTTGCCAAGAGTTTTGTCTCAGGATCTTTATTGACAGCTGATGTGGACAGTGATGATGAGCATATCTTCTGTATCTGATTCTTACAGCATTGCACTAGCGATGCACTTAATCTGAACAACTTGTGTTAGAATGCTAATGTGTTGTGTCAGCCGTGCTCTCAGTTGTGATCCTAGGTGTGTGCTAATTAAAGAGCTTGAAATAGGAGCAGTTGCTGAGATGCCATGAAGCTTGCACGTGACAGACATTATCCGGCCATTCTAGGGGCTCTCACCAGTGCAAATGGCAAAGAGGTTTTAGTGTAGTTGTAGAGCTGTTTAGTCTCAAACATAGCAAGAGTGAGCCTGATGCTTCCATGTCAGTGACGCCTGGAAAAGGGAATCCGAATTTTAGGAGTATACTGAATCTTGTACGTCCTAGGAAACCAACATCCTCATGCAAATTCTTTACAAGGCTCACACAAGTGATCAGGCAGACAAATGGTTAAGAAATACTGGAGGAGGAAAATACTAACATTATTATTTTATCCTTGCAGGTTTGGTGTGAGGGAACTGATGGCAAAGTGTGAAAACAACACTGGAGAGAGTCAGGTGTCTTCTGGAGTGGATTCAGAAGATGATCTTATCTCTGTGAGGGATGAAAAAGATCGTGAGGACAGAGCTGAGAACTTCCAAGACCTCTTGAAGTCAGTGTGGGTGGGTGAAGATGAGGAAGAAGAACCTATGCTGGACCCTGAATGCCAGAAAGAAGATGACAATGGGGTGGGTGAACAGGAGCTGGAGGAAATCTATGAGTTTGCTGCAACTCAGAGAAAGATGGCTCAAGGTGAAACAGAGGTGAGCGAGGGAACAGACTGCAGTGTCTGCAGTGATACTGAGGCAGCCCAAGGTACAAACCAGCAAACTGAGGAGGAGGAGGTAGAGAGATCTGAATCTGCTTCAATAAGCAACAACTTCAAAGATTTGAGGGATGACAATGATGTGGAAAGATCTAAATGTGGCTGCTCTGCACAAGAGAAAATGCAGAATATAAATAGGTGCAAGAGCATGAATGCTGCACAGACCACTTTTGTTCTTCACCACGGTGAACCTCAAAAATGGGACGTAGCATCCCATGGTGCCACTGCTAATGAAGGAGAGACCGTTAGGAGATGTGAAGGTGTGAAGGATTCCGAGTCACCTCAGGTCTCACATGATGGGGCAGATCGCTGTCAAAAACAGTTTCCTAGCTTCAATGGTGATACTAATACAAATGAAAGTTATGAACACTTGTTTTCTGCAACTCAGGGGGATTACTGTGAGCCTTCCCCAATGAAAGAGGTTATCAGAGAATCAGGAAAGGCTCCTAGTCAAAAACATGTTGATGTTAATGATTCACTTCTGTATAGCAAGTCACAAAAAGACCTCTCTCCAGGTAGGAATGGTTTTTATGGGAGTCCTCCTCCCAAACCTTATGTGCCCCTTTTTCCTGCTGTTGGCTCTTCACCTGTATCTCCAAAATCAGAGAGAAATTTTGCCAGAGAACATGCGTCAACACCAAAGCAAAACAAAAAAGAAAAATCATTCCCATCTGATGAAACACACTTTCAGAAAGCCAACGAGCTGGATACTGCATCAAGAAACGACAACACAATTTCTCCAGCAGAGCTTCCCAACGTTGATTTAAACAAGCATATGTATGTCCCAGTGTTGTCATCACCGGTTGTCAGAACCAGGGATGCTGCAGCTCAGGGGAACAAGGAGGGTGATGTTATTGTTTTATCTTCTGATGATGAAATGGAATTACAACAAAACAAGAAGTCGCCAGAGTCAGGCTCTGCTCTGAAGGAAATGGAAATCCCTGGACAACTGAAATGTACAAACATAGGGCAAGGTCCTGAAACACCAAAACCTGAACCTAACTCATTAGTCACCGAAACAGAGCTGAGATCAACCCAGGGCTCAGGTGGCATTACGGATACAGGGCATATAAGTAACAATGTAAAGATATCCACCGAATTGCCTCTCAGCAGACAAATAGATGCTTGTACGGAGAGCAAACGGAGTCCAAACCTGAGCCCTCAAAAAAGGCTCAGTCATGAAACGTCTTCATGTACAGACAGCTCCTGGCTAGTGCCAGACACACCGCTTCTGAGCAAAAGCAGAAGTTTCTCAACACAGACCCTGGTCACCAGTATTAATTTATTAAAGAGTCCAGGATCTAAGCTCAGCACAAAGAACTTAGCAGCAGATGATAATAACCATGAAATGGCTGGAAATTTAATAAAAGTTGGTGAAACAATGTTGTCAGACAAACATTTGCCTATGGAGACCTCAGTCAGTGGAAGGAGCCCTCCCAGCAGCCCAGCAGCAGGATCGTTTTCCAAGAACTCCCCAGCAGTTTCTCCAGCAGATCCAGTTCTCCTCTCCCCTGGACACGCCAACATAAAAAGCAAGTGTGCCAAGATCTCATTTTTATCCCAACCTGTGCCTCCACGCCAGGAGCAGTCATCGGAAGATAAAGCAAATGTCAGTGTGGTTGAGGTAGAGGACAGTGAAAAGGAAGTAAGTCTGCCTTCTGTGAGTAGTAGCGTCGTGCTTTGTGACGAGCCCCCAATCCCCTTTGATGACTGCTGGCAGGTTGAATATCTGTCACCAGTCAGAGGTAACAGCCAGGACTCCAACCGGGTCAGCCGTGCGAAGACCAGCACTGCCAGCAGCACCCAACCAGACTCTTGGCACGACCGGTGGGAGAGCCCAGCCCACGCGCAGGAAGTTAAGGGCAGTACCCCTCTTCGAGGAAGTCCTGTTGGCAGAAGAACAACTTTGCTCTGTCTTGAAAAGAGTCCTATTGAGGCATGTTCACCAGTGGGCAGTAGACCAAGTTATCTGAACTCCAAAATCTGGGATGATTGGAACGGAGAAGAGGAGGAATATGAATTTCCAGAGGTGCTTCCTCTGTCTCAGCAGTTGCCAGCTGCAGCCGGTGCCTGTCAGACAGATCCTGCAAAGACTCCTGGTGAGAGCTGGTATTGAGACTAGATTTATTGGGCTAGGTTGAACTCTTTTCATTTTAAGTGGTCTTCTCACCTGTTGTTCATTTGGTATGTTGAAAGGGTCCCTGCCCATAGGTGGGCTTCATTCATGCCATCCTTTCTAAGAGTTCTGCTGAGGTACTGCTGTCTTCTGCTGCCTTCTATTTGCTGGTTCTGGGCCCTCAGCACAGACCTCTGTGTGCCTGGCACATACCCTTGCGTGGTTGCTTCCGTCTAAGCCCAGTAATTGATCTTATAGTATCTAATTAAACGTATTATTAATTATGCCATACTAAATGATTAGTTTAACGGGTGTTTAGAACATGATGGGTGAGACTGACTGTGCTTCACAGTATCAGTAAATTGGTATCATTAAATCAGTATCTAACTCAGGACCCCAGGAGCCTGACTTGCTCAGTTTCTTCTGCAAGTCCCTGTTATGAAATTTCCTTCCTGGGAGAAGAGCCATTTCACAGAATCCGGTAAACATGTTTTTTTAACTGCCTTGTAAATCTTGCCTGTTCTAACAAAGACCTGAACGGGGTTCATATTCAGACGTGACACATGTCTTAATTTAAGCTGTTTTCTGATTTAAAGGCAATAAAAACCAAGTATCCCAGCTTAGGAAAGAAAAAGCGTTGATTGTTCCGTGCAGTGTGAAGCTGAGTAATAATTAAAAGAGCTTGTAGAAAAGTAGTGCTATTTAAACAATTATTATATAGTATCAGAATATCTGCCACTAAGAAAGGAAGACATCAGCCATTCTAAATCCTTTCTGTACTAATTCCGATCATGGTAATTTCATTCTGCTGCAGAACCTTCTTGTCAGGAGAACGACAAGCCTCCCAGCACTCCGATGACACCAATGCCAGCTTACTCCATCATGGAGACCCCACAGCTGAAGAAGGAGTTGAGCAGGTGAGCGTTACCTCCATGAGTACATCTCTTTGTGAGCAACAACTGGCTGGCAGGTAGCGTGAAAGAAAGCCCCTGGGTTGAAAGGGAAACCTTGGTGGAGCTCCAGTCAGTGTTTTTTTGAGGTCATGTCACACTTTTCCAGCTGACCACTGGACTTCCTGGCCTGAGTCTCTTACAGCATTATCTTAACCTGAGCTCCCCCCTTTCTCTTTCAGATTTGGAGTTCGTGCTCTCCCAAAACGCCAGATGGTGTTGAAGCTGAAGGAGATATTCCAGTATACTCACCGGGATGTGGACTCTGACTTTGAGGATGATATCCCATCTTCCCAGCCTCCCCTGCAGAAGTCCCCAGCCAAACGCTGTAAGCAGCTGAAGGCAGGCCAGGCTGCAGGCGGAAAGCGTGCCAGTGCCCCGAGGGCTGTGGGCAAAAGGAAGCAGGTTGCTACGGCTTCTGCAGTGCTCCCTGTGGGGACGGCTGATGACGACCTTGTTGGATCCCGTGAAACAGGCTGTGCAGCTCCCAAGGAGGGAACTAAAATGTCACATCACCCAGAAGGAGGCAAAGAGCAGAAAAGGTCATCTGTATCTCCAGAGGGATGGTCTCTGGAAGCTGATGGTGAGGAACCAATGCTCTCAGCATCTCAGGAGTCTGCAGTTTCTTCATTGGATGGAAGCGACATCTCTTTTGGTTCACAGAGGTAAGGGAACAAAATACTAAACAAAGCAATGGTCAATGGTGCAGGACAGAGATGAGCTAGGAACATGGCAGACAAAGAAGTGAGTGTCCATGTGGCCTACAGTGGCCCTGACACCGCCTTGGGCTTGTCATTTGAAGGTCAACACACTCCTACAGGAGAAACAGGCTTTGAGTTTCTTTAGTCTAATTCCCAGTGAGCTATTCTCAGAACGCAGAAGTGCACGCAGTGTGGCTGCATGTGGGCAAGGCCCAAATCCGGCATGCCTGGTCTCCGTAAGTTCGAGCGACAGGGAACCCTCAGTGTTGGCTGAGAGCCTGCAGCAAGAGTAGGGAGAGGACGGCACAGCACTGCGCGGCAGAGGCTGCCGCAGCATGGCAGCAGTACGTGCCGTGGGTCAGGAGCAAGGAATGCCAGGCAGCTCCGGGGCTGGGTGAGCAGGACCAGCGCTGCGGCGGCAGAACACGTGCCATCTTCTGCTTCGTCCATTTTGTGGGTGCCAGTATTGGAGAGTCTGTGATCCTACAGAGGGTAGTCACAGGGGCTGGCCACCAGGGACTTGGGGAGCTCTGCTCCTGTCCTTGATGGGCTGGTCTTTCCTTGATCTCTCGTCTGCTTGATCTCGCTTTTAGTTCTTTTGTGAATGGATTTGAAGCCTGTGCTTTTGCATCCGAGGAGGAGGAAGAGGAGTTTCCAGCATCTCAGGCAGCAGCTCGGGAAGAAGAGAAGCTGGAGGCAGTAAGGTGCTACATCCGTTCAAACACAGCCCTGTATCGCAGGATTCTCTTTTACGAGCCAATTGAGCTGGCAGACCTGCACACAGAGCTGAAACAGAACGGCATTAAAATTTCCAAGGCAAAGCTGCTGGACTTTTTAGATGCTCACTGTATCACGTTTACCACAGCCGGAGCCCGGAAAGAGAAGGAACAGAAAAGAAAGGGGAAGAAAAAACGGAGGAGACGATACTGAATGGAGCCCACTCCTCCATCCTGAAAATTTTGTACATGGAGGCCTTCCTGATAAGCTGGAAACGCCGTTCCAGCCTGGTGCTAGCAATGGTGCTGTGATCGGTGGGTGCACTGCTCCTCCCTGTGGCCTGCTCGCAGATGACATGCTGGAGAATGGCTCTGACGAATTGCACGCTCCTCCAGTGCCTTCAGCGCGCAGGTCATCTGGAGCCTCTTCCCCCCCACACCCCGATTTTCTTCCTGTGCCTTTTCTTTTCTTTCCATTTTTCTCGTAGGTTTTAGGTCCCCAGCTTTTCTTCCTGGTGGTGCTTCTAGAGGCAGGTGCTTCCCCCTGTGACACTTGCCAAGACCTTTTCCCTGGCCTTGGGCTGTGATGTGCTTCACCCTTCAAATTCCAGTATTCAGTAGAATAACCCACCTGCAAGAAATGTGTCCCCTTTCCCCTGTGTAAAGCACTGACTGTTCAGAGCCCAGTGACTTCTGTCTTCTTTTCTTCAGCATACGATTGCCCTGCTGATTGTTAAGGCAGGGAGCCTTGCGGGAAAATGACGCCTTTCTTCTGTCCTCGGCTCAATGTGTAATTTCTGGTAAAACTCCTAAATCTGTGTTTCTTAAATGGCTGCAAAACAGCGGAGGTGTTTTTCTGGTCTCTTTGTGATGGCTCCCAAACGTGCCCTCTGACACCAAGTGTCGTCTGAAAGCCCTTTAGATTCGAACATTCAGTTCTGTGTGTTCGTTTGCGTGCTGGATGTTTGTTAAAGGTACCATCTGCTTCATTTTCTGAGCGCCGTTTTACCTTGTCAGTGTAGCTGGAGTATGTCCTCAGCGGAGATGTTTTTAAGAAGACAGTATTACCGTGCCCATTGGATCTCTTCAGCACTTCTTTTAACCTGATCTAAACCCGCTTCTCTGACCAGTCTCATTTTCAAACTGGACTGATCTTGGGTTGTAAACTGTCTGGGACTCTTGGGGAAGTCTCAGACCCTAAATTGTCATCTTTTATGTATTTACTTTCACGACATCTTCTGACTTTTGTCTGTTCTGGCAGTTCTGAGTCTGCAAAGGGTCTCACTCAACAAAATGGACACAGCACTTCAAAAAAAGAAGCCAGATTTCTAAACCTATTTATATATTTGGAATTTAGAAATATTTTTCTATTTTTGATAAAGCATATCCTTGATTTTATTTGATTTATATTGTACACAATAAACAATCTGTGATGTAATGATAGACTATAAATAATGTCTTACGACAGACCTGGGGGGGGTTCTAAGCAGCAAGGTTGGGTCTAGTTGAGAGCAGCAGAGCCCACAGTCTGCACCTGAACTGGCCGAAACCCTGAGCATAGAACTGGAGGAAGAGGAGTTGTCACAAGTGCCCAGCAGCAAGGAGAGCTGAAATGGGAGCGATCACCCGGCAGCGGCTGATGAATTGGCTACCTGGAGAGAGACGAGCTGGCCAAAGGTAATGGAGACCTGGGGTGAAGGGTCCGGTGGGCTGCTGGTGGAGGGAAAATGGGCGACCACTTATGAACCTCCTCTGTCAGGTGTCGTGGCGTGTATAATGGTGGGGGGACCTCCTAGCAAAGCCTTCTGCCATGTCTGGTGAATTTTTAGGGCCTTGGGATGGTTTTCTCCCTTGGCAGTCACATCAGTTTTCCTTCCCCCACTTTCTTGTGCAAGAGCTGCCAGGAGATGACTTTGTTAGGTGGAAAGGACAAGGCTTGCCTGAAGTGGCATTCTAGGAAATGTTGTTTCCCTTAGTGTACCATGGATTCCTCTCTCAAGTGCACACTTCATACACAGAAAAAGCATCTGTCCTACTTACCAGTCTTAATACGGGAAGATAAATAAGATCCTTTCTCAGCTTTTTTGCTCTGTTTTTAGGTGAGACTTTTATATTTATGATCACAGATTTTGCCATTAATTCTTTATTACATCTTAACCTTCACTGAACGCAGTGTCACAGTGCAGTGGATATAGATGACAATCATTCAAATAGCATTGTGTCATAAAAACTGTTTAGCATGTTATGAAAAAAATCTGAATTTTAGTCACTTAAATGTCTCCATCCTCCTATCTTTGTCATCCTTAAACCCTGCAACCGGGTAGTCTTTGCCTGATGTGGAAAGACGATTTCAAATACCACATCTGTGCGGCCAGGGTTTGGAGGTGACCACTTTGCAGAGGCTTGCCTCGATGCCTCCTTGTTGCTGAGGCTGACAAAATGAAGTCTCTCTTGTAATTCTAGAACTTTTCTCAGATAATGAGAAAAGGATTTAACATCTTTTACAGCCTTCAAGACCGCAAGGACAGATCTGACATAACACTGCAAATTATCTGAAAGCAATTATTCATTTGCCTGCTTCATTTATCCGTAAGCAAAGCGTGCCTCCCCAAGCTAACACTGGTCTTGCCATCTGCCAGCGATAATGTGTTGCCAAACAGTTGGATTTGTATCTATTTCTGTGTTTTCTTACCTTCCTAATGCGGGCTCATTTGTCTTGGAAAATACATTGTCATCATTTTTTATTTCCAACTGTGTAGTAACAGCTAGCAAAAATATTTTGATACTCCTGTTTGTTTTAACGCTTCCAAGGCTGCAGGAAAAAAACAACCTTTTCAACTAAGGTAATATTTTTTAGTTAAAGAAAGGAGCAGATAACATTACTGGCATTGCACAAAGCTGCACAAAGCTACACAGAGCTGCACAAGATGCGAGCTCTGAGTGAGCTTTGGAAAAGACGGCTTCTGAATGCGCTGTGACAATGAAATGGTCTGTGGGATTGACGGTGGATACACCTTTGCAGCTACACCGTGTGGGTTTGGGTATTGTCATGTTTCCTGCCTGAAAAAAAAATTGCCTCAATAGGTTTCTTCTGAAAAGCTGCGCTGCAGATGTTTACGTAACAATCTTGCACGTGAGAAGAGAGCTGTTTTCTTACACGGGCACAGTTCTGTGTGTCCGCTTACTCCAGAAGTCGCCCTGATTTAATGGCATTGCTTGAGCGGGTGTGATCCATCACCGTGGTCTCTGCCACAGCCAAGAGCCACGGAGGGGCCAATTTCACTGCAAAATATGAGAATGCTGTAAAGCGCAGAGTGGTGACTGCTGGGCCAACGTGGCCCGGGTATTGCGCTTACAGTGCCAGCGTTTAGATATCGAAGGGATAAATCTGAGAGCAATCCTTCCTGCAGTTCTTTAAGGGGACTCGAGCTGTCCTGGAAGTCCATTTCAAATGTGCTTGTTTGCTTTTCAGATCATTCCAGCATAAAATTTCTTTTGGAGGCATTGCATATAAGCTGCTTGTTGTTTAATGACACACAAAGTGTCTGGGAGAGGTGTCGCAGCCTTCAGCAAAGGCGTCTCTGCGATTCAGTTGCTGTCCCCCAGAACAGGGTTTCGGAGGTGCCTGCAGTACTTCTCTGCCAGGTTCCTGGGCTCTCCAGCTGCTCTCCTGCCCAGGCAGTCATCTTGTAAGCTTAGGTCACCAAGGAGTGAGTTCTCACTAAGGATTTAAGTGATTGCTAAGGATTTAAGCTCGTGCCGGAGCTCAGCACAAGCCCACTCCCCTTTTCCCAACACCGAAGGCCAAATCCGCTCTCGGGACCAAGGAGGCTCCAGCAGCCTGGCAGTGTCCCCAGCAGATCCTCATCTCTTGGAAGGGCACTGAGCCAAGTACAAATTCCCAGACCTCCGCCTTGGTGTGTCTTCCAGGTACTTCCTTCTGCTCAGAAAGCGCTGGCTGCCATTGTGTCTTGTTCACTGAGTGTCTGCGAGGAAGGGCTGGCGTTGCCCCCATGGTGGGTGTTTGCTGTTGGCCTGACGCGGATGATCTGCCCAGTCTTGTCTTCCACAGGCACCCTGAGAGAAACCCTTATCCTGTGAGGAGACCCTCCGTCAGCCATGGCGTCTCACCCTGCGCCGGAGAGGCCCTATACTGTGTCCAGTTTTGGGCCCCTCACCACAAGAAAAGACACTGAGGGGCTGGAGCGTGTCCAGAGAAGGGCAAGGGAGCTGGTGAGGGGTCTGGAGCACAAGTCTGGTGAGGAGCGGCTGAGGGAGCTGGGGGTGTTCAGCCTGGAGAAGAGGAGGCTGAGGGGAGACCTTCTCGCTCTCTGCAGCTCCCTGAAAGGAGGGGGTAGCCGGGGGGGGTCGGGCTCTTCTCCCAAGGAACAGGCGATGGGACAAGAGGAAACAGCTTCAAGTTGCACCAGGGGAGGTTTAGGATGGATTTTAGGAAAAATTGTTTCACAGAAAGGGTTGTCAAGCATTGGAAGAGGCTGCCCAGGGCAGTGGTGGAGTCGCCATCCCTGGAGGTGTTTAGAAGCCGGGCAGACGTGGTGCTGAGGGACATGGGTTAGTGGTGGGTTTGGCAGCGTTGGGTCGCTGGTTGGACTCGATGATGTGAGAGGTCCCTTCCAACCCGGACGATTCTCTGGTTCCACCAGTGCGGGGAGGCAGTGGGTGTGAGCTGGGAGCGCCCCGGCAGGGGTGGAGAGCCCCTGCGGGGGGAGAGCAAGGCCCCCTCGAAGGGCCCGGTGTATCCAGCGGGCCGCCCGCGGAGCCCCGCCGTGGGACGTGCCCGGCGCCACCCCGACCCCGCCGCCGCCATTTTCGGCCTCCCTCAGTGGTGAAGGCGCCGCCCGCCATTGGCCGCCGCCGTCACGTGACAGCGGCGCCCTCGCCCCCGGGA
>VYZM01009169.1:169099-208531 GCA_013398915.1 Dromas ardeola
GTCCGGGGGGGGGTTGTTGTCCCGGGGGTCCCCCGCTGGGCCCCCGCCCCGCTCGGCCCCCCCAGCCCGGCGGCTGCATTCACTCCCCCGCGGCCGCAGGGGTGGCCGGTCGGCGGGGAGCTGCCGGTTCCCAAGCCCCTCCGGTGAAGCCCAGCTCGCTGACCCACCCCGTTTCCTTTCCCGGAGCAGGACCCCCGGGAGCGGAGCCGGAGATGATCTCCCACATGGATCAGCCGGAGGAGCGGTGGTTCTCCCGCCTCCACGCCTACCGAGGGACGAGCCTTCCCGGGGGCATCTGTCCAGGTAACGGCCGTCCGTCACCGGTGAACCGGCGGGGAGGAGAGCGGCACCGGGACCCCCGATCCCACCAGACCCCACAAGAGGAGCGGTGCGGGGTCGCACCGGCGTCCCTCCGGCTTGGCCTGCTGCCTCTGAGGGGCTGGAGGCCCGGAGGAGAGCAGAGGAGCGGTGGTGTCCCCGGCCCAGGCCGTCTGTGGCCTCAGAAACGCCCGAACTGGACGGGTGATGGTTTGGGGTCTTGCAGCTCTCCCTGTATTTTCATGCCTTCTGCAGTTGTGTAGACGTTAGCATCCGTGACAGCTTGCAGCAAGGAGTTCCACAGCTTGCTTAGCTGTTTTGTGAGTCTCTGCCGCCTTTGGTTTGCTTTGAAGATGCCTTCTAGTAGTTCTCTTGATGTTAGTAGTTCTTAATGTAGAACTACTAAAGCAGGGTGGATCCATACCCACCCCACGGTTTTTATAGTCCTCTGATATTCCCTACAAGCTGTACCTTTTCCCAGCAGAAGGGGCAGTTGAGTCATCTCCGCTCCAGAAGCTGTTCTGTACCTTTGATCAGTCGAGCCCTCGGTATCTCGGTATCTTTCTCAGCTCCATTAGAGTTTCTCTGAAATGGGAGATCCATCCCTGCCTCGCACACGGTCAGGATGTGGGGCTTGAGCAGCGAGGCAGAATTACATTCTTCTCTTTTATTTTCTGTTTTTTCCCCAACAATCAGTAACATTTGACTAATTGTTTTATCTGCTTAGGAGCTGTAGTTTTCACCTGTCTGCTCTAACTCTAAGGTGCTATTCCTGGATGATACTAGGAACATCTTAGGCCCATCCTGGTGTAAGCGCAAGGTATAGAGGCTTTTCCCCTCTGCAGTTCTTCACGTTTACCTGCAATGAATGTCCCCTGTCAGTCCCTTCATCAGTATCATAAGGCTCTGCCGTAGTTGATCTTTACAGTCAGCCTTTGTTGCCTTAACCCTGAATAACATCAGCAGGTGTTTCCACCTCCCCTTTCCCTCCCTTACCACCTTATTGAGGGTCACTCATCCACAGCAGCTTAGTTTCTTTATCAGTTTGGGTGAAAGACAAATGTCTTTCGGGAATGCCTTTGGACTCCAGATCTCCCTTTTGCTGAGATTGGTGACATCTCTGAAGAACTCCGAGTGGTTTGTGAAGCGAGACGTCTATTTCCAAAGGCCATGCCAGCTCTTCACCAGTCTACCCTCTTTGTCCATCTATTCATTAATTCTCTTACTCTGGTTGTCCTCCTGCTGCTGTGAGGCAGGCCAGAGCACAAGCCAGAGCTTCTCTTGAGAAAGTAAGATCCAAGGATACATTTAAGATGATACTTAGGTTCTCTCCCAATAGGTAGGCTTCCTGTCCTTACCTGTAGCTTGCCTTGTAGCTATAACGCTGGAAGTCTTGGGCGTAACAGAGGTCTTGCCATCAGCCCAAACTGGCATGGGCTGAGGAAGAACCGCATTCTTACTATCTCTCTTGCCCGTTCATTTTTGCCAGTTCAGCTTTATGCTTCCGGTATTAATTCTTCAGCATCGTGAACTTACTCTCCCTCCACTTAAAATACCTCCAGCGAGTCTCCGTCTCTGGAGACATTCCAAACCCGCCTGGATGCGTTCTGTGCAACCTGCTCTGGGTGACCCTGCTCTGGCAGGGGGGGTGGACTGGGGGATCTCCAGAGGTCCCTTCCAACCCCCTGCCATTCTGTGATTCTGTGAGTCCCGGTCATTATGATTTTGATCAAACCTGTTACAGAGAACTTGTCCCGGATGCCAACGAAGACACCTGATAGCTCAGAAATAACAAAAATGGTTGGTTTTGTTGAGAGCTGGAGAAGTTGCGAGCTGGAGCCATGGCTGTCGTCACTGTAATAAGAAGCTTGAAACTCCTGACCTTTCCCAAAAAGTACAGAACACCATTGAAAACATTCTCATGTACTTTGAAGGCCTTTTCAAGTTCTGTGTAAAGAACCAAAATTCTGTGTACGAGCCAAAGCTAGCGTAGGTGAAGGATATCTCTTTGGGCCCAACAGCAAGAGAACAACTTCACTAGCTCCATCGTCTACTCAGTACGTCTGACAGACAGGTCAAGAGCTTCATGCTGGCCCACCAGAAATGTCTTGTCCTGTCTTTGGATATCACCTTTCTCTTTTCCTCCAGGCCTGGATGCAGTAGCTGCAGACAAGTGGAAATGCCTTCATGGTGAATAGCAAAGTTCCAGTTTCTGTTCCTCTTAAGGAGTGATTTTAATGAAAACTATACGAGGGAAGAAGTGGCATCGCTACCACACCAAACTGCCATAAAAGGTATCTCAGGAGTTCGCTGTGAAATCGTATTGTGATATTTTCTTTTACTGACTAGAAAGAGGAAGATTGAATATGTACGTATATCAGTCTGGGCTGAAATTCTATACATTCCTTCCTTAATTGCATACTTACGGTTCGGTGGTGACTCTCCTTTTCCAAGGCATGCACTTCCTTATCACAACTCGGCCAGACCACAGGAAGTGCCTGTGGTTTGTACATCAATCCCACGCGACTGATATATTTATTTCACAAGAGTTTTCAGAGAAGCAGGAGGTACTGTTGAATCTTTAAGTAGGCAAATCTGGAGGTCTGCGTGTTTGTGGCTTTAGTCCTCAGCCTGTTCCCTATTTTGGGTCTACGTATAGCCAACAGCCAGTCATCCTTCAAGTCCTTCACCCCTGGAAGTCCCTATAAAGAGATCATCCGGAAATCTCTTTCTCTGATTGACCTGTCTTAAACCTGGATGTGATGCCTCTCTTCAGAGATACCTGTTGTCGTTTTTACATCCTGTGTACATCCCTCTGGCATCCATTTACCCTTCCCTGGCAGCAGAAGGGTACATGCCACACAGGTCCTGTCTTGCCAGTTTAGTGTACAAGCCCTCAGTAAGCCTGCAAACAGCTGCATTTCCCCGCTGACAGCAAAAGCCACAGCATTGTTGGGGGTGCGTTCACCAACCACCTTTCACAACGGATGTGTTCTGCACCAATGGAAGCATAAAGTTACCTTTCTTCTGCTCTAAGATTGGCATAAACCAGGCTCCAGGCGGTCTCCGTGTCTTGTGCCTTAGGACCAGCGTCTGCTTTGTGTCTTCTCTCTCTCTGCAACGCACAAGAGCAGGGCGGTTGCATCTGTTGCAGCCCAAGTAAGGTTCTGCTGAACAAATCAGTTCTTTACTGCCTTTCTCTGCCTCCCAGTTCAACTTTTAATAACATTTCAGATACAATATCCCAGGAGAGCAGCCATCTTTCCCATTTGAGCACTAAACTTTTACCTCCGATATGCCAATAATTTCAGTAGATGCAGGATCTGGCAAAGCATGCAGGGCTGCACGCAGGGCTGTTTCCAGGGTTTGTTCCTGTGAACACTCTGAGAAATCCACTCTGTAGTTTGGAGGGAAACATCAGAACTTTTTATACTTAAAGTCAATCTGCTGAATTTTTAGAATTTGTCCTCTTTTGCTTTCCCTTGTGCAAAATTTTCCTGTCCTGCGTGTGACTTCTCTCTGGATTCTCGTTTTATTGCAGCTGGAGATGGGATTGTGAGCAAGAACGATGAAGATGCCCACCAAGGCATCCCCAGGCCAGTGGAGCCCACGGGTTCACTCGCGGGACTCTCCAAGGAGAACAGTTCCCAGAGTCCTGCACAGGACCCGGTCCTCCCACGCAGGTCAGAAAGGGTTCAGAGACCTCTGGGGAAGAGGCAAAGCCGGGTGACGCTGCGTGGAAAAAGTTTCCGGAGACTGCCAGATATTATCCAGCAGAGAAATCCTTCTGTGGGAAGACTGACAATATGTGGGGACTGCGGGAAGAGCTTCAGGGTGAGCTCCAACCTCAGCCAGCATCGGAGAATCCACACCGGAGAGAAACCATTCGCCTGCACCGAGTGTGGGGAGAGTTTCCGGCAGCGGTCGCATCTCATCCAGCACCAGAGAATCCACACAGGGGAGAGGCCCTACGCATGCTCCGAGTGCGGAAAGAGCTTCAGCATGAGCTCGAAGCTGATCCGGCACCAGGTAATCCACACCGGGGAGAAGCCCTACAAGTGTGCCGAGTGTGGGAAAAGCTTCTCTGGGAACTCGCAGCTCGTCCAGCACCGGCGAGTGCACACCGGGGAGAAACCCTATGAGTGCAGCGACTGCGGGAAGAGCTTCAGCGTGAGCTCGGCCCTGACACGACACCAGCGGGTCCACACCGGGGAGAAACCCTACGAGTGCGTGGAGTGCGGGAAGAGCTTCAGCCAGAGCTCTGAGCTCATGAAGCACCAGCGGGTCCACACTGGGGAGAAGCCGTACGAGTGCTCTGAGTGCGGGAAGAGCTTCACTGTGAGTTCAGCCCTCATCCAACACCGGCGGTTCCACATGGGCGAGCGTCCCTATGGGTGCACCGAGTGTGGGAAGAGCTTCACCGTGAGCTCCCACCTCATCCAACACCGCCGCTTCCACACTGGGGAGCGTCCCTTTGAGTGCACTGAGTGCGGGAAGAGCTTCCTGTGGAGATCAGCCCTGCTCCGGCACCACCGGGTCCACACGGGGGAGAGGCCCTACGCCTGCGCTGACTGCGGGGACAGCTTTCGGCAGAGCGCCCACCTCATCCAGCACCGGCGCATCCACACCGGGGAACGTCCCTATGCCTGTGCTGACTGTGGGAAGGGCTTCACCGTGAGCTCTGCGCTCCTCCGGCACCAGCAGATCCACAGGGGTGGGGAGCCCTAGGAGGGGTGAGCGTGGGGAGAAGTCAGGTCCGATACCCTGGGAGCATCCCTGGGGAAGCAAAGCCCCGTGTCCCTCTCCCTTCGCCCTATCGACCGCTCTGCTTGCGGTGGGTGAAAGCAATTTCTTTTTAGGAGAATGAGTCCTAAAAGAGAGAGGTTGAAGAAGGGGAGAGTCTCTGGAAGGAGCGGAATTGGAGGTTTGGGGAAGAGCGTGTGCCACAGCAGGGGCAGGAGGTGGTGTCTGGAGGGGCAGCTCCTGGGAGAGGGAGAGAGGAAGTAGTTTGAAAAGGCTGGGATGTACTTTGTGGTGTATTTTAAAAGAAGAAAAATACCTTGCCTTTTCTCGTTTTGGACCATTTATGTAGGGAACAAAATGGACCATCGCAGAGCCTGCAACTCTCCGACCAGATAAACGAAAGCTACCGTTCCCTCCCTGACGCCGCTGCATCCAGAGTCTCGGAATTACCGTCCTCAGCCCGGGGGCCGGGCCTGTGGCACGGGGAAGCCAAAAGCCCGGGCTGCCTGGGCGACCCTGCCGCTGGGGATGGCAGCGTGGGGGGGGGCTCCCGCGGACCCCAACGGTGCGGTGGGTTCTAAAGCTGCCCAATAAAACGGCGGTCACAAACCGGCGCCTCCGCCATTTTCCCTTTACCACAACGCCCTTCCCAGCGCCCTCTGCGCCCGCACGCGCCGGACGTTTCCCCCCGTGGGGCGGGGCCTGGAGCGACGCGGGCGGCCGCCGTTGGCGGAGGGCTGTGCGCGGTGGGGAGGGGCTTAGAGCCTCCGCGTGACATTCCCGGCCGCCTCCACCAATAGGCGGTGCCGGCGCGTTGCCGTCCGTGGCTTCTGATTGGCTGCGCCCTCGGCCCCTCCCACCCGTGTCAATAAATTCCCGGGCGGCCGGACGGGGCCTTTGTCTCGCGCCGCGGGGCAGAGGCCGGCAGCGGGTGAGTGCGCGCGGCGCGTCTCCATGGCAACGCGGCCGGACCGCGACGCGGCCGGGCCGGAGGGAACGGGGCTGCTCTGCCGCGGGGCGGCACCGGGCTGAGGCCCTCGGGACTTCCCCTCCTTTCCCCCGCGGGGCTCCGCTCCGTGCCCCTCACCGCTTCCGCGCCGCGGGAAGGAGGCCAGGCTGCCCCGGCCTCCTCGGCGGCAGATGGGCCCGGTACCGTGCGGCGGGGAGGCGCTCGGCCGGGCCACCCGGCTAGGCCGTCTGAGGGCCCTGCTCTGTCCCCCGGCCGCGGGGAGGGCTGTGGCGGCCGCCCCCGGGCTGCCGGTGCCGCGCCGCGGGAGGATGGACCCCAGCGGGCCTGGGGCTGTCGGGGGCTCGCAGCGCCCGTCGGAGGCCTGGCGAGGCTGGCCGAGCTCTGGCGCCGGGCCTCGTCGGGCCCCCCTAATCTCGTCCTTCTGCTCCCGCGGGCGAGCGTCCGTGCGGCAGCTGAGGACGTGTGCCAGAGTAGCCGCCTCATGTCCCCACAGCGGTTCCGGGGGGTGACAACCTCTTGTGAAGGGTGTCTCTCAGGACAGGAGTCCTGCGCTGGGTCGCTTGGCTCTTCTTGGCCCTCTGAGGCCTCTTGCTATCCTCGTTTTTCCATTGTTGGGTGAAACAAATGTCTTATTCAGGCCTCACATTACATACATCAGCCATAAGTGCCTGTCACTGGCCCTGCTGGGGGTGTCCCAGGCAGAGCCGTCTGCGTGCTGGGACAGGCAGGGCGAGCGCTGGCTCTCCCCGGAGCAAAGGCTGTTTGTCTGTCACATTGCGGTCTTCCTCCCCCAGGATCTAACCCTGACTGACTGACTTGCCCATTGTGCTGTTCTCCTAGCCAATGTGCAAAAATAGATTCCTGATGTGCTGCCTGGCACGAGGGCTGCTTACCGAAGTGCAGAATTGGACAAGAATCTGTGAACTCGCCAGGAGTTTCCCTTCTCAGTCAATTTGTTGAGGTGCTGGACTGCAGCTCAGGGGGACAGAAGTAGTGTTTGTGTGGGCACTGCTAGAAGTGTCTTGGACTTGAATTATTGCCTAAATTTAGTCTGTATCCAGGTAAAGTCTTAAATCTACCTGGGATCACGTAATGTAGTCATTTATTCTGTGAGTCTCCATTTGTAGCAGCAGCAGCTGGTGCCAAATACCTCCCCAGAGGGAGGAGGAGACGTGAAACTCTCCTGATGCTTTTGCCGGGTTGCCTCTATGATGAATCTTCAAGCCACTGGAGTTCTGGGGTTTGTCTTGGCTGCAGTGATGCTTGGGTAGGTCCAGGCCCACTCTGCCACTTACTAAACCAAGGATGTAAGCTCTGCGTGTGGAGAAATACCTTGAAGTTGCATGATAGTTGAACAGCACACGTGAACTTTGTACCGCCTGGGTGTTTGTGAATTATTGAACTTCTCCTGTGGGTGCCCAGGCAAAGCCAGGACTTCCATTCCGGCATCCCCGCAGCAGCAGTGTCTCCTTCCTTCAAAAGGCATGGGATTGTTGGGATTGTCTTCCCACACCGAGGAGAATGGCTGTGCATCTTTAGTGTGAAGCTTACTGTGGAAATGCATGTAGGGGCAAGATAATTGCTGGCTAGGTGAGACGGGGGTATTTTCTCAGAGAGTTTAAACACCGTTATTGGGAAATAAATGTTTGGAGTGCTGAGGTGTTCTGTACCGAATCTTCTCTCCACTCTCTAGCCCTGCTATCCCGACTCTTGTGACTGTTGGATTTCTCCCAAGCGGGCTGCCATCAGGGCACCGGGGAGGTATGTGTTTACCCTGAACATCAGCCAGGGTCTTGATGAGCAGAGCTTCTCGTTGCAAATGAAACGATGTTCCAGCCCCTGCAGTGGAGGTAGGCAGCTCCTTGAACCTCCCTCTCAGTGCATAGGACACTGCCTCTTTCAGAAGAGCAGAATGCCCTGAGAAACTAGGGCTTTGACCAGTGACCATGTTGTGGGCTTTCAGTTGCCAGTTTTTTTGAATAAAAGCGATGGTCTATGAGAGTTATAATGCTTTTGATTTTTTTTTTTTCCCCTCCTCCAAGTTCTTCTGTGATAACCTGAAAAGGACAGGGGTTTGATTTGTGCTGACTTGTCTCCTGAATTCATGGCTCGTCAGGGAGGTGTCTATACTAGAGACAGTATCGGGAAAAATCTAAGCTTCCATGTTTTCCTGTACGTAAACTGTCCTCACTTCAGACTAAACTGGTGTCGTCACTGCCCTGCGTATTGTTGTAGAGATGAACATGTCAGGCTGAGCCTCTACAAAAAAAGCCATGGGAGATACAAATCAGAGTCCTTAAATGACTTTTTTTTGCATGCTTACCCCTTCTTCCCACAGCAGATAGTGCTGCAGGAACAATAATTCACTGTTGTGATCAGTTGTGCTTCTACAACACTAGCAACAGGTTTGGGTAAAGGCATCTGAGACCCCATGAGATGCCCCCTGCGTAGCATGGAGGGCAGAGCTCCAGCGTGGGTGAGTGCTGCTAACCACGGGTGTGATGGGCGGCGTGGGTGTGGAGGCTCTAAGGAGTGAGTTAGCAGATGCGTCTTGTACAATGGTGATCTTGGGAGCCATGCTGTGCATGTCTGGCCATTGGGAGCCTCTGACTGTTGCCGCTGTTAACTGCTAGTTTCTGATCTGGTGTGGTCCCTGGGATTGGATTTGACGTCAACCTTCAGGGCTCTTCCAAGTCATGGACAGTGTTGAAGTGCTCTTTGTAGCTCTGCTCTCACCTGCTGGCTGTTGCAGGCCTGGCAGTGCACAGAGGCAGCGCGCCCTTCCTCCAGGACTCTGGCTCTCTGGAAGTATAGGATAAATCGGAACCAGTTCATCTGGTTTAATTTTGGAATCTGCATTTCTTGAGCAGTGCCTGGCCTGAAGTAAGCTGAGCAGAAAGCCAGGGTGCCATGAGAACTTGTGTGTCTGTATGGGCAGGAGGCTGGCTGGCTGTGCTGTGGGGCAAGCAGGCTGTTCCCCCCTGTGCCCATGACAGGCTCCTGGCTGAGCCCGGGCAGGTTATTTGCCTCTTTGCTTTGGTTTCCCATCCCCATGGTGGGATTTCCTGACGTTTGAAGCTGAAGCTGTGCGATGAGTGGAGTTAGGTCCTGTTGCTGACCTGCTGTGAACGTTCTAGTGAATGATCAAATAGACAACACAGCACTTGAACCTCAAATATCTCTGAGCCCTTGTGCTGGTGTGCCTTTCTGCCCCAGCTGCATTGTCCTGCCCCAAACTTCTCTACCCAAGGGATGGGGAGGCTGCACCCTGCCCTGTCCTGTGGGGCAGGGCAATGGGGATGTGGGGCTGCCATCCCCGATGACTTCTGCAGCTGCGCTGGGCTGTCTTGTACCACAAACTAATGCATTTTGGTCAGTCCTCCCCATGGGGAAGGCTCTGTCCCGCTGAGCGCAAAGGCTGTGTGATGACAGGGGAAACCTTTACCCTGGGGATGTGTCCCCCAGACTGGGTGCTGTGCCCAAGCCGGGGGGTCTTGCCGTGGTGCACCCAGGGATGGGTGCTCAGACCCGGCTTCCAGTGCTCCTGGATGAGTCATGCCGGAGCAGGAGTGACTGTAAGACCAGGCTTAGAAATCAGGGGTGAGGAACCAGAGGGCAGTTAATTTATAACTGATGTGCTTTGTGTACGCTGGGAGCCAGCAACTGATGTGCTGGTGCTGGCTCTGTGCTAACGAGCTTGGTGAGCTTGCAGCTGCTTGTCTGCTGTTCTCCCAGCCCCCGGACACGGGCTGAGCGGCGAGCCCACAGATGCAGCCCGCCGAGGGGGACTGGACTGAAGTGGGAGAGCTTGAGGGATGGTTTTCTTACAGTGAATGCTTTCTGAAGAGACAGCAAGCGGCTTAGTTCCTTGCTCATCTGGCAAGGTGGTGGTGCTGCTCTGCCCAAAGCTGATTACAAGTCCATTTTATAAATGAGGTGGCTGGATTTCTGGCTTAACAGGGGTGTTTGGGTGGTGTAAGCCAGGTGTGTTGCTCCTGCTTCTGGGTGGGTCTTGCGCATCCTGCTCCAGCCGAGGAGTTTTTTTTTTCCTTTTGCAAAAGAAGAGGGAGAACCCAGTTACTTCTGGGGTTTGAAGTAAGCCCTGCTAGGCAGGAGGAGTGTGTGAGTGGTGGCAGGAGCTATCTGCAGCTCACTGTTCAGAGAGCAGCTGCTTTGACTCTTCACGGAATACAGCCCGGGGAAGGCAGAGCAGTGAAATCTGCCCCTGCTTTAGAAGTTCCTCTTCATATACCTCATTGCAGGGAAGGCTTTTGTTTCCCCTTTGAGCTGCCTGACTTCAGAGCTTAGCTGGCCTAATTCACTGCAGCTTTCTTCCGGGGAGCTTTGTACTGCTGTGGAAGCAAAGTGGCTTGTTCATCCTCCTGACTGAAGGAGATGGCGCTTCCCTTTCCAGTTACTCTGCTCAGAGTCTAACATTGGATGAGCTTTTTGGTAGCACCGGTGGAAAGCAGCTTTCTCACCATTTCAGTGCAGGTTGCTCATGTTGAGGTCTCTGATTATCTCCATCCAGCAGCCGTTCTGAAGTGGGAGACGCAGTGCCGGCTGTGTGCTGTGCTGTAGGCCTCCTCTGAGGTTAATGTTTTGTGCACTGGGTGTTAGCATTGAGGTTCACCTGGGGTAACTAAACTGAACAAGCACGGCAGGCTTGAAAGTGCCCGGTGTGCAGTGGAAACGGCCAGTGGCTGCTCCTTACCGCCCTGTGGGGTGCTGCAGCTCTGAGGCTCCTCGCTAGGCTGCTCGGCGTTTCATACCCATCCCTTTGCTAAGGCAGCTTCTCTCTAAAACCCGTCTCTAATTTTGCCTTTCAGATTGTCTAATCTCTGGCACTGAGCAGTGATGCCGTCAGCTATGGAGGGCTCAGAGGGGGGAGAAGAAGGGGAAATCTTGCGCTATGAGGAAACAGAAGATAACAATGTCAGGTGAGTCCTGTCTCACAACATGTCACAGACGCAGTCTTGGGCAAGGCAGGAGACCTTCCAGGTAAAGGAGTGGTCTTTCTCCTCATCTGAAAAGGGGTGAGGGACTCCGATAGGTGATTAATCAAATATATGGGCAGTAAAATCTGTTTAATCAAACTGTACGGGAAGGGTGGAAGGGATGATGAAGAGCAATCTAGCTAAGGCTGACAACAAGCAGCTATTTTTTTTAGTCTCTACTATCAGGCTCGCATTTCAGAAATGCTTTGACCATTTGGCAATTGTGTTTGTGCCTTCCTGGCCAAGGTGAGCCAGTTTTCCATGGCTTGCTGGGCAGTCTCATGTGATAGCAGCTTCTTGTTTTGAAAGATGACTCTAGAGGTGAACTCTGCCCCAGTGAGCTGCCTCTCTTGCCTTTGCAGAATACCCGCTGGTCTAAGCAAGGATCTTTTCTTGGAGGTTAGTTTAAAAAAAACGAATTCATACACATAGAATCATAGAATGGTTAGAGTTGGAAGGGACCTTAAAGATCTCCCAGTGCCACCCCCCGCCCTGGGCAGGGACACCTCCCACCAGCCCAGGTTGCTCCAACCTGGCCTTGAACCCCTCCAGGGATGGGGCAGCCACAGCTTCTCTGGGCAACCTGGGCCAGGGGCTCACCGCCCTCACAGCCAAGAATTTCTTCGTAATATCTCACCTAAATCTCCCCTCTTTCAGTTTAAAACTGTTACCCCTCATCCTATCACTACACTCCTACATATGCTCTAAAAACCAAAGCTTCCGACTTGGAAAACAGGAAGGGTGTGTAGGGTGCTTCCCGGAATAGCTAGGTAGGCCAGCTAACTTCTCTTTGACTTGACAAGGCTCAGTTTCATGAGAAGTTAACGCTACCTGGCTTTCCTGGCACACGCAGGCCTTGTCTAGCCTGTTGGCTGCAGTGTTCAGCCACTCAGTGGGTCCTGAGTGTTCAAAGTCTGTCTCTTCGGGCCAACACGAACGTGGTATCTGTCACAAACTGGTCATAAAAACTGTAAGGTGCACTCTGCCTTAATTTTGAGCGAGTGTAGGTGTTGATAACTCTGTACCAAACTCCAGGTCAGTGCAGTGGCTGTAATCTAAAATCATAGATTTTAGTTTATTCTTCAGAAAGACAACTTGTGGAAATGAGCACAATCAGTGTAATTCAGGATAAATAAACTTATTAAGGGTGTTCTTGCCCTGTTTTGTCATTGGGCTCTCATATCTTCTCCAGCAGTTGATACCTGAGTTGGAAAAGCTAGGGTCCTGCCTCTGTAGGCATCTGCTCTTACCTGAGCCTTTCTCCTGCCCCAGAGTGACCCAAGAGGGATACCGCTGAGGCTCCTGTGCCCTTTACCCTGCCCAGTAGTTGCTCTTCATATGCTGAAGGCCTCCCTTTGTAGTATTGTTGGGGCTTACGTGGATGAGAAGCAAAAGTAATAGTGCAGGGATCAGAGGATCCTTGGCAATTGCTTCAGCATCCTGAGTCTGAGCCCCCAGTAAAACCCAACCCTCCCAGAGTGGCCAGTCTGCCTGGCACGTGGGTGCCTGCATCTGCAGAAGGAGCATCTGGCTTCTGCCACCCTGCTGCTTCCTCCTGGTGGTGCCAGCCTGAGGGATCCCACCTTCTCCAAACTGGGCCTGAGATGGTAGGGAGTGGGGGGATCCCTCCAAACAGCAGGGAGAAACATTACTGCGTGTGGAAGTGGGATGAAAGGCGCTCTCCCTGTTTGCCCGCAGTCCCACTGACCTTTCGGAGCTGCTGAAGGAGGGGACTAAGGAATCCCACGACCGTGCGGAGAACACTCAGTTTGTCAAAGACTTCCTGAAAGGTCGGATCAAGAAGGAGCTCTTCAAGGTGGGTGCTGCTCTGCTCCCATGGCAGAGAAGCTCTTCGACGTACCCGGTGACTGATGCAGGCTGAGGCAGAGCCCCACAGCTCTGTGTGGGAGAGGAATCCGGTTTCTAGGTGGTATAGAGGAGAGGGCCCTTGTCCGGGACTTCCGCCTGGTGTATCCAGGGTGTGAGGAGCATCCTGGCCCAGCAGAGGTTTGATTAGGTGGAAGCACTGGGCTTCTGGCCACGCATCTGCTGGCTGCTCGAGGCAGGTGTGGCTGCAGCACAGATACTGGTGCCATAAACTGTTCAGGAGTTAAATCTTTGTGAGACTACAGCACTTCCCCCATCCTCTGAAGACTAGGCTGTCTTCCATAGCCTTCAGGTTGGATTGCTTTCTCTTCTGTACAGAAGAGGTGGTATTCTGGCACTGAGCAGCACTGTCTGGTCCTGAAGGTCTTGGCATATACAGTAGTCTCCTGTAGCACAAGGCTGTTGGTGCCAGGTGTACCTTTTGGGTGGAGTTTGTCCCTCTGCCTTGCTCTCAAGGTGACAGAAGGCCCAGAGCACGCAGCTGGCAACGTTAGACTAATTAGCTCATGCTCTGTAGGCGTTGTTGTCATGAACGTAGATAGAGCCCCTGATGCTTCAACTGATACCTACCTGGCATGGGTTCTCCAGGCTGGGTTTATGTCAAGTATCAAGTGATACCTGCCTGGTGCGGGCTCTCCAGGCTGGTTTATGTCAAGCCGGGGGGGGTTTCCTCCTTGTTTACCCCAACTCCGTGCAGGGGGGTAGCAGTCACAAGGTGTGATGTGCCGATGTAGCGAATGGCTTCTGACATCAGCTGTGCTCTGTCCGTAGCTGGCCACTGTGGCACTTTACTTCACCTACTCTGCTCTGGAAGAGGAAATGGATCGCAACAAGGACAACCCAGTCTTTGCTCCTCTGTATTTCCCCCTAGAGCTTCACCGGAGAGAAGCGTTGGTCAAAGACCTGAAATATTTCTATGGAGAAGACTGGAAAGAGAAGGTCCAGTGTTCAGAGGCAACTCAGCAGTATGTGGACAGAATCCGTCATGTGGGACAGCACGAGCCAGAGCTGCTGGTGGCTCACGCTTACACACGCTACATGGGGGACCTCTCAGGTGGCCAAGTGCTGAAGAAGGTGGCCCAGAGGGCCCTGAAGTTGCCCAGTACCGAGGAAGGGATCCAATTCTACATGTTTGACAACATTTCCAACGCGCAGCAGTTCAAGCAGCTCTACAGAGCAAGGATGAATGCTCTGGAGTTGGACAAGAACACCAAGGAAAGGATCGTGGAAGAGGCCAACCGAGCCTTCAGATTTAACATGCAGGTACGAAATCCCTTGAGCCCCTGCACGTGTGGGTGCTGCTGCTTTTGGGTCTGGTCTGTCTCTTAGGCCCAGGTTAATTCTGTCAGGCTGCTCATCCAGGCACTGGTTTGGGTCTGAGACCACCAGAGCCCTTCCGTCTGGTGGGAGTGGGATTCTGGTTTGAATAATGCTTCTGGAGACATGGGTAGGAATTCCTCCCATGCTCCAACGTCACAGCCGAGCCTTTGATTAGAGCAAAATGAAGATGACTTCATTACAAAAGTCCCATGGGCTGTGTGGCTCTGAAGCAGTGGGGGGAGCAAAGCTCTCGCTCCGAGACGACCTCAAACAGTTTGAGCGTATTGCACCACGCTGGTTACAATTCATCTCCTGTCTCACGTCTGACACATTGCCCAATGGCCAAAAATGTCTGTAGCTTCTTGTTCCTTCCCATAGTATTTGCCTTTCATGAAACCTGACTGAGCTGCCACTTGCCCCAGGGGGATGAACATCATCTTAGCTACTGGACGGAAGCTTTAATCTGTGCCTGTAGTAGGGCAGTGTGGTTTAAGCTGGCCAGAAACATGGTGGGATGTGGTGGTCTCCTTTGTTGGGATCCTTACGGAAACTCCTGGCAGCAGAGCTGGAGGGGCTGCCTGACCACGGCACGAACAGGAGCAGTGACCCCAGGGAGGGTCTGCAGCGGGGAGGGGAGAGCGCACTGCCTCGTGCTCCCACCCGCAGCAGAGCGATGCTGCGTCTGCCTCGCTCCTGGGCCTGACTTGACGCTCTTGGAATGGGCTGTGCCTTCTCAGAGCCGTAGCACGTGTCGGGTGTCACCACAGGTCTCCCTGCCAGGCCCTCCGACATGAGTCGCACATGCTGTCTCTGGGGGGAGGCAGGCAGGAGTGGGTCCGGATGAAAGCTGCCTGGCGCTGCCTGGCGCTGCCTGCTTCACATACTCACCGTGACCACTTGCAGGTATTTGATGAACTGGACAAGACTGGCAGGTCGCTGACAGAAGAAGCCCAAGATGGAGGCTTTCCAGTCCACGACGGAAAAGGAGACATACGCAAATGCCCTTACTATGCAGACAAACTGGGTAAGTCGTGGGCAACGACAGAGCTGCCACGCACGTGTGGCACAAGTCTCACAGCCCTAACGGTGCTTTCTCTGTTCTATCAGGCAAGGCAGGACCCGGCTGTCCCTATCACGCTGCCGTGGCCCTGGCGAAGCAGCCCCTGGTGCAGCTGGTGCTGGCGGCCTGCGTCGCTGTGGCAGCGGGAGCTGCGGCGTGGTACATCCTGTGATGGGAAGAGCGGCGCGTGGCTCCGGACGGTGGCAAGGGGAGAGGCGCGCCCTGTCCTTTTTTGAACTGTTCCCTTGCTGTTGGTGGTGAGTTGACCACAGGGGGAAAGTAAGAAAATAAAGGGGAATCCTGCGGGACTAGCAAAGACTCTTTGCACACCACTAATGCAAGCACTGTAATATACTGGCTTTAGCTGACTAGCGTACGGGACTGATCTGGTCTGAGGATTCCACTTCAGCACTGCCCTACCCAGGCGGGGCAGCTTTTAAGGCTAGAGGTGTCTTGTCCTGTACCGGCAAAGGCTTCATGTGCTTGGCTTTTCATCTCCTTCCCTGGAGCAGTCGCTGGAGGGAGTTTCCTGCCTTGGGCTGCAACCCGAGAATGTGTCATCATCCTTTTGAGTGAAGAGCAGGCGGTTTCCTACCCTGAGAAGCTGATGTTTCAGTCTTGATGCTGTGCCGCGGGGCCGTTAGCTCAAAGGAGTGTCCTGCGTGTTGCAGTGTCCCGGGGACCAGGTCTAACTGGTGTTGGAGGAAGGTCCCTGGGGATGGGGACAGACCACGTGTGGAGGTATGAAGGTGACAAATGTGTACTGTGCGACCTGGGGGGTGTGAGTTGTTTTGGTTTATTTTCTGAAGCCTGGACTGGAATAAAAGGTTGCAATGCTGGAGCTGGGGAAAGCCGAGAGTGCCTCGCTGGGAGAACGAGTGAGCTGTGCCAGGGGTGTAGGTCTGCGTGGGGGGTGCGGAAGGCTGGGAAGGGGGCGAATGGGGGGCTGCGGAGTGAGTACAGACTCCCACCCTGCTGTACTTGTCTCTGACTCACGCACTCCCCGAGACACTCCTGCCCTTACACCCCACCCTGTCCCTGCTGCCTCCCCTTGGGTTTCCCCCAGCTCCTGTGGGGAGGGACCCACTGCTCCTGCTCGAAGGGCCGGGCCAGGCGCTGTCACAGCCTGGGGCTTTCCCCCGGTGGGGGCTTCTGCTCTGCTGGGGCGATGCTTCCCCAGAGGCAGGGGGGGTGCTCTGGGGCACACAGCTACCCCTGGCTCTCTGCTGGGCCTCAGAAAGGCCCTGGCCTTGGTAACAGCAGCACCCCTCTGCCTTCCTCCAGGGCAGCCTCTGGGAGGGGTGGTGGTGTTTCTCCTCTTCAGCCGAGTGTTGGGGCACAAGGAAGCCCCAGCTGCAGGTGAGGGCTGGGCAGGGGAAGCCCCTGTTACGCCCAAGGGCTTCTGCTGCCCAGGGCTGGGGTAGGGAAGCTGCTGATCATCTTCCAGTGCTTGGCACTGCTGTGCCCCCCCGCGCCCATGCCATCCCTCCTCATCCTCGGCTCCCCCGGGGGCGGATCTGCTGTGGATTTGGAGCAGGGGGAGAAGAAAAAGATGCACACGGAGTTCAGGGTCTGTTATTTATTTACATAAAAACACTGACTAGTGCCACAGTTCCACCTCTGAGCAAACAGCAGCTGCCTGGGCAGGCCAGGCTGCGTTTGCAGCCCTGTGTACTGAGACCCGCCCCCGCCCCGGGCTTGTCCCGGGGGGTGGGGGGGTGCAAGCTCCAGCTGCCCGGGCTGCAGGGCTCGGGGCCAGGGGAGGGAGGAGGAGGAGCAGCCACAGAGAAACTGAAAGTGGCTCCCAGGTCCCTTTACCCTCGTCTGTCATAGTGCTGCTGGCAGCTCCTGTTCCTGCCCGCTTGCCCCCTTCCTTCTGCCCCACAGCAAGTGAGCTAAAAATAACCCCCTACACCCACATGCAAGGAGGAGCCCCACAGGTTGCGCGCCCACAGAGCCGAGCAGGCACGGGTCTGCTCCAGAGCTGCGAGCCAGCTGCGGCCTGGTAACAAACGCCTCTAATCTACGGCGCTGCGGCAGGTAGCGACATGCCGGGTGCATTTTTCGCTAACAGTTTGCCAGGCGGGCGAGGAACTGCCAGGGGCTTTCCTTCCCCGAAAGAGCCTCGGCAGGGGCTGGGAGGAGGCGCATGCAGCTGGAGCAGCCGTGGCCGCTCTGGCAGGACGGAGGTGCTGATCAAGGGTGCAGTGCTGCTGCCGTTACCCCCCCACCGCGCCTCGAACGTGGCTCTGCCTCTCCTGGGGAAGGGGCTTTGCCTACGAGCTACACGCTGGCCGGGCTGTGAACCACGCTGAAACCTGGCACGCGTGGCACTGCCCTCCCCGTCTCCTCGGCACTCAGCCTCTTCCTAAAAGTGCCACAGGGGCCGTGCTGCCTCCCACTTGTGGCCTGCTCATGTCCCCCTTCCCCTGCTGGGGGGCAGCAGCTCCCTGCGGGGCAGTGAGGGGTGGGCGCCTCCAGCAGCTGCTGTTTTTCCCTGGGTTGCTGCAGGCAAGAGGGCCCTCACAAGCACCCTGGAGGGTAAGGGGGTGCAGAGGGGTGACACCCCCCCCCACGCACACACACTCCTGCGCACTGCAGGGCAGCCCCACACAGCAGCTGGGGTCTGGGCCCACCTCCCCTGTGCACCCACACCAGCATTGCCAATCCAGCCGTTCACAGCGAGGACCGGAGTTCGGGGAAGGCGGGCGCAGCTCGGAGCAGGAGGGAGCCGGGGACACACACGTACACACCACCGGAGGGTAAGCGAGAGAGTGTTGGACACGCGTAGACTAGGGCGGCAGCGGGAGAGGGGCTGGTGTCATTCCAGTGGCTCGGGCTCCCGGGGTGCTGTTAGCACATGCGCTTGTAGGTGTAGATATAGGCCTTGCAGTTGGGACACGTGTGTGTCACGTCCTTGAAGTCATCGAACAGGCAGGGGATCAGGCAGCAGCAGAGATCACACCTGGAGCACAGAAGAGGCAGAGTGCTGTGAGCGCGGGCAGCCCCTGGGCACAGCCTGCGGGGCAGGGGGAGGAAGTGGGGGCACACGTGGGGTTTGCTGTGGGGCGTGCTACTGCGATCTATGGCCATACCAATGTGGCTCCTCGTTATCCTGCTGCTCAGCGGTGCTACTACGGTCTATGGGTTGGTGAGACTCTCTGAAGTAACTTTTGGGACATTTGGGAACTGCTTAGCAAGGCTTCACAATAAAGCCGAGTTAACCTTTTTTTTCCCTTTATGTGAGCTCTGGTTTGTACATTGGAAGCTTCTAAAAAGAACCGGTTACAAGGCCCCAGCTCTGCTTGCAGCCCTTACCCCACGAAGCAGCAGAAGAAGCCAAGGAGGAAGCTCATGAGCCCAATCTCGTAGGTGATCTTGGTGGTGATGGCTTGCTGGCAGTGGGGACACACCGTCTGCACAGGGGCGCCCTGGAAGATCTCTCCCTGCAGCACTGTCACTGTGGTGGCCGCCCCCGATGGGACGAGCACCGTTGCCGTGTGGCCACCGGGAGAGGGGTAGTGGCCCGGGGCAGGGTAGTAGCCCATGGGGGGGTGAGGACCTGGGGGAGGGTAGTAACCTGCTGGGAAGGAGAAACGTGCACAGGTGAGCATCTTTGTATGTGGCACGAGAGGCCAGATCCTTGCTGGGGGCTGCTGCCACACCACCCCCTTGGGTATGGACTCGGGGCCAAGCCCGCTGTGCCCCCCAGCCCACCCCCAGGAGCCTCGCTGCAAGCCCCGCATGGCAGCCCCAAGCCCCCTGTTGTGGTCCCCCCCACACTCCCTGGGGCACCTCGCAGTACTCACCAGGTGGCACGTAGGGCCCGGAGCTGTCTGTGGGCATGTGGGGGGGCACGAACCCTGGCTGCGAAGGCGGCTCGTAGGGGGGGGGGCCAAATTCAGGAGGGGGGATGGGAACCCCCTGGGGCTGTCCCACGACTGGGGCGACGCCATCTGAAAGGAAAGACAGAGTCAGCAGCCGGGGCAGGAGGCGGCAAAGCTGGTGGGAGACGGTGGCTTGGCTGAGTGGTCTGGGGGCCCCAGCAGGGAAAGGAGACACGACATGGGGAGAAGGGGGCTCCCCCCCTCCCCGCAACTCATCCTCTGGGCCACAAGAAGCCCAAATTCACCCCATGTTACCCGCAGCAGCGAGCAGAGCCAGGCTATGAGCAGGGAGTGCTTTCTGCTCTCGTCGCTGCCCCTGGGAGCTCCTGCCACCCCGGAGGGTGATACGGTGACAGACGGAGCCGGGCATCACAGCACCCTCCCCAGCGCGCTGCTCATCGCAGGGCAGAGCTGCGCTCCCAGGGACATCACGCTCGCCCTGCTCCTGCCCGCTCAGCAATGACACCCCGGAGCTGCTGGGACCCTCCATACCTGCCGCGGGGGGCGGGCCGTGCTTCTCTTCTATCAGCGGAGCCGAGGGGCCTCCCGGGTAGGGTGGCGGAGGGTCGTTGGACATGGCTCAGGGCGGCCCTGCAAGGACAGAAGCCTTTAGAAGAGACACCAGCTGCACACAGGCACCCGCCCGGAGCTGCACGGTGACTGGGGACAGAGGTGGCAGGTAATGGCAGGGTCTGGGGCTGGTGCCACCCCTGCACTGGTCACAGCTTCCCCCTGCCACAGGGAGAAACAAGGCCACAGCCCCAGAGCCGGCCAGGCTTCAACCCAGGCAGTGAATCCGAGGTGTGACATCTTCCTGCCGGCTCCGCAGCGCATCCCCGGTAAGGCCCACGCGTGGTGCACAGCAGCTCATCGGTGCGGCTCTCGGCTGCGTGGCCCGTGTGCCGGGACTGGGCTGGAGGCCGCTCTGCTCAGCGCCTCGGCTACAGCGTTACGGGACCAAAGATGGGGAAAATTTGCCCGCAGAACCCCAACGCCACCCAGCAGAGCGACAGGCGACACTGTGCCCCAAGGGGATGGCAGGAGTCCCTGAGCCTGAAGCACAAACTGTGGGGCAGAGGGTGCAAACCCACAGAAGAGCATCTCTAAAGACTCTCACCGAGTCAGTTAAGGTAAGACAACCTTTAACAGCCAGAGACGTTTTACCCGGGGTAAAGATTACCTGTCCTCTTCCTTGCAGCAAGGAGCTCAGAGGCCTCAACAGAGCTGAGAAAAAAACAATTCTTCTGCGCAGTGTAGGTTGGAAGCCGGCTTATCCCACCGAATCTGTGCGAAAGGAGACAGCAAGAGAGTTACAGAGATGGAGAAGGCACTGCTACAGCGCTGCCTTGGCCACCACGCCGAACCCCCTCCTCTCCCCGGTGCAGGCGTGGGGAGAGCGGCTCTGGGCAGGAACCTCCCCACACGTGCCCCCTCGATGGCCGGCATGAAGCCATGTGTCCTTGGCACGCGGAAAAGCCCCACTGACACGCTCTGAGCACCAAGGAAGCGCAATGGCGTCAAGAAACCTGATTTCTCTGTTTACTCTGGCTCAGTTATATCTGGTAGGACGTGACTACATTGGGAAATACAAATGAAAGGCTGGTCACTCGGTGCTTGGGAAGGCTGCCATCAGGCATGGGACACGGTGACATTGCTGTCAGAGCCCAAGGTGCAGGGCTAGGAGCTCCCCTTGGGGTCTGAGCAGCTATTTGACCCCCTCATCCTTTGTCCCCGAAGGGCCAGGATCAAACGTGACCCTGCTTGTCCCGGTCCCCTTCGTGTCCTGCTCTCCTGAGGCAGCTCAGCATGCTGCCAGGATGGTGCTTTTTCAGCCAGTCCCACAGGTCCCACTCCAGCAGCTCCCACCTGAGCAGGAAAAATGCACCCAGGCTACAACCAGACTGCAAGAATTCCATGGGCACATCCAGGGTGGCTCTGGGACCCCAAGAGATGGCCGCAGCAGGCGCTGCTGCCCCATCACCCCCCCAGGAATAACCGACAGGCTGCCTCGCAGCCCTGGCGAGGCACAAACCGCCTGCTCAGCCCCAGAGAGCTTGGGGCCGAGATGGGCAGCACCCCTCTGGGGTCGCTGCTTCGGGAGGAGAGGCAGCGAGGCTCCCTCTGGCCACGGCACCAATGCCAGGCGCTGGGCAACCCGCCCAGGGCATGGCACAAGCCTCCGCGGGCACTGGGCCAGGCTGCCCACCCGGCCTGCGCTGCGGGTGCGCCCAGAGAGGTGCCCATGAGCCACGGCCACCTCCATCTGCGGCTGCTGGATTAAGCGAAGCCAAGGCCTCAGCAAGCACAGGAAGGACGACCCATCCCTCCCCGACCAGCGTGGCTTTGCTTTATTCCACTCCTGTTTTTCCAGCTCAGGCTCCCTGCCTCCCAGCAGCCTCCTGCAAGGTGGGAGGAAATCTAATCAGGTCACAAATCTGCAGAGGAGCACTGTTCCCCATTGCTGATCACCCCGAGATGAGCAAAGCCTGGACCAGCATAAGGTCTGCCCAGAACATCCGTATTTACTGACTAATATTTCTCCCCAGAGGTCTTAAGCAGTATGTTACCGACACACAGCTTCAAAGGTGGCTGTGGGTCATCGTCCTCCTGCTTTTCTCTCCACTTTCTTCCTTCAGAGCCAGGGGAAGGAGAGCCGTTCCGTGCAGCGGGTACGGCAGAGCTGCCACGGCACAGAGCGCTTCCAGGCGGAGGAAAGCACCCGACGCACAGCGCAATGCAGAGCCCTCCGTCTCCTTCGCTGACCTACAAAGCTACAAATTGGGCCGCGCTCTTTTTAGCTTCACTGGGGATGTAAAGAAAAGGAGGACTTATTCTTCTGAAAGTAGCCAACCAACCCACCCTGCGCACCCAGGAGCCTCGGACCTTCTTGTCCCGGTGCCTGCAGAGCTCCTGGACGAGCCCAGCCCAACCGGAGCACCCCCGAGTCCTTACCTGGGGACATCGGCCTGTGGAGGAGCTTTCCTTGCCCTCGCACGCCAGCTGAGCCCACGGCTTTTGTACGGCTCTCCTCCCATTACCGCTCAGATGCTGCCTCATAACAGAACATCTTCCAACACTCCCCAGCCCTACTCTCCCCGCCACCATCAAAGCAGCTGGTGAAAAAAACTCAGGAGATGAGGAGACCAAGAGGCAATCCCACCCACGTGCTCCATCAGCCGCTTCAGAAACACTCATCAGATGAAGTAACAGCCACAGCCTGAGCCAGCAATTAATCCTGCCGCCTTGACCAGCAGGAAAAGGCAGCCGCGAGGGCCAGTGGATCTCAGGGCCACGCAAGCGCTGGGATGAAGGAAGCTGCAGAGCTGTTCTGCCTGTACTCGGCAGCCTCAGTCACTCTTAATGCAATATTCTGCTTATTAAGAGAGATCCGTAAAGAGCAAGACGTTGGCTGTGTGCCCTTCCCGGGAGGAAAAGAAAGCCTGTTGCTTTTAAGCCTCTTAGAAGCTGTTTCTCCTGTGCTTTCTTTTATCTTAACGTGAGAAGCACAAAACCCGCCCCAGCCCATTTCCTCCGGAGCGCTCTGTGGGGAGCTGGAGGGCACAGGGCTTCTCCTCCGCCCCGGCTCAGCACTCGACAAGAGCTACCCCAGAACATCACCTGCCGCCCTGGCACGGACGACCCTGCAGTATTCACTCTCAAAAGCAACGTGGCCAAAGCAAAGCAACCCAGATCCTCCCCCTCGTATGGCAGAGAAGAGGCAACCGTGCTCTGAGGAACTAGCTCGCGGCCCCCCTGCAAAGAGGCAGAGTGTCCCTGAGCAGCACCCACCCAGCGCGGGGATTCCGCCCAGGAAAGTGCCCCCGTTGGGAGAGCCCTCCTGGGCTGAAGCAGGTTGATGGCATCTGGGCGCAGGCAGGTGAGCTGGGAAGATCCAACCTTCAAACAAAACCCACAGCAGCATTTTGCATCAAAATACGATCCCCAGAATCACGTGTAAAGGACTCTTGCTGCCGGCTGTTTCTGGTTTTACCCACTAGCTTTCAGCCTAGTTGACTGACTTTGTTCCCTCTGCCTTGGGAAAGAGAAAACAAGACTTCTCCTGCCCACGGCACCACCACAGAGAGATGGACTCGGATGGTCCGGTGGCGGCTCACAGCAGAGACTTGGTGGCAGGCAGAGGACACCCCCGGCAGGCTGCGCTTTGCCCCAGGATCTCCAGCCACCCAGCCCAGCAGGACGAGCCATTCTGCCAAACAAAGCTGTCCCACGTTAACCAGGCTGGTTTAATGCAGCTGAACCACTAGTGCACTTCTGCGTCAGGAAAACAGCTTAGATCAAACTAGCGGTTCTCACATGGGAAGAAACATTCCCAAAGACTGTAGAAATTGCATCCACACTAGGGCTTACTGGAATAACCATGCTCACAGACCAGCTGAACACCTAGGGGGAAAAAGGAAGAGCTTTACAAGAAATTTAGGCTAAGTTTACCAGGCTTAAGTTCAAGATCTGATGGAATCACCAATGTCTAGTGCAGGTCCTTCAGGAGCAAGGACCCATCGCAGGATCGTAAGACTCAAAAGGGGTTGATTACCAGTAAAAGGATGGACAGAGGAGATGCTGTTTCCAGCTAAAAATGCAGATTCGTTCCTCTTAACTGGAAGAACCGCTTTTACTGGCTCCTCTACTTTAAATTAGCAAAGAAGATGAACCCATGATGCAAGCACAGCTCCTGTTAAACATAGAAGACAAGCAAAGTGCCTCCACGGGCTGGCAGCATGACAAACCGAGCAGAACAAGGATCAGAGGACAGAAGCGACCCGCTGGATCAGCCCT
The DNA here is from genome assembly GCA_013398915.1 of Dromas ardeola. NCBI lineage: Eukaryota > Metazoa > Chordata > Aves > Charadriiformes > Dromadidae > Dromas > Dromas ardeola. Next base: position 193,076 of record VYZM01009169.1, read on the forward strand.
TCCCTCCTTCCCTCTCTGGGGACAACACCCCAACACTTCCCTTCACGTGCCAGCGATGCGTTGGCCATCCTGCTCCTGCTATTCCCATGGGAAGCTGTGCAACAGCAAGCGTCACCCATGCGGGCATGTTCTCCGGCACGTGCTGCTGTAACAGGAACGGCACAAAAAGCTGCGTCTGGCCTCGCTGCTCCAGCGAGATTCACCTGCCCTATCCACAGGCACACCGGTCACTCCTGGTCCTCCCTCCCCTGCCATCTCGGAGCTTGTGGCCTTTATGGGTGGCTTGGATTCAGCGTGGACATGAGGGACCAAACTGCAGCTGCGCGGCTGCCCACGTGCAGGCTAGGCTGGAGATTTGCTAAAGGAAACAAAAGAGAAAAGAAGCAGATTCCCACCGCTCCCGTTATCCCTGCCAGGGCACGGCAGGGTGACAGACACAACCGGGAGAGCACGACTCCATCGCAGCTCCAGGGACAGAAAGGGTTTGGCCCACCCCAGCTACGGCTTCAATCCGTGCGCCCACTCCCCGGCTGGCTCTGTGCTCCCTGGTCCACCCAGGGTCTCACTTCAGGCAGCTTTTGGGTGAGGAGAAGCAGGAACTGCAGGTCTCTGGATCCCCCCAGACCAGGGTGCAGCTCCAGCCCCGAGAGGTCTGTCTGAGGTTTCCCTACAGCAGTGAGCACAGCCAAAGAGCCGGTGGGGCAGCACGCAGCCCTGCGTACGGAAACACAAGGCTTTCTAATATACCTCCTTCCCGAGCTCAGCAACCCCGGCTCTAGTTAATTAGGGATTGATACCCCAAAGCCCACGGTTCCCATTACACATCCAAAACTGGTGACCACAAAGCTCTCCCAGCTGCGGTGATGAGGGCAGCTGATGTGTTAGGGTCTAGCGTTTCTGGCTGTATTTCCCTCTGCTCACACAGGATCGCTGCGGAAACAGTTTGGGATTCAAACATGGCAAGAGGAAAGGTCTGCCCATCCAAGCTGCTCTCCAAACAGGTATGGTGGGCACCACTTATCAAAAACAACTGAACCGTGGCGTGCAGTGGGACCAGGGAACATCGCACCACCAGGACAGATTCTAGCTGAACACATGCTAACACACCATAAAACAGATAATGCCATGAAGGGGACAGTCACAGATAATTCCTGCACTGCTTGGAGAGCCAAAGAGTTGGTCCGTTAATGCTGTTCTTCCCGGGCAGCAGCCGTGTGCGCTTCAGGTTGCTTCCTCCCGAGCGAAATCACCGAGGGCGAGACAAAAATCTGAGAAGGACGGAGCAGATCGCTGGCAAGTCTGACTCACGTGCAAACCCTGCTGGTGCAGCGCCGGCCCCGTGCAGCTCTGAGTCAGCCTCACAGCGCGGCTGAGATCCACTCCCACCAGCAGAAACACGGCCTGCGTTGTCCTTGCTCCTCCTGCGTTTGATAGCTGGAGACCCCGCGGGCTTTGTTTTGCCTACGTGAGCAGTGGCACCAGCCACCGAGACAGGAAGCAGCGTTTGATGCTACTCAACCACCTTCAGTGATGTTGGCACTTCAAAAGCTGCTGCTGCGCATTTTTGGAGCTCTTCTTCCCCCAAAAATAACTTCCGATATTTAGAAAAGGAAAAAAAAAAACCACTAAAATTAAATGAATAAATAAGAGAAAAGGATACGACCACTTCCGGCTTCGTTGCACATCAGACAGACACAAGTTTCAGCTTCCAGGCTTTTGTAAATACCTCTTTAAAAGCAAAGTCAAGAGCTCCGAAGAAGCTGGGCTCCCTCACTGATGCCAGCCTCTTTTCTTTAAAAAAGGAACAGTGTTGTGGCTGACACCACCCCAGCCTTCCTAGCCCCAGGAAAACTACCTGTGTGCCCCGGGATTCTACCTACTCCAGAAACGGAAATACTGAGACTAGGAGGGCAGATAAATACGCTAGGTATGAGCACAAAAGGTAGATCAGATGCTGGTACAATGTCGTTTGACCGAAAGCCCCCTTTAAAAAGGCTGTAGGAGTAGCAAGAAGAGATTGAACTGAGCAGGGTCGGATGAGAGGTGGACAGAGCCATGCCCTGACGGTGGCAATCACAATCGCCCTGCATTTCTGAGCAGCATCTCCGAAGCCCAGCCTGGACCTGCTCCGCAGCGTGTTCTCCGCATCCCACCTGTGCCACAGCGCAAGCCAGGGATGCTCCCTCTCCACGCACATGCCCGCTCCCACGCTCCCACACAGCTTGCGGGGATGTGGCTCAACTCCCACCGCTCCTCAAAGCGCCACGCGTAACCCACGGCAGACAGCTCTTACCTTGAAAGGCAAGACAGCAAAAATCCCTGCTGGAAAAGCAGTATCAGTTGTTACTTCTGCCTGGTTTTTAAGCGGAACAACAACAACAAAAAAAAGATGTTTTCCCTGTGAGGGAGCCAAACTTCCGCCTCAGCCTTTCCTCTTCCCATGGCGCATTTGCTGCCTCCAGCCTGCACACCATCTCCCCAGAGCCAGGAGGGAAGGAATAAACAGCAGACAGCACTGCACCCTCCTCTGGAAAGAGGATGCCCTAGCAATCCAGGCAGCATGTACCCCCTTCCTTTACCCCGCTGTTAACCCTAGCAGCACCTCCTCAACTCCTCATCCTGGTCCTGGGCAAGACAGCAAGAGGGCGCATGCCTACAACACACTTGCGCAGATGGAAACCGAAGTTAAGGACTAACAGAAAGGTCTGTTCTTTTTCTGAGCGACTCAGCTGCCTTTCCCCAAGCGCATGCCCTGTGCCTCCGGCACTGCTGCCAGGGAGCACAAACCCACCGTGCAGAAACAGGCAGGCTGCTCGCAGAACAGCAGATTTCTCCCACACTTCTGCAGGCAGATCTCAGCTGCAGAAAACCGCTGCTTCCAGCAGGATCAGGCTCTTCCTTCAGTGCGGCGATGGAGAGCTCTGCTGGCAAAGCAGGACAGAAGCAGTCCTTTAAAACAACAGACTGCCGGAGAACAAGGTTATTCACCGTCCAAATCCAGCTACGTCAGATGGCCAAAGCTCCCCACTCTGCTCTGCTGCATGCGAATCTCTGGAGGAGCATCCTCGTTGCAGTCATTTACCTTGGGACCTCGGCCATGTCTTTTGACCTTCTGTGTGCCACCGTAACCCAGCTGGCAAATCAGCTAAGAGCAGGATCCTCGCTGGAAGCCAGGTGCTGTCTCCAAAGCAAGATTTCTCAGGGTATTAAATCCAAAGCACAATCAGATCATCTCCACAATGCAGCCCAGGCTCAGCTGCCCTCAGCCAGAGATTCAAATTACTGCTTTGCGCAGCAGCTCTGTATGGGTATCAGGGAAACAGGACACAAAATCCCCCCCGCTTAAGACAAGGATGGTTTATCTGCAACACCCATAAAGGGTTACGTGCGGGAGGAGCGTTTGTCAGGACCTGCTGCCGCCTCTGGGATTCTCTCCAGTGCTATTCGCCTCCAGATGGGCTGACCAAGTGCTTGTTGGCTCTCCTCACCAGGGCTGCAGAAACAGCGTTGCCAGGACCTGGTTAACCTGAACATTTAAAGAAAAACCAGCCAAAATGAAAAGAACGGGCTGGAGTAGCTCTTTGCTCCCTGCTGCGGGCTCCCAAGCCGGAGCACACAGCTGCGGGAAGCATCACGCATCTGCAGAGCTCACCGTGCCGCCGGTGACATCCAACAAGAGCCAAGAGGGGCTGCAAGGGAGCCTGTGAGCTACCAGCGAGGAGAGGCCACTACCCCGCACTTCGAAACCGAACCCCAGCCCTTACACATTTAGGGGCACCAGGGAAGGCTCAGGCATGGACAGAGTGCTCTGGACCACCAGGGCAGCTGAACTCAGTCCCCCAAAACAGTTTTCTGTGAACACGGAGCAACCACGAAGCACGCTGCAGCTTTGCAGGCTGCTGCTGGCCCTGGAAAACACACTCCCTCCCACTCCCGAGGGTGCTTTCTGTTCAGACCTTACCAGCTGGTGATCCGGCCTCACGAGAGAAGACAGACTACAATACGCCAGGTGTTCTCACGGATGCAAAGATGTGATTTAAAAGAAACTAACCTGAGTTCCTCTTCACCTTAGCAATCTGCTCCAGAGAGACTTAGATGAGAAAATGAGGGCGCCGCAAGCCAAAATCTCTCTTTTCTGTGAGATTTTCACTGAAGTTCACGAACAGTCCAAGCTAACACTTGATAACATCCATGGGAAAGCACCCAGCGATATCAGCAGCTGTTGCCTGGAGTCTTGTGCATCTATTTAATTTTTCCCCTGAGAGGATAAATACTGCATTACATCATCCATTTGATATCCAGTTAATTATGTTAATAACATAACCTGCAATAATCCAGAGCAACTGAAACCAAGTTCTACTCTAATACTAGTGTTTTAGCGTAACACCACGCTTAACTGTGCCATAAGACTAGTTGTTCATTTAAACAAATGAAAAAAAAAACCAACCCAACCCCAGCTCAAGAAGCTTAATGGCAAGCAGAAATCCCAGCGGAGATCTCACCTCTGATGGCAGCCCTGAACAGACGCCTAAGAACGAGTTAGGCAGCAAGCGAAGGCAGAATGACCCCCCCTGTCAGTCCCAACAGAGAGTTTTAGAGACTAGGCAGCCTGGACTTTCTCCATGGACCACCCTAATTTCTTTGTAGCCCACCAGCTCACTGAGCTGGGCCACAGATGGCGGTGGCAAGTTCTGCTCTTCAGTTACCTACACGGAAAAGCCTCTCCTGCTGTCGCGGTCTGCTGCCTGCCCATCTCAACGCCACCTCCCAGCTCTCGCACCGAGAAGATGAATACAGGCTGATTACCCGCTACCACTCACAGCACAACTCGGGATTTTATAGATTTCCTTTCCAAAACTATACTAAAAATATTTTATTCCTTTATGCACCCCATTTTTTCATCACTCCCTCATTCTATAGAATTTTTTGAGAGAAAGTCAAATCATACAGCTACATCGTCGCTGAATCAAACTGATTAGATGTGTGGCTTCCATTAAATAACACAGTAAGCTCCAAGGGAGGAGGAAATTAGAGTCATGGAGGATCAGCACTTTTGTGGAGATGTAGCCACATTTCAGTTCCAGAATTAATCAGAGCCCAAGAGCCTATTCAGAATTCCCTTGCAGATTCTGCCACACAGTGAAATAATTTCGAATACGTTCATGGTGATTCCAGATCTTTTTTCCTTCCAAGAGATATATAAAACATGGGTCATGGTACTGATGTTTTCTTATCCGAGGCATAGCACCAGCTTGCTGTAGGACCGACTCCAGTCTCCCCATTAGCATTTTCCGTCCTCCCAGATAGCCCTGCCTTGGCGCCAGAGAAGCTGCTGACATTTAGATTTAACAGGTACAGTGTCCCCTTGCTTTTTTTTTTTTGTTTTTTTTTTTTCTTCCCTGAGGACTAGTGAGAAGGGCTCTGTGTCACTCTGTTTCATTTAAGGCCGTAGCTCGCTCTTTGCAAAGCAGTGTTGTTTGGAGCTAAGCAGGAGTGTGTGCGTAAGGTCTGAGATCTCTCCCGAGTCCTACCGCCAACAAGGAGGACCCAGAGACATGTGCACTGGAGGAACTCCTCCAGGCTGAGGCCACTCATGTTATCACACTCACCTTCTTGCTCCCACAGCATGACCAGACCTTCCCGTTTCCAGACCAGGACCTCTCTCGGGGTGGCCCAGGGCTAGCGTGGGGCTCGCTCGTGCCACGGCAGTTGGACAGGAGGAGGGTACCCTGCACTCCCCTGCTCTCAAGCCCAGCTCATCTGGGCGGCTCAAAGACTGATGACAATGTCCCAGCTCACAGAGGGGGAAACCCCTGGGTTAACCAACAGCCCCTGACTGTGCCCAGTGCTGGGACATCTCCAGCATCACCGCGGTGGCTCGCGGGGAGCACTGGGATGCACCCCTGAGTCACACACAGCTCCTGTCGGTCCCATTTCTCCCTCCAGTTCCAGCCAGACTTGGCTAGTCTGCACCAACTTCCCGGTCCAGGGAAGGCATTTTTACTTCAAAGCATTTCGTGACTTCGGTTTCAAGCTCCTGCCAACCCCTTCGTAACCCCTTCCCCAAAACTCTGTTGCTATCTGCTGAATAAAGCCACACAACGAGCTGCCACATATCTGTCCCTCATATCACCCCAAAAGCTGCTTCCCCATGAGCCCAATTTGCCACTACTGCTTGCTCAGAGGCAACACACAGCAGTCCTGCCAGGGGAGACAACGAGGACACGCAAAGCCACATCGTGCGCCTGGCTCACTTAAACGTAAGCAGATCTGACAAGAACATTGACCAAGATACAAATCAGCTGGCCAAGTTCAGCAAGATCTGCAATCGGGCACGCAGAGCCTTTGAAAAGAAGAGTGAAGGAAGAGACATGATGTCCTCATACCTCTCCAGGCACCATCCTAGTTTTGGCATGCGTGGGACATCACCTGGATATGAGCAGCACTGACTCCAGAACCGCAGACAAAGCAAGCAGAAGACCTCTTGCTGAAAATCTAGACAGTAGCCGGCTTCAAAGCATCCCTAATACGCAGCAACACATCTCCTCAAGTCCCTGCTCCAAGCTTTTCTAAACCCTTTCTCTGCCTCTCTGTCCAGGCAACACCTCAGCGCTCTGCTGTTGAACTAAAAGCATCGCTGGTCAGAGGGTTTCGAACAGTCCTACGGCTGGGTCACTGCTCTCACAGCAGGGGACAAGACGGGTGAAAATTCAAGCCCATAATACCAAGATGCCCTCAGGGCAGGTAAACAGCTCAGCTGCTCTGGGGGACGCAGGACTGAAATCCTCTCCCGAGCCTGATGGAGATAGAGCAGCCCCCACGGCTACACCACCAAACAAGCCGGGAAGTGTTTTCTCTCTCATCAGAATAGCCCAGCAGCCAGCTCAAAACCGAGCTCCCACCGCGCTAATGCATCCTGAACCGTGGCACCCAAGAGGGAGTCTGAAAGCCTGAGGGTGGCTAAAATAACAACACCTGTAGCTTGAAGCCATGAACTTTGGGGGAACCTCCATTCCCAACATGTAAATAGATGACATCTCTGTGGAAGAGCTAAACCAGCCCATGAGAAGAGCTGATTTTTTTAACGGCAATGGAAACGGGTCTCTAGTCCCAGCTTCACTCTCTTGCTCCAAGACTACGTGAAGATTTTGGAGGAGCTGAATGGTCACAGCAGACCAGGTGGGAAGAGCATAGAATCACAGAATCATAGAATCATAGGGTTGGAAGGGACCTCTGGAGATCATCTAGTCCAACCCCCCTGCCAGAGCAAGTTGGGCCTTCAGCAAAACACCCACATCTCCTGCTAGCACTTCCTTATATACCATAAAGCAGAAGAAAGGTGTTAATTGGAAGACAAACTGAACGTGCCTTTAAGAAAAGGGCAGCACGCACACACTAGCAGCAGCTATTTATCTAGTGGTCAGTTAAAAACACAAGCCCAAAGGAGTCAGCAGCAGCACGGGAATCCCACTGCGATCGCTCTCCTCTACTCCCTGTTCTAGTCTTTGTCCTTCCCTCCAACACTCCCCTTCTGCCACGCATTGGGTGACTGGAACCACAGGACCAGTGACCGAGGACCACAAAAGCATCCCAGGTTGGAGAGTCACCACAGCAGAGGTACAGCGTTGGCTTTGGCCCATGGTTTCCTCCCAAAATGATGCTGCGCTGAACCCCAGGGGTTCCTTTGCCTCTCTTAAAAGGGTGGCCTGCTAGGTATTTGGAGGAGCAATCAATAAAATTCGACGGACTGACTTTCATTCATCATCACCAGCCAGAAATCTAATCTCAAGTTAACAGCACGACCCTGAACACAGATATCACGACTATCATTTATCTGCTGTGGACGGAGCATGAGTGGATTTTACAGCTGCAGTGAGCAGGGCTGCCTACATCACAACAACTAATTTATTCTCAGAAAGGCTAATTTAATCTGGCAGTGAATGTTCTCAAAGCCTCCTTGCACAGAAAAGCTTTTATCTTGGTTGGCTTAACAACAATACAGCATATCCAAAAACGTGGAGGGACGCTAAAGAAGAACACTATCCTTGTGTTTTGAGTCCTCTAGTACTTTTGTCTGAGAAATTTCTCCTGGTAACCACAGGCTTTGAGAAAACGTAGAGTGCCTCTGTTTTTTTTCAGAAGCCAACTGTGTTTTCAAGGGAAAATACACAACAGCTCAGGCTACTTCCCCCTCACATACAACCGTGTCTTGACAGAAAGAGCTGTGCTCTTAATAAAACTAAAACCCAGCAAAGATTGTTTAGTATTAGACAGGACGTTCACTTCCAACTGCCCATCTGCACAGCAAGAGTGGCGGCCAGCACGCCTGGCCCGGGGTGTACTACCTGCCACAAAGGTGACTGTCCCCAGCCCACTCTACAGAGGAATAAGAAATTCAAAAGTCCTTCTGGTAAGAAGCTGTGTAACCGCATCATGAAGCATTTCAGAGAGAGCATCCTTCAAATTTTCAGCCCCTGCCACCCGTGGGGGAGCAATAACTAATCAAGCAATCAGAAAGCTTTTTTTCCTTGTTTTTAAATGCTAGTTTCTATTTCCCCCTTACTTGTGAAAGGATGCACAGAGGCAGCATGCATCCAAAGTCACGCCTAGCCATTTGAACCGGAGTGTGCTGTCTCTTAGCTCTGCAATGAGAGTCACCGTATCACCTGTGTGGTACAGACACGTCACGAAGAAGTGCTTCTCACCTTGCAAGGTAGATCGCTGGAGAGCCAAGCACTGTCCCTTGGAATCAGAGGGGCTAAAACAAGGGGGTTTAAAAGCATTACAATAGAATCCGAACCAGGATAACCCTCCACGCTCTCAGGAGCGTCACCATCATTCTGCTGCAAAAGAAAAGCTGGTGCTGTGCAAGGCTCACAGCCTGGATCATGTCCTTTGGTACAAGGGCAAGATGATGTCCAACAATTCAGGATGATTCAGTAATTTGGGAACAAGGCAAAAATCAGAGGGAAGCAGAGCATTAAGACAGGCCAGAGGAGAGAAAAAACACCAAAACAACACAACGCTCCCCTTGTTCCTATCTGTCAGGAACCGCTGTCCCAAGAATAGCCTATTCAGAAACCAGGAAACTCAGAGAGCAGCAGGGAAGGGCTGAGTCACGGCCACTTGAAAAAAAAATAAAAACCAACACAACAAAACAACCCAAAAGGGAAGGAGAGAAAACATGGACAGCAGCTGCTCTGGGTCTTGGAGATAAGAACAAGCCAATCCAGAACATATTAGCCAATCTTTATTTTTAAGAGCTCTGCAAACAGACGGTACTGCCATAAAAAGCAGTCGACCCTCCCTCTGCTCCTGGGAGGCAAATTTAGCTCTGGCTGAATCAGGCAAAGTTGGTGGCGCTTCCCGGCACCAGCCTCTCGACGCAACACCCGCTCGCCCGTACACGGCTGCCAGGACACAAACTGCTCCGTGTTTATGCCATGATCTTTGCCTTTATTTGTGCCTCTACAGCATTAGCATCCCAATATCACAAAGACTTACAGGCTGGACAAATGCTTTCCAGAGGAAGCGCAGTCCATTTCAGGGATGCTATTAGCAAGAGGGTGGGGAGCCGTTTCCCTTACCCACACTGGAAGGGCACGAGGTAAAACACGACTTGGACGGCTTTCTTACAACTCTCTGCGAACAGCCCAGCAGAATTCAAGTGCTCCCATCCTGCAGCCAGCCTCAGCGCTGCCCAGCCGGCCCCCGGGAAGGCCAGGCTACGGTTAAGTTTTGCTCAAGTCTTCCCATGTGACAATCTTTGTTCCGTGACCTAAATGACATCAATTTTACAATAATTCTCCCCGGGACAGTAATCTTATTCACTCACCCATAATCTAAAAGATTATACCTGCTCTCCAGCTGTGGGGCTCTGGGAGGAAGCCCAAGGGATTTCTGAGCAATGAGGGCTTATTTTTAATACAATTCCTCGGCTACCCCTCACAAACTAGGGAGGGGGCTGTATCTTTTCAATCAACTAGCTGTGCTTCAAAACATGTTGGGGAAAAAAACCCTCCAATTCATTTTATCTTGCACTGTGAGGGTCTGTCAGATTAAAGATGCAAAACTAAGGAGTGGGAAGACCCTCCGAGTCCATCCCTGCAGGGAGGAGGCTGACGGCGCCTGCCGTCCCCAGACTCTGGCAGCTAACATGTACTCACGTGTAACCATGCCTCAGCCACCACGTCTTGTCTCGGTAAAAGATATAATTGTCAAATGACGTAAGTCGGGGCTTCCTTTGTAAAGAAACATGCAGTAGATACCATTTTGGGACGTCAGTGCTCACTAAAACAATCCTGGCTGAGATCTGGAGTGAGGCGGAAAGCGTATTGTGCCTACACACACAGCCCACCAGCAAGAGAGAGCAAGTCTCTGTGCTTTTCCTTTTTACATCTGCAAAGTCCCTTCAGCCTGAGAGTGGGCTGTATTTTGGGGTTTTTTTCAGGGAGCCAGTATAAACCATGGGGGGAGCTCAGAAAGCCTAACTTACCCCCCTGCAGCAGTCCGAGAGCCTCTCCCTGCAGCCCGTCCAGGTCCTCAAGCCCCCCAGGGCAGGGGAACGCACCCTGCTGAGAAGGCAGCTCCCACACACCCAACCGCTTCCCAGCACCGGGACTTGCTGGGATAACTGGGATAACAACAGAAAGCCTTCGCACCCAGACCCAGCCTTGACACTAACTCCCACGACGGGAGCTCAAGGAAAGTGTCCGAAAGCAAAGAGGCTCTTGTGGTTCAAATTGTAAGTAAAACTCTTTTTCTCTGTGACCATGCAACAAGTAAATAAAGATGAAATACAGCTAGAGCACGGGATGTGCACGTAGCACGGCAAGATGTGACGGATGGAATTTATGATTGTAAGATGGAATGCAAGACGAAACTGGAAGTGCGTAAACTTGAAGTTAGACCGCTCCTTCCAAAAACACATCTTCCAAAACCATTAATAGGTAGCCAGCCTGTTAGGGCAAGGTAGAGAAGATTTTCTTTCTAAATACCGAGTCTGGGTATCAAAGAAGGACATACACAATAGGGAACGGCTACCTGCACAATGGTTCAGGGCAGAGGGACCACCATCTCAGCACAAACGCTTTCTCTTAAATTTGCTTAATCTATAAGAAAACGGGGCATTATTCCATTTTCTTAATGAACAAAGAAGGTAAAGGAAACATACCTATTACTAATGCAGAGTTAGCTTACTAATCACAATAGGTAATAGAGAAATAAATTACTTAATTTGCACAGAAAGACCCACCTCATTTCTTCATTCTTTGGTCATCTCAGGTTCCATCACGCTAAGAAGTACAAAGTCAAACACACACGGCCAGCAGCTGTTCTTCACAATTCCTAAAATGCCAATTGTATTGCCATCTTTTGGGGTTATTTCTTGTCTTTTCTTACTCTAAATTCAGGCCTGCTAAGAGAGCTCAGATTAAAGATAGCTGCACTAAAGTGGGGCCTTAGGCAGGAAAAGTGCAGCACGAAGCAGCTTCCTTCCTACCGCCATCCTCTACCCAGATCTCTGACCAGCACAGGCCCGCTGGACTCCCTGCGCTCTGCAATCCCCACAAACACAACGAATTCTAGACTTGCAGCCACGAGGCAGCTCTGAATGAATGAGCCCAAAGCAAAACTGTAACAGCAGCTAGAGCATTTCATGCCAGAAGTAAAAACTGCGCTCCTCCCGACCCAGAGACTTTATACTGTTGAGAAAATGGATTGTGGTTTCCTACGGCATCTGTGCTAATTGATCAGAGAAGGAGATACGTCCTTTGCAGAGCAGGCAAAGATCTGACACTGCGTCTCTCGGGTTGCAAGACAGATATGGAGTGCCAGGGAACAACAGGAGAACAGCGAGGTGAGTATCACATGCCAAGGCAGAAGTTGCTCATCATGTGTTTTTTGAAGGTACATACACATCTGTGTCTGCAAACTTGTATGCTCAGATGCCTTGCTCTGAAATCTTCAGGAGCGCCAATTGGTTCCAGGCTAGAGTACTTTCCCTACGTAACAGTTGCAAAATCAAGCCCTGGAAACAAAACCAACCAAAAACCTCCAACGATTTGCAGAACAACTGAAGTTCCCACTACAAACCATCACTTTTACTGTATCGGGGAGAAGGGAAGAGTACTGTAGAATTAAAATCTTTTCTTTTAGGACATCATTGACTGCTGCTAAGAGCCGTGAGGCGTATCAGCATCTATTTGTTGTTTTCCAACTCTCCTGTCCTCCCTGTTTCCAGCAGTTTTGCACAGACCAGGCTGGGAGAACACCATCTCATCGCAGTTTGACGAGAAGTTGGCCTACCTGTCTAGAAGCTCGAAGGTATATTCAGTCCTACTGCCTTCGTTATTATTTTAATGTCCGTATTACGCAAATACTATTTCCTCCTTGTCTCACCTGGCAGCCATCAATCTTTTCCTTGGCTTGGTGCAAAACTGAGTAAATGTGAGCCTGCACACAGAAAAACTATCACGGTACTGACGGTACATTCAGCACGCGTACAGAGACATGGTTGCAGACCCTACGAAAAACCCTATTAAAAAGAGTTCAAAAAACGTAGCTTCTTTCAATCAAGAAGCTTCTTTCAATATTCTCACCTGATTAAAGCAATTATAAGAAATCAAACGAAGAGCTTTACAATGGTACCGCAAACAGACGTAGAACACCTAGTTTCATAATTCTCTTTACTCGTAAGCAAAAAAGTGGTCTTGGATCAGAGCAGATACTAGAAGTCTGTGTATCTCCTTGCAAAACCACTCATCCTCATACTGGAAGATCTCTGCATCAACGACATCCTTTAAATACAAGTATTTATCTGCTAAATTCACATGTGAAGGGAGAAAAAAGCTACTCTTTTACATAATAAAGTTACTTTCATCCCTTCTCTCGCTATGTTGGGGAGTAACACTGGCAATAGGAACACTTCTGCAGATGACAACACTGTGCCAAGGACGCAAAACCCCCTGATACACATATGCGCGGGTGTGGTGGACAGGCTCTAGTCTGGCCCCTGGCTGAATGCCCTTCAGCTACAGGAGCTAAAGCTCCTGTACGTTAGCTGTGCTCCCAGAGTGCATCTGCCAGTTATGCTCCACCCAGAAGGAAAGATTTACATCACTGCGCCATTTCCCATGCACAGAAGGCATGGATGATTAGGAAGTGAGCATCAAAAACATGCTCATAAACCAAAACAAGGCGTTGATGGAGACACCCTCCCTCCTTTCACAACCGCAGCTGAGACGGAGCTCCAGTCAGAACAGAAACACGAGGAACAGAATTTCAGAACTGAATTTCAGGTGCAGGACCTGTTGAAGGAACACAACAAGAAACTCAGCGTGGTCTTCCATCTTCTTTGGAAGGGGTCAGGTTCTGAAAGAGAAGCTCCCTCTCTGTTACTGACCCAGTCACACCTGTGGCAAGATCTTTTGGTACTCGGCATACGAAAATGCACATCCCCTCTGCCCAGCCTCTCCCTCAGTGCAGCCCCGAGCAGACGCAGCCACCACAGCCCCACCACCCGTACAACAGCAGCTGGAGAGGACCGAGCATGTTTGCTCCACTTGGCATCACTTGGGGGACATCTGGGGACGTTGCTCCATCCGCCTGTCCTTGTTACAGCCTCATCCCCCATCTGTGCCCAAGCCACACCACTAGACAGCCTCGTATCAGTTCCTAAAGTCGTTGCCTCCCTGCCTCCAAGCAGGAATTCCTTCCTCGTTAACACCTAAGAAGAACCGAGCAGGTACACGACTAAATGCTTCAGGGATTTCCTGGGGCGCATGGACATTGCTACAACATTTAGAAGCCTTAGGGAAAGGGAAGTTTTCAGCCTGCGCTTTCCACACTCTTTGTTTAGTTCCTAAAAATGAATGAATGACATACTATGGTTATATATTACACTACCTAATACTCACTCTAGTTTCCCCTACTGCCTGTTCCAGTCACACACTCTGGAAAGCAGGAGGGCCCCCACTGAAATGAAAGCCCCATTTCAAGCACATGGGTTGAAAGGGAACAAACAGGAGGATATCTTGCATATTCACAAAGCGTTTCTCTGCAAGTTTTACGTACAGCCCCAAACCACTATAATTATCATTTAAAACATTTCTATTTAAAATCATCCTGCCTGACCTAGTCTACCACCTGATATTTTAGGCTCAGCCTGGAACGTGACAGCCGCCAGTCCCCTCACCAGTTCTCACTGGTGCATGGAGACCGTCTCTGAATGACTTTTCCAGTGACACCTTGGGCCAAGGGGCACACACCTACACAGCTTGGAGAAGTTTAACCTTGAGTGTGACTCCTGCAGATGATCCAGAGGATGCTGGCATAACGGTGTCTGTCCCAGCCGGCCTGTTCCCGCTCCCCTGGAGGACCCTGGGGTTCTTCCCGGGGTCCCAAGTCCCATCCCTCCATTTAGCAGCAATCACAACCCCCTTTGCTTTGCAGAAAGCACCTGAACACTGCCTCAACAGCTCCCACCCTCTTGCCTCTCCAGTCCCCTTGGGAGGCAGAACCAAGATCACACCACTCTAATGGTTAAAGACTTCCCAGCCTCCCACTAACATTTATTCATTGGCATTTGTGGTTGTGCTAGCCGAATGACCTTGCCTCCTTTCACACTGCCAATGTGCTGATGGACAGTATGATCCCCACCATCATAATTTCTCTTCCTGCTTGGCAAGCTTCTTTCGGCTCCTCTAAAAAGGGCTCCACCATTCCTGACCACTGAACGGGCAGTTCCAGCCCAAGCTCATGTCTCCGGAGCAGGGATGACTGGAAGCACACACACTTGTACCTCGGCCTGGCTCCCTCTCTCTGGGAACAGATCGTATTCGGTCTTCTCACAGCTGAGCCCTGATGGCGGCTCCTAACGGTCCTCTCCGCAAGTCCGCACCACCTCGGTCAGGCCGGAGCGCTCGCCTTACAGCGGAAAGTCTTTCCCCAAGTACACGACCTCGCTTTCCATCCGATTAAATTTCATCCCGGTGCCCGCTGCTCCAGCCCTCCCCGATCCTCCTGTCCCAACCCTCCCCTGCACTGCTGAGGGTACAAAGCTGAAGATATGTAAGATTTTAGCAGCACTTCGTGGCTGCTGCGGACAGCCCAGGGCCGCCTCCCCCTCTCCCTGGCCCACATCACCATCCATCCATCCATCCCCCTTCTCTCCGCAGCAAACGCTCCTGCCACCCAGACCTTCCCTCTCCCTGGAGAAACGAGGTCCTTCAGCAAGGAGATAACCGGGGATTTATTTTCATCCCTTTTTTTTATTACCGGCGGCGGATGGTCCTGGACTTCTACGGCGTTTCCCCCCCACGTTGCTCGGTGTCTCCATGCCTCCAGTCGCGGCCTGCCCGGGGCTGGGGGGGCACCGGCCCCACCGGGCCTCCCTCCCTGCCCGCCGCCTCCCTTCCCCTCGCCCGCCCCCCCCGGGTGCCCACCGCCCGACCCCCG